>OZ025300.1:202561062-203161062 GCA_964019185.1 Maratus speculifer | reverse complement strand
CCAAATAGGACACTTTCGTGCACGAACGCAGGATTATTCCTACTGCCACGGTCCCTCCAGATCAAAATACGCCTATTATCCGGATTCACAGAAAAACGGGACTCGTCAGAAAACAGAATATTGCTCCATTCATTTCTCCTCCAGTTGACATGCTCGGTTGCCCACTCCCTGCGGTCGCGACGATGCCTTGATGTTAATCTAAATGAAATGACTTCGCTGAGTACTCATCGAAACAAAGCAATCACTGAATGCCGATCATCCTTGTCTTCATTCTCTTTTATCCAGTTGAAAGTCAAATTTCATTCGCTGCTGCTGAAGCGACGTTTTTGACGTCGAACTCAAAATTTGCATACTCCACAGTTTGAAAACCAGAAAAATTTGCATTTGTGATTCTCTTCTTCTATTTTCGGCAAAAAAAAATTCGCTTATATCTTTATTTTTTATAAAACTTCAAATATCCTTTAATTGTTTTGAGCAGTGTAATAGTCTCAAAAGGACAAGAAAAATGGTTGCCAACTCTTTGCGGCGTAGGACTTAGGTGTTGAAATTAATGATTGACACTGGAATTCGAAAACAACTTTATTTTTAATTAAGCAAAAGCTACGTCTGACGCATTCAATAAGCCGTATTTTTTTAAACCTAAATTCCGGTGCCAATGTGACGTTTTGAAATTAAAATTATGTGGTTTCATAGACATACCACCGCGTCGCAAGGGGTTAAAGGGTTAATGATATAAGAACAGTATTAACATCCCAGCTTTAAAAATCGCATATCATAAAACATGTGAGTTGTGAATTTTTGGTACACTCATGCGTTTTAAATGGAAAAATTAATGTTTTAAAATAAGGACATAAAATAAATATTCTGTATTTGATTATATATTTTTTCAATGTTGATAAATTTAAAGCAAATTACAGGCATTGAAATATGTATAAGAAAGCAAAAATAGTCTGACGCTGTAGATAAATTCAAATGATCGAATTAGCAATACTGTTAACAAAAAAATGAACTATCGTTTATGTATAGCGTATTATTTTATATGTAGTTACCATCATTCTTTATTTTTCTAAACCCTCCCCCCCCCCCAAAAAAACAGAAGAAAGGAATAGAAAAAAAAGTAGAAAAATCACAAAGGAGGAAGGTACATTTTATTATTTATTTGTACATTTTAATTTTAATTATTTATCTCGAAAAAACCCTGAAGAAGTATGAGCTATATTCATCCTCTTCTATTTTTGGACACCAATTTGTCTACAGAAAAATACTTGTGTTATATGATCCAAGAAATTTCCAATAAAATAACACGAGGCTGTTAGTTTAATTAAACTGGAGCCAGAAAATCATAACGATAAACAGTTTAAATTATTTAGTAACAAAATAACTTTCTCATACTCTTAGAACTGTCAATAAAATAAAAATAAAAATAAATCCTTCATGCAATGCGTCTTTCATTCACTATAGTATAAGATTTTATTCATACTCTTTTAATTAGGGTATGCCGATATGTTTACGTTAAATGTTTTCTTTGCAGTTTTTTTAGCCGTCAGTGATCAATAAAATAATAAAACGAAGATATGATTAAATTTGCATTGTCGCCATTTTCAAATTAAAAAAATCAGAGATTACTTTTTTAATGCATTTAAAATTATTTGACACTAAATGAAACGCCCTGCAGTACCCTAACACAGCGGTTCCCAAACTATGGGTCGCGACCCACTGGTGGGTCGCGGCGGATATTTTAGTGGGTCGCGGAAACAATCGATTTTTGTTTGACAAAAAATATTTTGTAATTCATCTGTTTTAAATATATAACAATTTCAATAGCAAATAATATTTCGAGCGAAACTCCTTAATTTCCACAAGAGGAATTGTACAATCAGAATACCCAGAGACATTTAAATGCGCTTCGAATTCCTTGATAGAGTTCAACACAACATACTCATGTGAACATGCGTTTTGTACAGCTGTTTTTGAAAAACAAGTACAGAAAAAACAGTGTGTTGAAAGTGAATTAAGGTTGAAATTAACTAGTTTTAACTCTCATATATAGATGCCCTAATCGGTAAAAAACAGTGCCAGATGACGCACTGATTATAAAGTTATGTTTTGAAAGGAATTAAGTATTTTTAATTATCTGTGTAGTTTATGTGTAGTGTTAATTATTATTCCGCTTACGCACATTCTAATTACGAATTGTTGTTTTTATTGATAGTGAATCCTTCGTATGAAATTATGCCTTTTTCGTAGGATAAGATAACCGATAGCTTATATAAAGGTCATACAATAATTTCCATACTGATATACAACATTATATTAGGTGGGTCGCGAAAATTATTTTGCTTAATTATGGGTCGTGTACCAATAAATTTTTTTAACCTCTGCCCTAACACATGGTAAAAACTTTAAATAAACTTAAAATCTGAATACATTTTTTAAGCCAAAACATTTTTAAATTAACATGTTTGGATGCCCACTGACTTCGGCAATATACATTCTCAGGTATGTAAAATTTCATATTTTTAAATAAAACCTATCAAAACGAAACTAAAGATTTTAGCAATGTTCTCCAAGCAAACGGAATTGTATAACTTATAACTTTAAAACAAATTTCGTCTAAATATTTACTTTTGAAAGAAGGTCATTCAAAAAAAAAAAAAAAAACATAATATAGGGCTGGCATTGTCAACTATTTTAATATCCTGTTCGCAACTGTAGTTTTTAAAAATAAATTTGTAAATTTTAAATTTTGCTAATATAGCTATAATGTTATCTAATATATCTATATAATAATGTATTTAAATTTATCTAATATAACTATAAGATTCTATTAAGTATTTCTGTATTGAGAAAGTTTGCAAGATATAATTAAAGAAAAATCGCCTAGCAACCCTGTAATACCACAAGTTGCTCAACTGTATATCGGGAAAGTTTAGCTGGTTCTGGAATTTTTATTATTTTATAATTTGAGCCGTTATTTGTATGACTTTTAAAATTTGTATGACTTATAAAACCGAATTACTAGTATAAATTCAAATAAAAACGTTTCCAAACGTAGTTAGTGTCTGCAATATAATCGATTTAATTTCTGACGTGTAGATAGAATTTTTATAATGAATTATATCGTATAAAATCGCCTGCATGCGATCCGTTAAAAGAAGTGACGTCAACCTCTGTTCCGTTGAGGTCCATTAAGATCCATTTCATAATTTCAAGTGTACTCTTATGTTCAGAAAATGTGTAATACATAAAGAGAAATTATGAAACATAAATGTGAAATGATTTTACGCAGTAAAGAGAGTTTAAAAAAGAACGGTAGCGGATTATTTCTTTGAAGGGAGCTGAAACGTTTAGGAAACCAATTAATTTTAATTAATTTTGGTTAAGAGCAATAAGTATAGGGTGTTTCAAAAATGATCTGCATATTTGGAAAATCAATAAAAATTAAACGAGCAGTGATAGAAATACACTGTTTGTTGCAATATGTTTGGGACAACAGTAAATTTTCAGGCGGACAATCTTTCAAAATTAGTTACAACTTTCATCAACATATGGCGCTGCAGGCAATCTGAAAGATATAGAAGAAAACGCAGTCAGAGTTCGCCATTCTGTAAGTCGTTCTTCTGCTGTACAGCGTGTGCTGTTTGTTCACAGATTGCAAATTTGCGGTAAAAAAAAAATGGTTTAATTTTTAGAACAGAAGATTTTTGACTTGGAAGACCAGGTGTACCGCCACAATACAGAAACAATAGAACAACAGAAGTAATACATCTCTTCTGCATGTGAAGCCATCCCGCCTGACACGTTTACAAAGTTTTCTGATAATTTCATTCAGAGACTACGCTATACTATTGCTGCGCATGGTGGATACGTGGAAAATATCGCACTTTAGTTTTTTAGACTGAAGCGCCATCTGTTGTTGAAAATTGTAACCAATTTTTTAAGTTATCTGACTGATAATTTACTGTTGTCCTAAGCATATTGCAAAAAACGGTGTATTTCTATCACTGACCGTTTAATTTTTACTGATTTTTCAACTATACTGGTCATTTTTAAAACACCCTGTACAAGACTTAACTGAATTTATCTTAAAATACAGAGTCAGGAAAGTCTTTCATTACAATAAGAAAAGTAAAGTCCATTCAGTTATGTTATTTTTTTAATAATTATAATTTTGATAATTTACGTTTACAGTTTAGAAAAGCAAAATTGAAATTATCTTCTTTATAAATTTTAGTTTATTACCACCAAAAAGTCATAAATTTAAAAAAGAAAATACTCGACACAGCTTCTAAATACAGTCGAGTCTCTATATAACGAAATCCACCGTTCCAGTAAAAAATTCGTTTTATAGAGAAATTCGATGTATAGAGAATGACGTTAAAAATCGTATTTAATGTGTGAAAATTGAACAAATATTTTTGATCTTTTGAATTAATAATTTGAAATATTGAAAAGTAAATATTAACCTAACATTTTATTTCTTAATTATTTAAATTGTTTCAAAAAAAAAAAAAAAAACTGACATTTATTTGAAAGCTTAATGAAAATCAATTAAGGAAGACTTGCATTAATTTCAGACGAAGAAATCTGTGATTTTTTGTTGTTTTGATTTTTAAATTGTTACGCTCTAAAACAAAATGCTGAAATTTTAGCAAGGATTGAAAAATTGTAGTTAACATTTTCCTTCATTTGAAAGCCTCTCTTATATGTATCTCATTGATTCCTCTCTTACATGTGCATCAATCCAATTGACTCTGTTTTGAGAAGGATGTAGAAAGATGTGTGGGAGATGAGATGAAATCGTTGGATTTAAAGAACAAGAAGAGAAGTAATATATATATATATATAAAACTCAGCACTGACGATAAATAAAAAATAAGTGATGGAAAATTGATTCCATATGATTTCGAAGCCTTTTAAAACTGAGTAAATTAAGACCAATTTATGAAAAAATTCGTTATATGGAGATCGATATTTCGCTATATAGAGACTGTTTTTAATGTAATCGTGCGAAAAAAGAACCGTTCCTACTTAAAATTCGTTACATAGAGAAATTCGATGTATGGAGTTTCGTTATAGAGAGACTCGACTGTACATACTATTTATGTAATTGTGACCGGCAGACAAAAACTTATAGCTAATCTTTGCATCACAATGCGACTGATGAAAAAATCATTTAAAAATAGATATTCACAAGAATCCTACTTCACTTTTCGTTTTTTGAACTATCTGAACCTTTTTCGGCTCAGTTATCAAACGACGGGAGCAATCGGAACGTCATGAAAAATTGTGCTTTTGCAACAGAAGTTTACAGTAACCAGTTTTTCATAAAAAAAGTCATTTGTAAATTCCTTTTCCAGTCAATGATTACATCATTTTAGGAATAGAATTGCTCTGTGACAGAAAGGGTTAAAGACAAAACAAAAATACCAATTTTGGATTTTTCTTCGAATTTTTTTTTCGAAACCTACATCAAATTTTATTTTCGAAGCGGAATTATAAAATGACCGCGAACATTTTTCTTTAGAAGGACAGATTATAAAAAAATAAGAAATAAGTATGTAAATAAAAAAAAGAAAATTATCATTGTGTTTTTAACTTAGTTATATTAATTTTTGTGTCCTTTCTACAATAAGAAGAATTTGAAATATACTGTGAAATATGTACTTTTTAAAAGTATTTTTTTAAAACAAGAGATGTTTTAAGAAGAATAAAATGCAGGCACACTTAGACAACAACAAAAACAAGATTTTTTTTTAAATAACTAACTGCAACCAGAAGTTATAAACGATTTCTTTTTAGAAAAAATGAATTTGCTTATTTACAAGAATGTTATAATAAGAAGAATTTGAAAAATATTGTGAAATATGTACCTTTGAAATGTATTTTTGAAAACAAGGGATGTTTTAAGAAGAATAAAATGCAGGCACATTTAGACAGCGACATAAACTTGATTATTTTTTTAGTAAATCTGTTTGAATTAACTAACTTGAACCACTTTTATAAAGGATTTTAAGAAATTAAGAACTTGTTTATTTTTAAGAATGTTATGGGAAGAAAATTCTAATTAAATATCTGGATACCATCAAAATAACAACAAATTAGATGTCCTTTTTTAAGAAACCGCCCACGAAAGAGTTAACACAAATACTCATTTTATTTAGATGACACAGTTTTTAGTGAAATAAATATTAAATTGATTTAAATTGTTAAAATATACATATTTTTCAAATTCCAAAATTTTATTTTATTATAGTTTGGAATTATATTTTTCTAGGCGTCAGAATTAAATAGTAATATCTGACCACGAAGCTTTTTCCTTGAAAATATTTTCTATTTAAAAGTTTTTTTTATTTACAGAATATCTTATATTTTCATGGATAAGTCTATAGACTGTCAAATAAATTTTATTCACACATTTCTTTGAAAATAAGAGAAAATGCAAAATAATCCTTTATAGCGAAAAAAAAACTAACTATTAAAATATATTATTTCTTGTTCCAAATTGTGCTAACTATTCTTAGTTAAAAATAATTTTCATTAGTATTTTTTCTGTGTTTAAATAAAATTGACGTATTCTTGAAATGCTAAAAAAAATAATTATATTTCTTACTTAAACTAAACGTTGCACATATGTTTCCCTAATTCAGATAGCATAACTGACTTCGTGCTCAGCTTTAATGTACCACAAAAAATTTATAGTGATTTTCTTTAATTTCAATTTCTAACAATTGCAAATTTTTACAATTAAAAATTACAAATCTTTTTTTGCATTTTAGAAAAAGTAGAAACTAGTTTAGAAAGAGTGTGGAATCTATGATATAATATATTATTTGAACAAAAAAAATTGTTTCAGAATTTTTTTATAAAAACTAAACAATATTTAAACTCTATAAGGAGCGTGCAGGGTCAAATTGATCTCAATTAAACGAATGTAATTCGGTTCGAATTAGGAATTTCTTTTTAATACCTTTAGGGGCAAGTAATAATGTCGCTGTAATTTTGAATTCCTATCGGAAAAGTGTAAAAATATTCTTTTATGTGAAAAAAAAAGCAACACTGCTAACACCTTAATACCAATGTTGAAAATAAAATTTCATTAAGAGTTTTTGGTGAGAATTGCGTTTAAATTAGGTGAAATGAAATATGTCCTACCATCTTTTAAAAGGTTACCCTTTAACCCCTTCGCGACGGCAGCTTTTTACGAAATTTTTAATGTGTTGTTACCGAATTTTAAAAACATAAATTTGCGCATTATTAAATATAGAAATGCTCCGATTAAATACCTGAAATTTTACAGTAAAATTTTACTGCTGGGGATAAACAAGGATTCATAAGCCTTTTTGCGGCACGTATACGTGTCACTGGTCCCCAAGGGGTTAATCGTCAAAAGTATAAGTTTGCGGTTGTCAACATTTTGGCTGCAATTCAATTGCTATCACAAATTATGAAAGATAATTTTTGCTTAATTCAATGTTAAAATTTTATATCTTAAAATAAAACTAATTTTTTAGTTTAAAAAATGATAATATATAATTTAAGTATATGATTTAAACAAGTGCGTTTTCAATATTGAGTCAAAGCAACCCAGAGGGTAATGATTCAACATAAGATAATGTTGAGTTCCAAGGTGAATGAATGTAAAGTTAAGAAAGTTATAATGCTTTAAGTAATCATTAACCCCTTGGGGACGAGCAACACGTATACGTGCCGCAAAAAGGCTTAAAAATCCTTGTTTTTCCCCACCAGTAAGATTTTACTGTAAAATTTGCCTTTTTTAATCGGAGCATTTTCTCGATTTAATAAGGCACAATTTTTTGTTTTTAAAAACCGGTGACAAAACATTTAAAATTTTGCAAAAGGCTCCCTTCCCGAAGGGTTTAACCCTTTAACGTTCATTGGTTTCGCCACGAAACCACAAAGTTTTAATTCCGATACGCAACACTAACACCGGTATTTTTATCTAAAAATATCCCTTTTATTTTGTATGTGAAAAATCACGTTTTCTTATTTAGAAATATATTTGTTCTTAATTACCGGTGTCACTCATTTATTTCGACATCTTAGCAATGAAAATGCTATGATCGTTAAAGGGTTAAGAAAGTATAATCCTTTAATAAATGGAAGTTAGATCATTTTTAATTTTTTTTAATAATTAATTAACACTAAAACAGTCGGGTATTTTACTAAAGTTTTATAAACAGTGTTTTGCACCAGAATTTTAATTTTAAGCTATTTAACTTATTTAATTAGTCTATCTTTGTGCTGCAAATATATAACATATCTTAGGAAGAAAATTCTTGTTCGAATCGACTACTATCATTCTGGCAGGGGTCATTTTGACCCCTAATGGCGGTTCTAGTGTTAAAACGATATACATACATGTATGTATATATTTAGTTTTATATCATATTTTAGAATGTCAGTCATCAGTAAAAGACGCAGTCTAAATGGGAAGTCTCAGTTTCAGTTGTCGGTGACTAACGAGGTGCTTAATTTGTTAAAAAGATACAAGAATTATAAATAGGGTTAAATTAAACAGGTTTAATTAAAAAAAAAATTCTGTTAAATACTTTTTATAAAATTTGAGCAGAATTTTCGTTTTTTCTAATGTTAAAGTTCAAAGAAAAGGATTTGTTCTGCGTTATAGCTGTTTACCATAATTATATGATTAGATTGTAAAATACAGTATGATACGATACATGGCATTTCTTAAGTAAGTTAAATATGTGAGATTTTTGTTAAAAATCCAACATCATTCTTTTCAATTTAAACACCCCAACAAATACAATGTTAATATTTAAAAAAAAACTAAAAGTTACGTTATTTTAAACTTTTATTTTTTAAAAAAAGAAATATTTCCGACATTTTTTTTTTTTCTGCTCATTTTTTTTTTCTTCCTGACAATCAAGTTTTTTTTCTGTCACTGGAGAGTTTTTTGCTAAATTATACTTTACAACAATAAAATGCTTTGTTTTTAAATTATACAACCCAGTAAGCATAAAAAGGGTAAATGTGAACGTAACAAAATGTTATTTTATTTTTAAAAGTTTGTAACATATCTAACGATTTTTTTAACATTTTTTTGTATGAAATAAAGTCTGCATTTTTCATTGAATGTTTCTAAAGAGGAGACAGATAAGATCAAAGCACAAAAAATATATTATGTACTTAGTTGTTTTACTTTTATTAAAAAAATATATTTAATTTTATCACTATTTTTAACTATAATATTAAAAGAAAAATAAAGCATTATTTTGATGTTACTTAGTGTATATTGTGCATTATAAAAACCCTTGAATATATTTATAATAAATGCGAAAATACTAATTATGCAGTTAGCAAATTTGAAATATTTATATATAAATTGCTTAAGGGGTAAATAAAAGGATATAGGCTGATTTCTGAACACTTCGAAAAATGGAACTTTTACCACCCGTTTTTTTCCCAATTTATAAATTTCAATTTCACACCAGGAAAGGTTTAATATTAATTTTTTTCAGAATACTTATCCGTACTGATATCCCGAGGAAATTTTTAAAATGTTAATACAATTTAATAGATATGCACGTGCGGCAGCCAGGCTCTATAAGCTTAATCTTTCTTAGTAAAATTTATATTTGGTATATACAGGGTGTCCCTAAACAAATGTTATATACCCTAGGAGGTGATAAAACACATCAAGCCGAATAATTGTAAATAGGAAACAAAGGGTCCCAAACGTTTTCCAAAGGAGATAGCCGCCATTAAAGTTTGGGGTCCAAAATTTCAAATACACATAAAAAACGGAAAAGTTGGTCGATTGATTTGCGTTTTTCACTAAAGTTATTCTTTATGTTGGTATTTTCTTGAAAATAAATTATAAAGATAAATTTCGAAAAGTGCCGATAGAGGGCGCTTTAGACTTTGAAGTAATGAAAAACTATTTTTTGCCGTGATTTTTTGCATCTCATTAAATGGCTTCATAAGCTTAGACTTAAACTTAAATTTTGAGCTCAAAATCTGAATAGTTAGAAGCGGTTAAATAGCACAAACTTAACTGTGTTCAGAGGGTTTAAATTTCAAATGATTATAAAATACGGAAAAATTGGTCGATTGATTTGCGGTTTTCACTAAAACTATTCTTTATGTTGGTATTTTATTGAAAATGTATTATAAAGATAAATTTCAAAAATGCCGATAGAGGGCGCTTTAGACTTTATATTAACGAAATAATCCATCCTAATACTATTTTTTGCCGTTATTGTTTGCATCTCATTAAATGGTTTCGTAGGCTTAGATTTAAACTTAAATTTTGAGTTCAAAATCTGAATAGTTGGGAGTGGTTAAGTAGCACAAACTGAATTGTGTTCAGCGTGTTTAAATTTCAAACGAAACGGAAAACTATAAAAAAAAACGGAAAAATTAGTCGCTTGCGATTTATGCTAAAACTACTCTTTAAATCATTGTTTTCTTGAAAATAAATTTTAAAGATAAATTTCACAAAATGCCGATAGAGGGCGCCTTATACATTGGAGTAGCGTACAACTATTTTTAACCGTTATTTTTTTAAATCTCATTAAATGCTTTCAAATGCTTAGATTTAAATTTTGAGATCAAATTCTGAGTCGTTGAGAGTGTTTAAATAGCGCAAAAGTGAACTGTGTTCGAGGGCGGGGGGGTTAAATTTCAACTCCTGAACACACTTAAGTTTGCGCTTCTTAAATCCTCCCAACGATTCAGAATTTGAGTTAAAAATTTAAGTTTAAATCTAAGATTTCGAAAACATTTAACAAGATTTGGAAAGCATCTAATTAAATACAAAAAATAACAGTTAAAATTTGTTGTAGGTTACTCTGAAGTTTAAGGCGCCCTCTAACGGAATTTTTTGAAATTTATCTTTAAAATTCATTTTCAAGAAGATACTGACTTAAAGAATAGTTTTATTTTAAACCGCAAACGAAACTACCAATTTTTCCGTTTTTAATTATCATTTGAAATTTGAACCCTCTGAACACAGTTCAGTTTGTGCTACTTAACCACTCCCAACTATTCAGATTTTGAGCTCAAAATTTAAGTTTAAGTCTAAGTTTACCAAAACATTTAATCAGATGCGAAAAATAACGTAAATAGTAGTTGTTCGTTACTCCAAATTTAAAGCGCCCTCTATCGGCATTTTTTGAAATTTATCTTAATAATTCATTTTCAATAAAATACCGACATAAAGAATAGTTTTAGTGAAAACCGCAAATCAATCAACCAATTTTTCTGTTTTTTATAATCATTTGAAATTTAAACCCTCTGAACACAGTTAAGTTTGTGCTACTTAACCGCTTCCAACTATTCAGATTTTGAGCTCAAAATTTAAGTCTAAGCTTACGAAACCATTTAATGAGATGCAAAATATCACGGCAAAAAATAGTTTTTCATTACTTCAAAGTGTAAAGCGCCCTCTATCGGTATTTTTCGAAATTTATCTTCATAATTTATTTTCAAGAAAAAAACCAACATAAAGAATAATTTTAGTGAAAACCGCAAATCAATCGACCAAATTTTCCTTTTTTTATGTGTATTTGAAATTTTGGACCCCAAACTTTAATGGCAGCTATCTCCTTTGGAAAACGTTTGGGACCCTTGGTTTCCTATTTGCTATTACTCGTCTTGATGTGTTCTATCACCCCTTAGCGTATATACCATTTGTTTAGGGACACCCTGTATATTAAAGGTAAAAAAAAAGTACGCCCTGTTTAATTCAAGCATTTTTGAGACTTGAAATAAATTATTCAGAAAAAGTGGTGCGGACCGAATAAAATTTGTGTGAGACACGCACGAGTCAGAAAATGTAATACTTGTTAATTATGAATTATTTTTCAGAATGAACTTCAAAGACGTTTTTAAAAATGTGGTTTTGGATGTCTTCCGCAGGATATTTAACCCTTTTCGGCAAGTGCAAATTATGTTGGTAAAATGAGAAATTATCAACTGTCACCTGAATTTACAAACGACTTTTCCTTACGGCAACGATGAATATAGGTTATGTTCATTTCTACGGCTAAAAAAAAAAAAAAAAAAAAAAAAAAAAAAAAAAGAGTAGAGACTCATTCTGCGGAATGCTGTCGACTTTAACCCTTTGCGGCCCAAGAAAAATTCATGGGTTAAGTGTTGAAATTTATGACTGACACCGGAATTTGAGAAGAACTTTATTTGTAAATAAAAAAAGCTATATTTCATGCATTCACTGAATAGTAATTTTTTTAAACAAAATTCCGGTGCGATTGTGGCGTTTGGAAATTAAAGTTAAGTGGTATATCTATGAAACCACCGCCCCGCAAATGATTAATCGAAGTAATAGTTTTAATAAAAATACCGTAGAGCTAGATAGCTGAATGGATAGAGCACTGAACTCGAGACCAAAGGCTATGGGTTAGAATCCATGAGCCCCCAAGTTGTGTTTATGATTTTACATTTTATTTGCTGTTTTATATTAATAAATAAGATATTTTTATAAAGATAAATTTTTATATTATTAAGGGGGCTCAGGGGTTGAAAACTAAAAAAAAAAAAAAAAACTATTTTTTTTTATAATCTAGTTTGATTATTTATTTGGTTCTTAACTCAATGCAAAAAACCGCATGAAAATATTTGCATTTTTAACGGAGTTATAAGCATTTATGTATCAACACTTTCACAGCCGCACCTATATAATTTCAATTTTAAGTCGCGTTTTCTCAAAACTTGATTTCTGACGACTAACACCAAGATTTAAAAAAAAAAACTATTAAATGGAATGGCCTTTTTTGGCATGCATATAACACAGTTATCTATAGAATGAATTAAGGATATAACTATCACTTAAAAAAAATTATTAAAAAATCTCTCAAATTTGAAAATTTAAAAAAAAACCCCAAAAATACAACTTTTTTTTCATTAAAAACACTCAAAATATTCAACAATCTAAAATATATTAATTCATTCTATAGATAACAATGTTATATGCATGCAAAAAAAAAAAAAAAAAAAAAAAAAAAAAAGGCCATTCTATCAAATAGTTTTTTTTTTAATCTTAGTGTTAGTCGTCAAAAATCAAGTTTTGAGAAAACGCGACTTAAAGGGTTACTTCATTTCATAGTAAAATATGCCCTTGAGTCAACCACATCGAGTCCTACATGGATCGATAGCCCATAAAAAGAAATTCATTTCTCCCCAGTTTTAAGTTTGTATCTCAAGGCTATGGGGGGTAATGACCTTAATGCCTTTTTTGGAAAAATGCGCATTGTGACGAAACTACCAAGCAAATTTCAACGAAAAAAATAAGGGATGTAAAAAACCACCATACAAATGTTTGACAATTTTTTCAGATTTTTTTTAAGCAAAATAACAAGTTTTCTAACATTTTTCCTGTTTTTAAATGAACATTTTAATTAAAATTAAACTGAAATTTCTGAGTGACCACCTTAATTTTTTTGCATGAAATACTATGAGACATGATGCATATTCATTATCAATTTCAATTTTCTACGTATGGTTCATCATATCAAAAAAAGGGAAAAATCATATTCTGGCGGGGCCCCACCAGTGGCCGAGAGGTACGGACCTCTCAACTGGTAGACGGCAGGTGCTGGGTTCGAACCCAATCGCGGCTGTCGACCTAACCGTTCGGAGTTTTCGTGGTTTTCTTCGAACCTTGCGTAAATACGGGTTAGGTTCCCTTAGAAAGACCCCCACGAAGGGCACTCCCCCCTGGTCCTATATCCCTAGCGCAGGTAATCGGAGGACAAAAATGAACCAAACCAAACCATATTCTGGCGGTAATGTGGGCCGTGTCTCGGACAAATTTCACTCCTTCTTTTAAAAATACCGTGTGAATTAATATGTGAGATTTGAAAAGAAGGCGTGAAATTTGTCCGAGACACGGCCCACATTACCGCCAAAATATGATTTTGTCCTTTTTTTTTAATATGATTCACCATACGTAGAAAGTTGAAATTGATAGTGAATATGCATCATGTCTCATAGATGTATTTCATGCAAAATAATTAAGGTGGTCCCTCAGAAATTTCAGTTTATTTTTAATTAAAATGTACATTTAAAAACAGGAAAAATGTTAGAAAACTTGTTCTTTTGTTTAAAAAAATCTGAAAAATTTGTCAAATATTTGTATGGTGGTTTTTTTACATCCCTTATTTTTTTCGTTGAAATATGCTCAGTAGTTTCGTCACAATGCGCACTTTTCCAAAACAGGCATTAAGGTCATTACCCCCCATGGTCTTGAGATACAAACTTAAAACTGGGGAGAATTGAATTTCTTTTTATGGGCTGTCGATTCATGTAGGACTCGATGTGGTTGACTAAAGGGCATATTTTACTAAGAAACCCGGCTATACCGTTTGAAATTATATAGGTGTGGCTATGAAGGTGTTGATACATAAACATAGGTGCCAACCTGACATCTATTATCCGTAATACATGCGTTAATTTGACCCTGGTTTAGTGAGTTTCGAACCAGAATTTTTTCAAAGAAATGAAATCAAGTATGTTCCAGTAACAATCTTTGAAATTAAATAAATAAAGATTCAAGAAATATATTTTCTGGTTTGAAATGACGTTAACCTGGATCAAACTAATCCATGTATTACGGAAGATTAGTTGAAAGTTGGCAGCTATGCATAAATGCTTATAACTCCGTTAAATATGCAAATATTTTTATGCGGTTTTTTGCATTGAGTTAAGAATTAATTGAATAATCAAACTAGATCATAAAAAAAATCGATTTTTTGAAACGTTTTCAACCCCTGAGCCGCTTTAATAAAGAAACATATGAATTTCTATTATAATTACACTAAAACACTAATTTAAATGCAATAAAATGAGATATTTTGAGATGAAAGTTTTACATTTGAATGTTTTTAAATATTCAAAATATCGTTTCAAAGTGATTTATATATATTAAGCAAATAAAAAAAATAGTGTACGAAAATATCCATTTGCGTGTAAAATAATTTTTCGATTATAAAGTACTTCTTGTTTATAAATCATTGTGTGGTTTGCGGAGAAAATTTCTCTGCTCTCCCAACCTTCCCACCTGCGAATAACCCACCTTAGAATGGACTTAAGGAGGCTCAGGGGTTGATCGATAGGAAAAACATGTAAACAGAGCTCTCGCTTCAAGTCCTTATAAAAACAGAAGTATTCAATGTATTTAAATGAAACTTTCTGATATTTTAAAGATATGTTTGTAGTCTTATAAAATTATAAAATGAAGTACTTCAATGTAATATAATAATAAATATAGCAAACACAATTTTCGAAAAAAAATTATATGTTATATCACCACCAAAATATCTTAACGTTGAATTTACATAAGAACCTAATTTTTGCTTTAAAATGATCAGGAAACTTTACTCTATAGAATGAATTAAGGATATAACTATTACTCAAAAACAACATTATTAAAAAAACTCTCAAATTTGAAAATTTAAAAAACTCCTAAAAAATACAATTTTTTTTTCATTAAAAATACTCAAAATATTAAACTATCTAAACTATATTAATTCATTCTATAGATAAAGATGTTATATGCATGCGGGAAAAAATTTAAGCCATTCCATTAAATAGTTTTTTTAAATCTTGGTGTTAGTCGTCAAAAATCAAGTTTTGAGAAAACGCGACTTCAAGTTGAAATTATATGGGTGCGGCTATTAAAGTGTTGATACATAAATGCTTATAACTCCGTCAAAAATGCAAATATTTATGCAGTTTTTTGTATTGAGTTCAGCATTAATTGATTAATAAAACTAGATCATTTAAAAAAATCGATTTTTTAAAAAGTTTTAAACCCCTGAGCCCCCTTAACTTCTATCCATCGTTCCCGTAAGGAATAGCACAGGAAAGAGACTCTAGTGATTCTAATCATGTGAAACTAACAATACCCAGAAAATATTTTTAAAAAATGTTGCTAAGAGTTTTACAAAACCTATGAAAAATAATTCTCTTAATTATGAACTAAAAACTCTAAATTGAAAGAAGAGATGAATATCTATTAATGGTTTGAAAAATTGTGATTCTCTAATGTTAAGATATAAAATGATAAATACGTTAAATTGTATTCTCTTTGCTATATTTAAAGAGCACTAAATCTATCCCAAGTTAAATAATGAGGCATGAAATAAAAATCAATATTTGTCGTTTCATATATATATATATACATATATAAACAAATTATTAAAATCAGAACCACGTATGAATGCTATGTATGTAGTTCACTTGATTTCTGCATAATAGTCTTGTTCCTTTATATAATTTTTGCATGCAACTCAAATTAAAATGAATTTGTAAATTTTTCTTTCTTTATTTTTTACATTAACGTAATAAATGTATCAGTTGAAATCTTTATAAATTTTTTAAACATGATTTAACCCTTTCCGGCGCAGTGTTACCACTCCGGCAACAACTAATTTTAATTCCAAACTTACAAACGGCACCACTAATATTTTAGTAAAATTTTACTTTTACAATGACAGCTTAAATCAGAGAATTCTTAATTTCTAAAAAAGTCTTTTGTAATTTCCGGTGTCAGTCAACAATTTCTCATTTAACGAGCAGAATTAGTCTGCGCCGGAAAGGGTTAATAATCAATGTTTTTAAATATCAGTCTGAAATATTAGTTAATATTACATGATATCTCTGTTATAGTGAATTCTTACCTGAAAAATCCATTAAAATAGGAAAACGCAATTAGAAAAACATTCATTTGGATCTCAAAGTTAAAAATAGAAAATTTTGTTAAATGTTTTTGAATTAGGTGTGATAAAGTATATCCCACCACCCCTCATTCGGTTAATCCCTTGAAGACGAGCGACACGTATGCGTGCTGAAAAAAGATTTAAGATTCCTTGTTTATCCCCATCAGTAAAATTTTGAGGTAAAATTTTCCTTATTTAATCGGAGTATTTTCCCAATTTACTAAGGCACGAATTTCTGTTTTTAAAAATTGGTGTCAAAATATTAAAAATTTCGTAAAAGACTATCCTTGCGAAGTGATTAAAAAGATTAGTATATAATTAGGCTTCCTAAATTGAAAGAATTCTAAAATGAATGTTTTTTCATCATAAGCATAAATTTTAAAAACAAATAATTTATAATAATTTTAGAATAAATTTTATAAATTTTCTTCGATATTTTTCTTATAATACCAAGAAAACAATTAGCTATCAATAAAATACAATATTCAATACAATACACTTTGTTAAATCTATTATATTTTAAACCTTGAAATTTTGGACTGAAAAATCAATTGTCTGACAAATTATACAATGATAAGAATTCATTTAAAACAGAAAGATAAAGTATTAACCTATTAGTGCCTAGCGTCCCTTTTTAGGGACGATTATAAAAAATGCAATAAAGCACTTTTCACACCAGTAAATACAAAGACAAAAAAGCAAAGATTTTTCATGGGACAAATTCCTCAATAAATTAAGATAAAAGTTATTCGTCTTTTAAAAGTGGTTGGAAACCCGAAATTTCATTTTTTATGAAGAAAATGATTTGGCCATTAATGGGTTAAGAGTTTATTTTTTCATTTAAAAAAATGAATAACATAATACTATTATTTCTCTTTTTAGACAAGAATCTATTAGATATAAAAAGCAACTCATAATATCAATATCATTATTTTTATGTCCATGTGAAAGAAATTCATTTATAAAAGAAACATATATTGCGTCTCTCATATTAAATAGCTTTGGAAAACAATTTCTTTTATTTATCGAGAAAACTCATATGAGATAATTTCTTGAAATAGCTATTTTTTTCTAAGGATTAACCCTCAGGAAAAGATAGTAGCAAAACACTTCTCGGACATATTGTCTAATAAAATAGCTTCACAACATCTTTTAATAATACAATATTAAACTAATAGAAATGATGTAATCTTTCCGATACAAAAATATTATTTTTATTTATGTATATTTAAAAAGTCATAATATTTTTAAAAAAGGCAAAAATGAAATGTTTCTGTCAAAAATGTATATTTCCTGTTTTTTTTTTTTTTTTATGTGTTTTGAAAATATTTTTAGGAAATAAATTTTCCTCTTTAATTCTATATTATACCTTTTTTTTCAAAGCCTCATTTCATACTCAATGAGCCATTACAATCAGGCTTTGCTAATGCCAATGTTTTTCTAGAACATGAATATTTCAATTATTCTTACTGAAATGAAACGGTATATCTATTTTTACAAGATCAAGTTTCTAGTAAAATTTTTGAAAACATTTTAATCTTTCCCCTCTTAGAGTAATATTAAATTTGTTTTTTAATGATAGTCAGAATTCAAAATAAGAATATTTGGATGTATTAATAGATGAGACTTGTATAAAATATTTATATAAAAATACATTTAACCCCGAATCTTTTATGAAAATTTGAAAGTTTTGTCTCCAGATTTGAAAAACAGAAATTTGTACTTTATTAAATCGAGAAAATTTTTGATTAAATAAAACAAAAATTTCAGTATAATTTTACGGGTAGGGATAAACAAGGATGCTTAAGTCTTTTTGAGGCACGTATACGTGTCGCTCGTCCCCAGGGGGTTACAAAAATTAACTACATATTTAATCAAATAGACTATACATTTAAACCACCATTTAACAAAATTTCCGTAAAAATATATTTGTTTTATTAACCCTTTCCGGCACACTGTGCCCGGTCTGGGATACCTAATTTTAATTCCAAACTTGCAATCGGCACCAATAAAATTTTAGTAAAAATTTGCTTTTACAATGTAAGCCTAAATTAAGGGATTCAAAATATCTAAAAAATTCGCTTCTGAATTCCGGTATCAGTCGATAATTTCTCATTTTTCATCAGATTTTGCCCGTACCGGAAAGGGTTAACGAATAAAAATCTGTCTTCAAATATAGCGACCTGTATTTTAATTTTAGAAATGTTTAAGAAATATTGAACTTTTTAAAATACATACAATTTTTCAGAATTAATATTTATGCATTACTTATTCTTTTTAGATTTTCAAATATGTATTAATCAAGACTGCACTTGAATTTTTTCATGCATCCAATATTACATTCACTATATATATTTTTTACTGACACAGAATAGGAAAAAACGATGAAATCTAACACGTCATATATTTTTTAAACAATAATAATAATCTGAAGGCTAATTCCATGCGCATATTTTTCATATACGTAGTTAAAACATGTACAAAAATTTGATATATCTATCTCGAATAAATAAAACAAAAACAATACAAACGAATAAACAAAAAATAAAATAAAATATAAAAGCTTTAAAGTTTTTAAAACATGAAACTAGTGGAAATATGAGCATGGAGAAAACGCCGTTTAAAGTTTTCATATGTATGGAGAATTATGCTGTATGTCTTCACAGAGTTTACAATATCTCGTGATGTGAATGCCGTATGAGTAAAAACGAAATGTCAAAATATTCATAATTAATAAGCACTTATTTAATAATTAAAAAATGATGTTTTTTTTAAATTTTGAAGTAAACAGTCACCTTTATCCCCGAATGTAGGGCTTTGAAAGAAGCAGCATGCATTTTTCTGTAAAAGGGGTATTGCAAGCAGGTCTCCCAAATTGTCCGCCAACTGTACACAAATGTTTTCTTTTAAAGAAACTCTCACAGTCGATTTCTAAAACATTTGCGCAAGAATTTAACTACAAAGATGTTAGATTAATTTTAAACACGATTATTCAACCGGTAAATTAATTATAACAGATGTAATTTTTCCAATTTTGGGTATATGGGTTTTGCATCGTTGGGGTTTTTATATTGACCTTCGATTTATTCTGTTGAGTTGATCCAGAGTATCAGACCAGATTAAGTTATCGTTCAGGTTAATTGGTTGAAGTATTTGAAGATAAAAAACCAACGATTATAAATGCACAAATAAAGTAAGAAAAGGTAGCAAACAGCCGTTTCGAATCTACTATGGAGATTCTTCATCAGTTCAAAACTCAGCGAGCTAGAAAAAGCAAAACTGAACTAAGAGACAGAGAGACGCAGGCTTATATACCCGGTACGGAAACGATCCCGCCTAAAGGAAAGCAACCAATGAGAAGAGAGCAGCCTAACAACTGGCTGGACAAGTAGCGACATCTACCGGAGAATAAACAAAACAAAAACTAAAAAGCGAGGGAAAAAAAGGTTTACATTAAATTAAAGATTTCCAAATGCTAGGAAAATTAGGCGTACTTGATAAGTCATTGACTAAGGAGTGAGAATTTTTAATGATGTGGTAAGCTTCCCAAAAATCAAGATCAAGAATGGAAGGACACTTTTGGATGATGGTAGCTGAAAAAAAGGTAAACTTATGTTGTAAAGACCAACAATGTTGAGCAATGGAAGAGCGTTTAAGCTCTTGATTTTTGAAATACCTTTTATGTTCCGTTAAACGAAATCTGAAAGCACGTTTAGTCTGACCAATATAAGAAAGGCCACATTGGCAAGAAATTTGGTAAATACCCCAGTTATCTAAGCGATCAATGGGATGATCTAAAAATCATTTTTCTGTGGGACTAAAAATAATTTTTCGTGTTCCCATCGTTATTTTCGAAAAGTTTGCTTCACCCTATTCAACTGATGATATATCTCCAATAAAATGAGTCACATTTTTCCGTTCTAAAATACTGGTAGCCAAAAATCGTTGTATGTGACATACGTGAAAAATTTTCAAAGGAACTACTCCAATGATAATTTGCCTCTACGTAGTAGGGGCATTCATATTCCAATCCTGATTTATTATTCTCACCAGTAAATTATTATTGCAAATTTTGCATTATTTAATCCAAGCACTTTTCTGATTCAATTAGACAAAAAATTTTGTTTTCAAAAACCGGTGATATAAGGCTTCTGTAAAAGACATGAAAAAATATAGTCCAAGAGCCGAGCGCACAAAACCCTAAGCAAGGTTCGCACAGCTGTACCACTAAATTTTAAGAATATTTTCAAAGTGTTTCACTGCAGAAAAATACCGTAAAACCTGTAAATGAAGGTGATGGTTGCGAATGATGTGGTTTAAAAATTAAATGTAAATTTACTTATTTTTAATAGTGGTGCAGAGTCCTTGGAAATTCCAAGGAGTGTTCGAACCTTGCCTAAGTCATTAAGCATAAGAAAAAATTCTTTATATTATGAAAGAGGGGAATCTAATGTCTGCCGGAAGTAAAGTGGTGCATAAGCTAAAAATTAATACCACTAGTGATTGACTCATAGGCATGGCATTATGTTTTCCTGCACCCAATTTTCCGTGTTTTCAAACTTTTGATTGTAAGGCAAATACAATGATAGACCTACGAGTGAGCCACTAGTGGTATTTATTTTTGGCTTATGCACCATTTCACTTCCGGCAGACATGGATCATTATATTCCAGGGTTCGCACAATATTACCTTTTAATTCTTACAGTATTTTTAAAGTGTTTCACTACAGAAAAAAAAAATTGCGAAATTTGAGAAAAAGCGTGGAGGTTGCGAATTTTGTTTCTTAAAAAATAAATTTAAATTTTCTTATAATTAATAGTGGTGCCGGAGTCCTTAAAAAATGTAAGGAGCGTGCGAACCCTGGATTTCCCTATGACTACTCTTCCATAATACAAATGATTTTTTTTTTCTCGATGTCTTAGGGTTTTGTGCGGTCGATTCTTGGACTAATAGGCAATACCTGAGAGTTTTTTGAAAAACAATGATGGTGGTTAAGTATTTAAACATTAAAAAATTAGTGGTTAATATTACAAAACAATAATCTGCTTTAGATGTAGATAGTATTCAAAAGCAATTATTTGATATTCTTCAAACAATTTTGTAATCATAAAGTATAATATCATTATTTCAAGAAGAAAATTTCATGCAAATTATATTTTACAACATTTTGTATTAAAAAAATCGAGATAAAGTATAAAAAAAAATTTATGTATCATTTTAATAATATTTTGTTAACCCTTTTCGGCACGAAGAAATTCTGTTAGTAAAATGAGAAATTATCGACTGACACCGGAATTTACAAATGGCTTTTAAAAAAATTAAGAACCCCTTAATTTAAGCTTTTATTTTAAAAGCAACATTTTATTAAAATAATATTGGTGCCAATTGAAAGTTTAGAATTAAAACGAGGTGTGTCCAGAAAGTACACACTGCGTCGGAAAGGGTTTACTACTTGAATTGTTTTTATTTGAATATCTAATACATGAAATAAAACAAGTTAAAATAATCATTGCAGTAAATTTCAATAAATTCTTTTATCAAATTTGAATTGGAACAATAATTTTTTTTTATTTTGAATTATTTCTATTAGAATGTATTATAGTGTTTTTGAAACACTGCATAAAATGTTGAAAAAAAATCTCATTTCAGTTAGTTATCAGTTAATTAAAAAACGAAACAATTATATTTAATAAGGTAAATGATAATACGATAAATACTTTTAATTCATTCATTTTAAAATTTGATAGGATAACTTAAATAAAAAGATTATTTTTTATTTTTTCAGATATAGCGTAATAAGATTTTAAAAACTGATTCTAAGTTAATTAGTAAATATTTTAATTAAATCACTTTTAATCAGTTATAAAACATAAGGATTAATCTGGTTAATTACATTATTTTTAATTCAATTCTGAATACTTCTTATATGCATGATTTAAAATTTTCATTTTACTTATTCCGTATTCTCAAATACATTGAGGTAAATTATCGCTTGAAAGGCAGAACGTGAAAATGGTATAAAGAAATCTCAAATTCTTTGTAATTTAATTAAAAAGATACATAAACAAGTTTTAGTAGACAATATACTTAATCTGCTAATTTAATATAGTTAATTTTCTCAATCGAGCACATTTTTTTGTCAGTGTTACCTAATTTTAAAAAGAAAAATTTTGTTTTCATTTTTAGAAAGAATGTAAAAATAAATCACATAAAAATCGCAGTAATGATAGTCTTAAAATTTTTATGTAGTTTATATTAAAATTTTAAACTATTTCGATACAAATACAATTTAACTCCTTGAAAGGCAAAGCCTTTCTGTTTCTAAAATGTTCAAATGATTAATTGACACCAGGATTCACAAACAAATTTATATTTCAATAAGTAATAGTTGTTTTTCGCGTACATTTTAGGAAAAACAATACTTAATTCGAGCACATTTTTTTCAGTGTTATATTAAAAAGAAAAATGTAGTTTTCATTTTTAGAAAGATTGTAAAGAAAACACATACTATTCGAGTAATGATAGTCTTAAAGTTTTTTTATAGTTTTTATTAAAATTTTAAACCTTTTCGACACAAATATAATTTAACTCCTTGAGAGGCATAGTCTTTCTTTTCCTAAAATGTTCAAATGTTGATTGACACCAAAATTGTCAAGCAAATTTATATTATAGTAAGTAATACCTGTTTTTCGAGTACATTTTAAAAAGCAATACTTAATACTAAAATTCCGGGGGCAATGTGACATAAGAGAATTAAAATTAAGTGGTATATATAATATACCAGTGGCTTTCGATGGGTTAACTCTTTAACAGACAAAACATTTCCATTAGTAAGGCGTTGAAATAAATGATTGACACCAGTATTTTCGAACAAATATATTTATAAATAAGGAAAAGCGATTTTTTTACATACATAATAAAATGGATTTGTTTAATTAAAATTCCGGTGACGTTTTGCATATCAGAGTTAAAATTTTATGGTTTCCTAGAAAAAAAAACCAATGAAATTTAAACCTTTAACGATCAAAGCTGTTTCATTGTTAAGATGTTGAAATAAATAAATGACACCGGTAATTGCAAACAAATATATTTGAAAATATGAAAAAGTGATTTTTCGCATACATAATAAAATGGATATTTTTAGTTAAAAATTCCGGTATCAGTGTTGCATATCCGAATTAAAATTTTGTGGTTTCGTAGAGAAACCAATGAACGTTAAAGGGTTAAAGGGTTGAACCACAGCCGCCAATATCTTCCACTTTTTTTGCGCAAATAAATTTAAAGGAATTTTTGCCTCATTTAATCAGCAGCTTACGGAGATTTGAAATGCTCAAATTTGCTATACATTTTTTCCGGGCTACAAAAGCGGAAAATTTTGGCAGCTGTAGGTTAACCCCTTGAAGGGCGGTTGGATAAAATATATCCCACTTAATTGTAATTGCAAAATGCCACATTGTTACCAGAATTTCCAAATGAAAATTTCAAGCCTATCAAGTGCTTGAGGAACACCTTAGAACTTTTTTTAAAATAAATCTGTTTTTCCATTTTGATGTCAATCAGTCATTTTAGCATTTGAAGAATGGTAGTGCTTTGCCCATCAAAGGGTTAAAATAGCAACTTCAACACCTTAACTGGTTTGCCCGAACGCCGTTCGGGCAAGATGAATTTGCTTTTTTCATCATTTAAAGCTTTTTGACATCATCATTATTTTAAAGAAAATTTTCTTACTATTGAAAGGCGGAAATGTTTAGACCAGAGGTTCCCAAAGTGTGCTCCGCGGAGCCCTTGGGGCTCCGCCTGAACTCTCCAGAGGCTCCGCGGCGTTCCAGGAAAAATAAACAAAACATGAAAGAAAATAGCATATTGTCAGTAAATTATTTTCAAAAGTATGTCGGAATTTGCGTGTGTGTATCCGGTTTCTTCCTGTGCTTCATCTAGTGTGTGTCAAAAATAAATGTATCTATAACTGGGTTGAAAAGTACAATGATACACTTCAAAGCTATTTAAACGTTCCCATTATGAATGTATCTACTTTCTGTATAATATTTTTGGTTTCAATTGTTTTAATTGATACTTCTATCCTTAATTTGTGTTTTAAAAATTTGATTTAAAATAAGCTACAAGAAATACAATTCTGAATCGAATGCACAACATGAATCGAAACAGAAAAGGCACGCCATTGCTGTTAACTCTGCTTACCGAACAAAAGGGAGAACAGTTTAGTTCTTTGGATCTCCGCCTATTTATACGTTTATACTTAATTCTTATTAAATACCAAATTCTTACTAAAATGTTTTTGAATGACTATAACATTAAGTTTGAAAAAGAATGTCAGAAAGTATTCAAAATCATCTCGAAGCTCTGATAAATTTATTTGATCATTACTTTCCAGCTGCTCAAAATAAGATTTTAAATGATTCTCTTTTAAATGATTTCAAGCCATTCAGTGTAAAAACAAATCCACACAGCTAAAGCTCTGAGGAATGCAAAAGTCTCATTGATTTAACATCTCAAAGCTATCAAGAAATCTCTTTTCAAATACAACGTATCACTGAATTTTGGTGTCATTTGGCAGATGAATACAAAATCTTGTCAGACAGAGCAAAATCAATTTTACTCCCATTTTTAAAGGCATATCTGTGTGAAGCCGGATTCTCCACTTACACAAGTATCAAAATAAAATACAGATGCCGGTTAAATGCAGAACCAGACATTCGCTTGCTATTGTCGAAAATTGCAACAGATAATAAAATAACTGTCCAAAAAATTTTTTTTAACATCTTGCTTCTTTTTACAACCCCTCCTTATTTTTTTCTTTTAATTGGTCTCTGCCAGATTTTCCAATCAGAAATAAGTCTGTAGAAATTTTAAAAATATATATATTGGTTCTTTACATTTGTCATCACATTAAAAATTTAAAATTTTGCTCAGCTCCAACCATTATTTAGACTTTTTGTCAATGAGTACCCGTCCTGATATAAATTTAAACCTGCCCATGTATCGTATTTTAATAGAAAAGTTTTTCTAGTGGCAGTTCGTTAGACTGCTTGCAGTGCAGTGGGATTCATTTTATCCCACCTAATTAAAACGAGATTCTCACCAGAAACTTTTAACGAAATTTTATATTTTTAGCTTTGGAGGCAAATTCAGTGTGTCCAGATTGGGGATTTTGTCCCCATTTTGGGGAATTTTGAACTACCTGGGGAATTTTTTGGGGACAAGTAAATCTTGAGGACTAAGAACATATTTGGGGAAAAACTTGGGGAATTGTTATCACAATTTCAATTTTTACTTTAAGACATTAACCAATCTGGATCTGTCTCGAATTCGATTTTGGTTTGGAAAACGAAAATGAAATACAGAAATAATAGATATAAATCATTCTTGCGCAGTCATCGTGCTCACCGTTTATATGTACTACAGATTCATCATGATCTGCACTCGTCTGAATTTTCAGATAAAGTAATTCAGATTTTCCTGTCAATATAGACAGAAACACCAGCACAGAAATACATTTCATTTAATAGTAAAGACTTATACAACGAAAATAAAAACAATTTCATAACTTTGCTTTTTTATTTTTGTTTTTCGCTTTGAACATACATGAAAAATTCTGTTGAGATTAATTTTTTCTCATAAATGGGCAATTTTTTCAAAAAAAAAAATGCTTGATTTGGGGAAAAGTTTCAGTTTAAATTTGTTAAAAAAAACTTATAACGGATAATTGAAAATTGGGAACTTGGCCTTCTTGAGTAGAAATTGCTTTGGGGACTTTTTCTGAAAAAAGCCCTGATTTGGGGAAAATTTCAAAAATTTTGGGGAAATTGGCTTTCGACAATCTGGCAACACTGGGCAAATTGTTCAAAAATTGCCTTATCTTATTTTAAAACAAAATCTTTTCGATTTTTCCGGTGAGAATTCAATATTACAGAGACACTATTGATTGCCTCTCAAGGGGTTAACATGTGTAATTTTTAACTGCATGTCTGTTTTGAGGAAAACACAACGACGAAAGAAAGTTTCTTTCAAAACTGTAATTAATAGACAAATACTTTCAATAAAATATCCAAAAAAGTTAACAATGCTGTGCCAAACAATACAGCTTATAGATTTTGCGACGTCCATATAAACACTAAAATGATGGCCTAATTCTAAATGTATTTTTTTTAAATGGCTCAAAAAAGCTAGGAAACGATTTATTTTCATTGCATGTTTAAAAGTACAAGAAACTTAAGAAAGAACGAAAAAAACATTCCATAATCGCTTGATTCTATTACAGGTAGGCGGGATTAGCGAAAACGTGTTACATAATTACTCATGGGTGACTGTAACTAGGCAATTCCTTTTTTTTTTTTTCTCGAGCAGCCTATTGGCTGCTCGAGGAAAAAAAGGAATAAACACAGGAGTAAAATAATATAAATACAGGAGTACCTCTCTGCTAACGAAAACGGAACAACTTACCTTTTTTTCCTATGTCTATGTGGTTTTCGCCATAAATAATAACAGTTTTACGTGAGCCCCAATGCAATGCATAATTCAAAAATTGCTACCATTTTGATCTTAAATTCCAAGTCATACTGGAAATCCCCAAAGAATATTTTTTTATTTTAAAATTGGTTGTCATTAACCCCTTAACAGTACTGCTTGAATATTTCTCTGTTAGAAAAAGAGTTTTCCTCGTTACTAAATGCTTTCAAAAATCTTAAATTTTTAACTATATTTTTTGCTGTGTTTGAAGGAAATACCTCAATTATACAATTTAGATATTTTAATACAAAGAAAAGAGGGTTTTAATTCCTTATTTTGATTGTATTGTATTCAATTACAGTAATATTAAATAAAACTGTTAAAAGGTTATACAATAGAAATATTGATTTTTAAAATTTCTAGTATGAATTCAGAATTTCTGTATCAGCAAAGGGCCAAACTGAGAACCTTGGTCTAATGTTAGAAATTACTGACTCGGACTTTTATTTAACAAATTTTTCTCTGCTCCATAGGCATAAAAAAACTTTAATTTGTAAACCACAGAGTATAGTTGGGTTCAGGGGCTCCGCCTTAAAATTTGTGGCCAAAAAGGGCTCCGCGAGCCCAAAAGTTTGGAAACCGCTGGTTTAGACTAAATTTTACGAATATTTTATTTAAATAATAGTGGTTTGAATCCACTATTTTCAATTTATTGACGGAAAAGAATTAACCAGTTAAGGGGTTAGTTTATAATTAAACATTACCAACAACCGGTCATTTGACCTTCGTTTCGAAAAACAAATTATTTAATACAATAAATAAAATACAAACAACGCAGTAATAAGCTAAGAAAAAAAGTTAAGAAATAATATAAAAAAATGTGGTGTGAAATATTTTTATTTAAGCTTAAATAAATTTTCGAGAGCGTTTAGAGTTAAAAAATAATAAAATTTACTAAACATTTTTCCAATTATAAATTATAGCATTTTTTTATTTAATTATGTTAAAATAAAATGTGAAATATTTTTTTTAAGCTGAAATATTACAGGATTCTCCCAAATAAAATAATATTTTCTTTACAAAAACAAATTTTTCTTCAGTTTAAAAATAATTTATTTTCTACGTTGGGTTTCATATAATATAAATTGACATCAAATTCTTCTTATCTGGAAGTCTCTTTTTCTTTTTTGTTATATGAATTTACAGGAGGAAAATAAGGATCAATTTGTTGGCAGTAGAAGAAATTTTTTCTAAATTTTTCTCTTTCGTAAAATTATATTGTGTTTTTCTTGTGTTCCTTAATATAAAAGTGACTTTAAGAACGTATATTCTTTGATGGATATTTAGATAAAAGATAGTAATAAAAAATATTTTGTATTTTTTGAGCAAAATGCCTATTAACCCATTCGTGCCCAGCATCTTTTGCGTAAATTTTATTTAGTTGGCACCACTATTTTTAGAAGATTTAAGTTTAGTTCATTAATCACGAAAATGCATTATTTAAATAAAATAATTATTACTTTTCTTTTTTACCGGTGTCAAAAACAGTGCTGAATGCACCTTTTGAAGCGTCCCTAAAAAGGGACGCTAGGCACTAATGGGTTAAAATTAGATGATGTTGGTCCGTGACGTGGTCATCCATGGATGTTTCTACCACGCTGAAAGTTCGGGTTCGAATCCCATTATTAGTCACGGATGTGATTGTGTGCAAGGTTGCCATAGTAGTTTCTATTTTTATTTAAAAATTTCAATGTTTTACCTGAAATTTTGAATGAAGAATCTTTACCTTATGTAGTCGCGAAACTTCTATCATTAAATAAAACAAAAAATGCTATTTTTAATTTCTGGGATGAATTGGTAAGAGTGTGTGTTTAAAGTTATACATCATCGCCTCAGATCATCAGTAGACCATTAAACCCTCCGCGAGGAGAGATTTTCACCTATTTTTTAAACTTTTACCACCGATTTTTCAGCACAGAAATATTTTTGCAACTGAATCGCGAAAATCCCCTGATTAAATAAAGTAGGGGAAGATGGGGATATTTGAGTCATTTTTTAAATTTAAATTTTTAAAAATTTTTATAATTTCTTAGAGCAAAATAAAATATTGAAAATGAAAATTTGATATTTTTTCTTCAATTGAAAACCACTTTCAATTAATTTTGAACTATATTTCTATGTGTAATAAATTTTTACTTTTTCTTTTACATCGTGGCTCAAGTATCCCCATGAAGGGCATACTTGAGCCAGATGTCACATTCGCACCAGTATTTTGCAAAGAAAAAAACCGATTTACAATACACGCGAAAAAATGCATTAAACCTTTTTCAAATAAATTTGGTCGAATTTTCTGGTGTCGTTGTGACATTTCAGAATTAAAATTATGTGGTAGAAAATTCTACCAGTAGAGCTCAAAGTGTTAATCACCAAAAATGGTACCAAGGTATGTGATTTCTTTTTTACATGTTCAGAACTATAAATATGTTACCATGTTGCCAGTTTTAGAAAGAAAAATTGACCAACTGTAGAGATAATAGAGGTGGCTCAAGTATCGCCTATGCTCAAGTATCCCCAGTCTCCCCTAAACTTTACAATAAAAAATAATTGGTGACATTAAAGGTAGATCGTGACAACTTAAGTGACATGTATACCTGTCGCTCGTTCCCAAATGATTAAGAGCATTGACTGGATCTCACTGGTTCGCACCGGTTGTTGAATGAAACTCTCATTTACTCTAATTTTCTTTCTTTAATACTACATTTTGGTAAATAAGTCTTTTTTTTTTAAATAAGTAGAATTCAGTCTCTCAGTTGACTTTTAGCTGTAGCGCTTGTTAACTTCTTGGGGTCGGGCGACACGTATACGGGCCTAAAAGAAGCTTAAGAGTCGTTGTTTATCCCCACCAGTGAACTTTTACTGTAAAATTTAGTTTATTTAATCAGAGCATTTTCTCGATTTGAAAAGACACAAATTTCTATTTTTAAAAACCGGTGATAAAACATTAAAAATTTCGTAAATTCTCCCGTCGCGAAGGCGTTAAGGCTGTTCTTAACTGCTCTGCTCAATAAGCGCAAATCGTTTTGAGAGTTTTGAAAATTCATTTTTTAACGGAAATACATAAAACTGAAAAGCCTGACCATGGAAGCGTTTTGGAAAAAACTGAATTTTCTATTTTCTGGTTTATGAATTACCTATTGAGTTATAAGCTTAAATGATCACATGGCAAGATGTTTTCCACCATTCGTCGACGGATAAATATATTCATTACAGCTATTTTATATTTAAAAATTGAAGTTAAGTAAAAATTTTCCGTTTTTCAATTTTGTTTTTCGAGTTAATTTAATTGCACTTTCACAAAGTGCTACATAAAAAGTCGCACATATTAAAAAAATATAAATGGTGAAATTTTGGTAGACTTATACTATTTTAAGGATAAAAATAATTTTTAAATTACGGGCATTAAATATGCATTCTGTTTTTGACGCATATGTTTTTTTACTATCGATTAATTTAAAATAAATTACAGGTATTCAAATAATCATAGGAAACATGAAATATCTTGACGTTGTAGACGAATGAAAACATTGTTTGAACAATATTTTTAACAAATATTTATTTATATTCATGTATTCATAGCTAACATAATTCTATATTTTTCAACCCCCTCCCCTTTTCACAATAAAAAAAGAAAAGGGAAAAGAAAACTAAAAATTAAGTAAATTAAATGAAAAATCACAAAATAAAAAGTTAGATTTTATTATATATTTTTATATTTCCATTTTAATTATTGATCTCGAAAAAAACCCCAAAGTTAACTGCTTATATTCTCCTGCTTCTATTTTTGGAAATACCTGCGTCTACAGAAAAATATTTGCTTTATAAAATCGAAAGTGTCTCCGATAAAATAATCCGCTGTTAATTTAGAAAAACTGGAGCCAGAGAATCTAATGATAAGCAGCTATGATCATTCAATAACAAAAGAACATTTTCTTCCTATCAGTTTTTGTGGAAGAAATGTCGATAAACCAAAAATTAGGACAAATTCTTCATGTACTGCGTCATTCATTCGTTTTATCATAAGACTTTATTCATGTTCTTTTTATAAGAATGTGTTAATACATTTCCGTTAAATTAAATGTAGATTCTTTAGTCGTTAGTGTTCAATATAATATAATAATGGACACGAAGTTTTAATTAAATTTTCATTGCTGCCCTTCAATGTTGTCAGTACGCTACTTAAAAAATCAGATTTCTTGACTGGCACTACTTTTTGGAAATGTTAAAATTTACTTATTTAAAGGTATATTAATTAAGATTAATATAGTAGGTTTTTTAATAGTAGCTCCAATCAAGAAATTTTAATTAAATAAAGTAGCTGACTGGTAACGCTGTTGTCATTCCCCCTCCCCCTTCCCAAAAAAAGGTCATAAATAAACGATGATACAATTTTGGCATCACATATTTTTAATCCCTAATTTCCACATTGGCACAAAAATATTTCAATGAACATTTCACTTTTATGAACCCATTCCTCGCCGGTGTTGCGTTCACACAACGGTCAAAATTAATGCACATAATTAATTTATGTATCACCACTATTTTTCATCGACAAAATTGGCTTTATCCAGAGCTGCCAAGTCTCCGGCCTTTTTGGATACCGGTATTTTAAAACAGAAAATGTTGTTTTAATGAATTGGAACATCCCAGGGATTTAAAAGAACAATATTTTCTCTGAAATTATTCTAGTTTGCAAAAAGCCGCAGACTTGGCAACACTGCTTTTGTCTGAAGCCATAAAATATTAAGATTTTTTTAAGTGGAAATGATGAAATAGAATTTGGGGTAACAAACAACTTTCAACTACAAAGTTGAAAATTTCGATTTTGGATGTTAATGAGCTTAATACATAAAAATGAACTTTTTACTTGTCTAAAAATAAATTTCCGTAAAAATATTGCTGCCATCCATTTATTTCAACATTTTACAAAGATAATACCTTGTCTGTGAAAATATTAGTAAATTTATTATTATTTGGCAGTTGATGACACGTCTTGCTGTGCCCGTATACATGATACAGTGTTAAATAAACTTAAAATCAGCATGATTCTTTTGATATTTTATACAAAAATGTTTCCAATGGATCATAATAGTGGGCCGGGCTGCCGCAGAAACCGTGTTTTTTAATTCTGTTTTGCAATATAAAAATCTTTTAGGTACGCTTTACCAACACTTGCTAGAAGAGATATACTTCAAAATGCAGTTTTATTTTTTAAATAGTGGTGCGAAACAGACTAATGATTCGTTCCTTACCCTGACGTTGGTTCTTTGCAAAATTTATATAACCACTGTTAGAAGACGTTGAATCAGACAGAGTCTAATTAAAATGAAAATACAATGTATAATAACAAAAATCACAAAGAAACACAACACACTAACATTTACAACTCTTGATGTATATATTAATTATCCAAATTCCACAATAACATTATTCTTCTTGGTGACACGCACGGAAAGGTTCCATGGTCACTTCTTACCACTTCACGCTTCACCACCACAGTGCTTCATTTCTTCTGTTCGAACCGCATATTCACAGTATCCGCAAAGAAACTCTTCATGAGGGTTGAATTCAGATAGGGATTGGCCGACGCGTTTTCACGTAACTTGGCGATAATTATACTTGGCGAGCGATAGATGCTTCCGTCGAGGAGTTTGATTTCCTTCTGAACCGAGTACAAAGTAACTTTTCTCTTGCAGCATTGCATTGGATGGAACGTGTCTCAATGAAAGCTGTACTCTTTAAAAGTTTTTAAACACAAATTTTTACTTTGTACTCTGTTTACTTTGTACTCGGCTCCGAAGGAAATCAAACTCGCCGGAAGCGTCTATCGCTACGCCAAGTATAATTATTACCAAGTTACGTGAAAACGCGTCGGCCTATCCCTATCAGAATTCAACCCTCCCGAAGAGTTTCTTTGCGGATTCTGCGAATATGCGTTCGAACCAGTTCTCTCGGACGAGTGGCGATCAGTTGGCAAGAGTTCCCTCCAAAAGAGCTGTTGGTGAGCGCCAACAGCTGTATTTTCAAAAGTGTCAAAGTTTGCACTGACGAATCCTTACAAACAGAATATAAAAATTGTCGCCTATGGAGTTCTGGTTGGGTGTTGGGGGAGAGGGGAGTGCAATGATTTCGGGATTTACACTCTTGAATATCTACGATTTCATATTTTTAAATGAAATCCTATTCAGACGAATCCAAAATTAGAGTATATCGATAATTTTGCAAGTCTTCCACTTGGTGCGTTTTTTGAACATCACTTTTATTTCAAGAAAAATATTTTTATAATTTTGTAGAAACATACCAGACACAGCGTTTTTTTTTTTTTTTTTTTTTTTTTTTTTTTTTTTTTTTTTTTTTCAATAGTGCAGATTTTTACCACGAATTTCTTTATAAATTGTTGTAAAATTGTTGTTCTTTATAAATTGTTGTTTAAATCTATTGTTTTCAAAAAACGGACCAGTGGCAACCTTGCTTTTGACAATGTTCAAAGTTGGGCTTCGAACGCTACAGTTTGATACTTCCAAACAAACTTTGTTTGATTTTATAACTTTAAACCAAATGTTTGTGAATTTATATTTATAAAATAAAATCCTTTTAAACAAACTAAATATCATATATTCCGCTACTGTACACCAGGATCTCTGGTTTTAGAATTCTTTTGATTTTACAATTTAAAATATGATTTCTATGAATATGAATACCTTTTTTTAAAAAATAAAATGACAAAACCGTTTCAAATTTCGTTTATCTAGTACGGAGCTTTTCTTAATGTAACGATATACAGTGGCGGTCAAAAGTTTCAGGCCAGTTAGTTTCTTTGATTTATTTCCCAGAAAGTTTCAGCGAGGAAGAAGCACAATTGCGTCAAATGTTAGGAATATGTGAATATCTTCTGACCACGTGATCATTTTGATTGAATACTAAGGACACTTAATGAAAAGGGGCAGAATTCGAAATTCGTGTGTGCAAGTTTCCGGCCATTCATCACTCCTTAGGGTTTTTTTTTTTTTTTTTTTTTTTTTTTTTTTTTTTTTTTTCTATCGGTAATGTGCTTTATGGTCGTGTTTCTGAATGAATCAAAGTGAATAGCATAGTTTAAATACAAAAAGGAAAAGTTCAACAATATGAAAAAAATAACCATATTTCACGCATTCAATAAACCGTAAAATATTTACCAAAATTCCGGTGCCAATGTGGCGTTTGGGAATTAAAATTAAGTGGTTTCATAGATATACCACCGCTCCGCAAGGGGTTAAAATGAATAATTTTTCGAGCTCTAGTGGGTAATTTTTTTCAAAATTCCAAATGTCACACCGGCACTAGCATCTTGCAAAGAAAAAAATTTGGTTTACGGTATACACGATAATATACATTAAACCTTTTAAAAATAAATTTTGTTGAATATTCCAGTGTAATTGTGAAATATTGGGATTAAATTTAAGCAGTAAAATATTCAATCATCAGAACTCAAACGATTATAAATGATTGAATATATTTAAAAACTGTATAAATAAAAAAAAATTCCAATGTTACAAAATTCCAAGGTACGTTTTAAATTTAATTAGGAAAAAATATCTCATAAATTATTAATTCATGCAAAGTTTTATTAAAAAATATGTGTTCTATTAAAATGCCTTCACACAATCTTTTGTTATGCTTTTCATAAATTATTAATGAATTCTTAAATCTAACAAGAAAGTTTCATCAAGAAAGTAATAGAATTCTTATTCTTAAATATATATTCGTTTCGTAAACCATAAAATAATATTCAGTAAATTGCAACACGATGCAATTAATCTGCTTTAGATTATGATATTTTTCAAAAGCAATTACTTGATATTTCTCAAACAATTTTGCAATCTTAAAAATTAATGAATTGATTGTTTCAATAAAAGAATTTCCATGCAAATTATTTATGTATACATTGTTTTATATAAGTAAATCTGTGTTAAAGTTACAATGAACATTTTTATAATATTTTGTTAATTAATAATTTATTTCAGTATTGAACAAATACAATTTAAATAAGTTAAAAAAATCATTAAGTAATTTTCCTTGATTTCTTTTATTAAATATGAATTATAACTATCATTTCTTTTTATTTTGAATTATTTCATACTAAAAAGGTTTATATTGTTTTTATGTGCTTTTGTAATCATGTTAATACATAGCACCAACAGTCGTCCGTCCATCTGTCTATCTATCCGCTTATAAAAGAACAAAAACCGCCTAACCGAACTGTTTGAAATTTAAAATATAAAATTATTGCATAATTTTGTCATGTCATTTCAATTTTTTGAATATTGGATGTATAGTTTATTTTACAGGGACAATTAAAATTATCCCGTTGCTTTACGGCCAATGAGAAAAAAAAAGTTTCAAGTGCATTTTAATGACGCTATTCTCTTTCGAACATGATGAAATTGATATGAATCCATGAAGTATGTACTAAAATATACATTCTGTACAATCTGTCGAGCAATGAATATTTGTTATTAATTTATAGAGCCACACAAAAGTGTTCCATTGCATAATAGTGCGATGGGAAACGTTATTTGGAGCGCGTTTTAGTTATATTTAACTATTTTACATTTTATGAAATTGATATACTTAGCTGAGGTTTACTGCAATTTACTTCCCGTATATAAAAGAAAGCAGATAGTATTTACAGGGACACACAAAAGATTTCAGATAATAATGTATCCGAAGTACTGTATACTATTGCACCCAGATCTGAATATTTTTTAAACTTCGTTATGGTACGAACGCTCCTCCTTTGCTACGTTTGAAATGCAATTTCGTACTTGTTTAAACATAGCATAAAGTGTTAAAAAATATATTTATTTCAATTCTTCATCTTTTACAAGGTTCGTAGGGTATCTTTAATCTTCCCTGCTCCCCAGGTGAAATACCAGTATTTATATATATATATATATATTAAAAAATCTAGTTTAAACACGAAAATTTCGTCTTATTTAAACAGAAATTTTCTATAAGAAAATATTGGTACTGATTAATTTCTTGGTCTTTAAAATTTCAGTAAACATACGAACCCTATTGTTAACTTAAAAAAAAAACTATACTTAATTACTTACATAAAATTATACTTAATAAGTTTAGAAGTATTGCTATGAATGCATTTAATTCATTTACCCAAACGTGATTTTTTATTTCCGATCTTAAAATTTAATAAATAACTTACATAAAAAGATTATTTTTATTTAATTAGATAAAGCATAATGGAATTTAAAAAACTAATTTTGAAATTGATCATTATTTATTTTTTTACTTAAATCATTTTAATCCATTGTAATACAAAAGGATTAATCTGCCTAATTTTATTATTTTTTAATTTAATTGTAAATACTTGTTAAGTGTATGATTTAAAAATTTTATTTTATTTATATCGTTTTTTCTAATATACGAAGGTATTTTATCGCTTAAAAAGCATAACGTAAAAATGACATAATAAAATCTGCAGTTATTTATAATTTAATTAAAAATATATTTAAACAAGATTTAATAGATAATATGCTTAATCTGCTTATAAATCTACGTAATTTTCTCATTTGAGCATATTCTTTATCTTCTGTAATGTAATATTTCATTTTGTTTTTATCTTTAAAGTTACTGTCTGTACATAAATATTATGTTAATTTTTAGAATGAATTTGAAAAAGAAATCACAAAGTATTAACCCTTTGTGGCGCAGGGTAAATTCATTGCTTAAGTGTTGAAACTAATGACTGACACCGGAATTTGAAAACAACTTTATTTATGAATAAGAAAACTCTATGTTTCACACATTCAATAAACAAAAAAAATTTTTTTTACCCTTTCCGGCAAACTGTGCCCGATCTGGGATACCTAATTTTAATTCCCAACGGCACCAGTAATATTTTAGGAAGGATACTTTCTCAATTTACTAACAGATTTTGCCCGTGCTGGAAAGGGTTAAAAAAGTAAAAATTCTATTGTTTTCAGACTAATGTGAAACGTTAAACTGTAGGATTTTTCCTGTTTCAAAAAAGTGGTGCCAGTTAAGAAATATGACATTTTAAAAATAAGCATGAAATAAAATTATTCGACAGAACTTTCCGGTTGACTTATTAACCTTCCTACCCTGTTCAAAATTTACTCATGCTTGAAAAAAACATTTCAAATCAAAATTGTTATTTAAAACATTTTAATATATTTAATTGACTTATTTTTCTAAATCTGTTATTTAGCTCTCTTTATAATAAAAGTTCTGATTCGAATCATATAAAACAAATTATAGTTATGGGTCGATTAGACCCATTCAGAGTAGGAAGGTTAATTGAAATAATCATGCTTTTATATGCTTTTACAAAATGTCTGTCTGTCAATCTGTGAGTCTGTGAATCTGTGATTCAGTCTGTCGGTATGTGACATAAATTTTGTGGGCACTATCTCGATTACTAATGCACTGAATTTAATAAAAATATATGTATTGTTAGTCCATGCAATAAATTGGGGCTTATTCGTTTTTGGTATAAATCATTCTACAGGTTTCATTGCTATGAACTATTTTTGACGATTTCCGCAATTGTTCTATTTCAAGAACTAATGCACGGATTTTGATCAATCTTCGGATTATTCTTGTCCATAAGATACATTGGTGTTTCTACGTTTTGATGTTAATCCAGGCCCAGACTGGCCAGGCTGGCAATTGCCGAGGGCCCCCCAAAATAGGGGATGTATTACTTTATGCAAAATTACATCAGATTTATTTGACTATTTCCCAAAAATAATTTTTTTTTACAACCGAATTTACAATAAATTTTAAGCGGTTGCCAATTGATTTTTAGGTAGATTTCGTATGAAATACTACCTGTTGCATTCGCAGCAGTTTATATATATATATATATATATATATATATATGTCACTTTTTTATGGACACGATAGCTTTTATAATTCTGCAACAATCTCCACGAAACTGGTACATAAAATCAAAGGGGATAAAATCTCGGCTAAGCTCGTTAATGGGCAAAATCGGACGAAGGGGGTCGAAATAGGGGACGTTTTTGTAAAAACAGAAAAAACCCCATAACTTCTTAATGAAAATAGATATTGAATAGATTTAAAGTTTATATTACTTCTAAATAATGGTCCAAAAGTTTATGCATGACAGATTTTTGATAAAGTTAAAAATGGGCTCAAGGGGCGAAAAAATAGGGTTTTTGGGAGAAAAAAAAATAAAAACTTTGTCGATTCTCCAGATATTGAATCCAACTAAATTTTCTATAAGTATTCTCAAAATTATCTAAAACTTTTGTATTTGCAAGTTTTTGATAGGAATAACTCTTACCGGTAAAAAGAAATTAAATACGAAAACAAAAAGGGGGGGGGGAGAAGAAAAAAACCCATAACTTTGTCAATTCTTAAACTATCAAATCCAATTAAATTTATTTTACGTCTTCTCAATAATATTTACAACTTTTATAATGACATGTTTTTTATGAGACCAATTCTTATAGCAAAAATAAATTAAACAATAATAGGAGTTGAAGAAAAAACCTCAAATCCAAACTGCTTATATTCTGACTCATTTTTAAATTAATTTTTGATTCTAAACGCATCGAAATTGCAGGTCCTCTTATTTATAAATTACATAATGTGATGTATTCGCCAGTTTCTTAATAAAGGCAAAATTTATTTCAAAACAGGCTGGCAAATTGAGTATTTTGAACAGAATTTCCCGTAGTGATCATGATTGAAAAATTGAAGAAATATTCATATAACAAATTGTTTTTTTTCTGACTCATTTTTAAATCAATTTTTGCTCTCAAATACATCCAACTGACAGTTTCTCTTATTTAGGAACTGTATAATGCGGCGTATTGGTCAGTGTTTTGATAAAGGCAAAAAGCATTTTATAAAAAGCTGTCAAAGTGGGCACTTCGTACAAAATTTTCCGTAGCGATCGTGATTCAAGAATTGTTGATGTATTCATATAACAAATTGCTTAATTTATGACTCTTTTTTAAATTCAATTTTGCTTTCAAACGCATTCAGTTGACAATTTTTTCTTATTGAGAAACTATATAATGTACTGTATTGACCGATTTTTTTTATAAAGTGAGAATATATTTCGAAATATGCTGTCAAAATGGGCATATGAGCGAATTTCAATTAAGATGATTCTGATAAAATTAGTTCTTACAGAAAATTGAACATATTTTTTTTCAAAAGTAGCCAAACAAAGCCGTTAAACTGAATTTATCTCTGATCCTATTTTATTTTTTGTTGTTGAAATGAGTACTCTCCGAAATCTGCCTCCGCCTTTAGGCCAAGCCGACAGGGATTTTTGCTTATTTGATTTAGTGATGCCATATGTTTCGTCATTATCCAGACAGAAGAGGGCTGCTGACTGACTCATGGATCTCTGTGCTGTCCTAAGCGATTCACAGACAACAACTCAAAAGATCAAAGCTTCCCTACTGAGATTTATTGCGTTGTGCTGACTACTAACAGAGCTGTTGCAAACGCGCTCGATTAGTGGAAAGATTTATTGTGTTGGAGATTTATTGCGTTGTACTGACCACTAATAGAGCTGTTGCAAACCGCACATATTCGTTCACATATTCGTTACTAAGTAACGGCTGTTCTCTAAGATAGGAAGTACTGAATTGTTACTTAGAAATACGACTCGTTTGTCGTTAACAAAGACGTGCTAAGAGAAAACTGCGCCCTGGGCAAAGTTTCAATTTGGCGCTTCCTCCTCCCTCAACTTGACGCTAAACCCATTAAAATGACGTTGGTTGTATAAATTTAACGCTCCCTAAATTTCTGTTATTTCGATCCTCTCATTCACGTGGTACTGGTCGTTACCGTGTCATTACGCAACCGAATTAAGTGAAACTAATTTCTAATGTTGCTTACGTTTTTGTATTTCATGAATGCGGTCAGACAGTCTAATGCGGTAAAGATGTGAAACTGTATTCAGACTCTGACAATAGGCGCCAGTTACAGTTGTTTCCATATTTAGTGTATGCCTATTATCCTGTTTATATCGATTATTTTCAAATCTCAAATGATTTGGATTTCGTACGGATTGTTGTTTTATTTATTTATTTTATTATGAAAATAAAAAAAAAAGAACAAGAGGATATATTTTTCTGAAGCATCAAATGATAAGTCAAAATGTTATTAATGTTTATGCCAAGCGATTCATATTTAAACTAACATATTATCTAATGTCGAATACAAAGAACAATAGTAATTAAACTTTGACAAATGCTAAAAACACAATTTAAAATAATTTTATAAATATTTTTTGATAAAATTATACAATAAGTTTCTACAACATTTGATTTTTGTGAACTTAATTGAAGATTATTACTGTGTTCAGTGATAAGAATCTCTTGATATGAGTTAAAAGTTGGCCCAGAGAGTTTTTTTCCTTTTATTTCTCCCCCTTTGTGTTTTCTAAATATAGACTTCAGTTTATCTACCACTATTTTCAAGCATTAAAGTCTCATTCTTTTCTCGGGTTGTAGAGACCGATTTGAAAAGGGATTGCTTCGTTCAACTTAGGTAGAGATTATCAGGTAGAGATTATCTTTTTTAATCTCCCATTTCACCGTCATAGAGCGCAACCTTATTTCGGGTGCTATGGGCCCGATTTCAACAAGGTTTGGCTCATTTAACTTGGTTTTCAATTGATTTTTGTCTAACTGAGCATTTTAATATTAATTCAACTCCTATTGCTTTTAGCTTTTTCAAATTATTTCCAAATTACATTATGCTTATCAGCTTTCAGTCTATAAGTTGTGGTTTCTATTATTTTCGAATAGTAATTTGAGCAAATTCATAAACTAAGTTCCTGGCTCTGGTACCAATCCAACTTTTTAACTAAGGACTCCAATATTCTTGATTAAGCATTTGTCAAATACCGGAATTTTCTACGTATAATCCGCAGATCAAACAATTCTTTTACGACCCAGAAATTTTATTTAGTAATTGAAGTCAATTATTTACTGCGATCTACCAAGTTATATTTTATTTAAATAAACTTCTGGGTTGAAAAATGATTGTTTGATCCGCGGATTATACGCAGAAAATTACGGTAATACTTACTTCTCCGTTTCCCACCATTTGCTTCCCTGAGGATTTTTATCTTATTTGAGCCCCTTTTACGTCAAATTAACATATCTCCAAATAGGTTAAATAACGAAGCTTTGTGCGACTAGAGGCTTGTTTATAACAGAATGCAACCCAAGCGGTGTAAAATGAAACTATTTGATTTCGGATTTTAGATATATTTTAAGTTATTATCACTTGTTAATTTATTAAAGTAATGTTATTATGTTGCTCGCCAAGCATGGCCAGGCGAGTCAGCTGGGATAACTTCAGATGAAATTCGAATGCTAACTCCTTATCTCAGAAATGGATGAAGCAAGCCATTCGATTTTAGAACTTCAGTACATGGATTATGTTTCGTTTCTAAATATTATTTTAGTGCTATCTATCGGCAATTAACCAAATACGAAATTATTTATCAAGAAATGGCTTCACATCAATAATAGTCTTGCTTAATACCTGAAAATATACTGGAATTTTTTTTAATGTGAAATTTGCAAGTGTTTTTTCATTAAAGCTGATTAAATATATCTGTATTTATAATTTTTTTGTAAAATATTACAAAAATAATCAAATTAATTAACCAAAATTACTCTTATGGAAATATTACAATTCTTATAAAGAATTGGGATTTAAACGTATTATGATCCTCTATGTAAATGGAAAGGCTTTCACCGTCGAAAATATTTCATATATTTTTTTTCAAGGAAAAAAAAGATATACCTATGAAAATGATTAAGAAAATTACCTCTTTTTTAAAATATTTAACTTCGAGTGTTTTTCTATTCTATCTGAATTAGATCGAGTAAAGTATATTGTGTGGTAAGAAAAATAACTTCTATTATTAGACTGATTAAGCACATTTTTTATTAAATTTTCCAAAATGGTACTTATAAATATCGTCGGTAGATAAAGGGTTAATATAAAAAAGGAAGATGCCTTTTGAAATTGTAATTTGTTATGCATGTTGCGTGGCTTCCAAATGGTTAGATTTTGAAATATCAGTATTTTCTTATAAAATTTTTCTCTTTACATTTTTCTTGAAAATTTTGAAGAAACCAACGTCGAAGGTTATTTCTATCGCAGATGTTGTAGAAACTTATTGTAAAATTTTATCAAAAAATGTTTATAGTTAAATGGCGAGCCATTTGGGAGACCTAATGTTATGCATTCTGAAGACATTACAAACAAAATGAATTATTTTTTACAAATGCAATTATATATAAAGAATATATAATGCCGCGTACTACATATGTATTATGATCCAAAAGTTCGAGGAAGAGTTGTACAAACATTACCCTGAATAGTTCAGAGCACCGAAGTCCCTTTAGCAGAACTTAAGATATTACGGGTTCACTGATGTAATTCTGATGCTTAAATGTAAAAATATGTACTCCTCTCTTTTTAAGTAATACACCACTTATAATTAATTTTTTTTCTTCTAGCTTGAAACTGATTTAGGTGCCATACATAAAATAAAATAAATATTTATTGCGAAAGTAAGTAGACTACACCAGGAAAACTCTATTCACAATAACTTCCTCAATAAAGGGCCCATTTTCAATCTCTAGCCGAGGGACCCCAACGGAGACAGTCCGGGCCTGTGTTAATCGCGCGTAATATGGCGCTGCTATGCAGTATTTTTCACGATTACCGTAATAAAGTTTCATGTAAATTAATAACCTTGAAACTTTGGATTACAAAATTAATTCTCTTATATAATGATAAAAATCCATTGAAAAAAGAAAAGCAATGTGTCAGGCCTTTATTTTTTAATACAAAAGAAATATATTGTTGTATTATTTTTCTTCTTAGACAAGAATCTTTTAGGTATAAAAATCATAATATCATAATCATCATTTTTATATTTATTTGGAAGAAAAAAGTTCTACATATTGCGTCTCCTATAGTCATTAAATAGCTTTGGAAAACAATTTGTTTTATTTATAGAAGAATATCATATGTGATAATTCCATGTAATAGCTATGTTTTCGAAGGATAAACCCACAAAAAATATATTGGATCGTAAGTATCATTAAGCTTTCCGAATACAATGACTATTAAAAAAAATTTCGCATTACATTTCAATAATATTGCAATAATATATTATTGACAATAGCATCATGTTTCTAGTTGCAAGACAGATAGTTAGTTCTTTTAAATTCTTAAATGTATTTGTTATAAAACGTAATGCATTTTTTTTTATAAAGGTAAAAATAAAATGTTTACTTGTAAAGTTTACTTGTAATGCTGTATGTAAAAATGTATATTTTCCGGCGATATTGTCTAACGTTGGGATCAACTAATTTTATCACATAATTTTAATACATACATTAACGCATATATTATTATATAATTTGCTTATCATTAAAAATATCATCACACATGTATTATTACATAATTTGCTGGTCATTAAAATTACAATACCAAGAAGGAATGTTCAGACAAACATCAAAATCACATGAAATAAAGAAGTCGGAATAAGCAAATGAATATTACTTCAGCGCATATAAATGATGTAGGCGGAATTTAACGACACCTGAAGCACTGCATAAAAGGAAAACTGCATAGTGGATTTTACATTCTAAAAGAGCATTGTAAGGTTGGTGTTTGTTCAGACTATCGTGTTATGCCTCGAAAGAATTTCTTAGTAGCAAGTGTCGGAATCTGATAGAGGTAGGATCATTACCTATTTAGACTGAGGACGATAGCACCTTCTGTGATATCGTCCACCACTCTGGTTGAAATCCAACCACTCTCATGCTAATATGGAAACAATGGGTTGCCAAAATTCATACTGAAGGTCATATAGGATCTAAACGACCTCTCATGGCTAAAGCCCGAGAGTAGATATATATTGTGAGGTCTGGCCTGCAAAACAATATGACCACATAACGGGACCTTACTCAGGAAATGGACATGCTTGCAGCATGCCCAGTATCCGCTCGTACGGTGCGACGACGTTTGCAACAGCGTTTACCGTAAGCACGGCAACCATTACTGCCGCTTTCCTTGACAATGAAGCATAAAGAGAGACAGCGACTCTGGTGCACCGAACGAAAAAGAAGGATACAGAAAGTAGCACGTCATCTTTTCCCACGATTTTGGGTTCTTAGTGCATTATTTTGACGGCCGTACAGGTGTCTGGAGGCGCAGAGCACAATGCTCGTTGCTTGCTTGCATTCGATATAGGCATCATAGAGTGGCATCGATATCGAAATCATCACCTAGTGTAATGGTTCAGGCAGTCATTGGGTATACGACATGCACCTCTCCAGTTCCTATCGACTATAATTTGAACGCAAATCGGTACTTTTCTGATACCTTACGTCCAGTGGTTGTGCCCTTCCTTCGAGGCCTGCAAGTGTCATCTTCCAAAAAGTTGACGCATGGCTACGTCGTATTCAAACCTTCCTCAATACACGGGTTATTCATTTGCTGCCCTAGCCTGCACGGTCTTCAGATCTGTTACCCATTGGACATCTGGTCATAGATTGCTTATAAACTGGCCCGTCACCTCCCCCCCCCAGTTAATAAGATTTATGAAATGTGGCATTGGCTTGGAGGAGTATGGAACTAAATGCCCGTTTCTATCATAAAAGCTCAGTTCGTCTGCATACCTAAAACGGTGACGGCCATTTTAATTGCAATGGGGAGGGATAGTAGCGGCTCGTCAAGGAGTGCTGCATCATATTTTTTTACACCACTAAAATCTAATAGAATCTATTATATTATTTATTCAACAAATTTTGTTGTCTAAAAAAAACTGATATCTCCGTATAATTTTATTGGCGTGAGCAGCATCCCCTGACGAGCCGCTACTGGGGAGGGGGAAGCAACTGTTTCTACTAATTTCACATCCCTATAAATTTCCAAACTGCTTACAAATTTAATTAATTTGTTTCCATAACATACTGTTTACGCACAATAAGTACAGTCGAATCTCTCTATAACGAAACTCCATACATCGAATTTCTCTATACAACTACTTTTTAGTAGGAACGGTTCTCTTTTCGCATGATTACATTAAAAATAGTCTCTATATAGAGAAATATCGATCTCCATATAACGAATTTTTTCATAAATTGGTCTGAATTTACTCAGTTTTAAAAGGCTTCGTAATCATATGGAATCAATTTTCCATCACTAATTTTTGATTTATCGTCAGTGCTGCGTTTTTTTTTATTACTTCTTTCCTCGTTCTTTAAATCCAACGAATTCATCCCATCTCCCACACACCTTTCCACACCCTTCTCTTTGAGAAGTCAATTGGATTGATGCACATGTAAGAGAGGAATCAATGAGAGGCTTTCAAATGGAGGAAAATGTTAACTACAATTTTTCAATCCTTACTAAAATTTGAGCATTTTTTTTAGAGCGTAACAATTTTAAAATCAAAACAACAAAAAATCACAGATTTCTTCGTCTGAAATTAATGCAAGTCTTTCTTATTTGATTTTCATTAAGGGCTATTTCCATGAGTACTTGTAGTGTAAGTCACAGGCTACGATTTTTGGCTACCAGTATTATAGAACAAAAAAATGTGATTAATTTTATTGGCACATTCTCATTAATTGAATAAGGCCAAGCAGACTTTTCGAAAATAACGGTGGCTAACAAGCAGAGCAATTAATAAGTTATGTGACTTACACTACAGAACCCATGGAATTAGCCTAAGCTTTCAGATAAATGTCTATTCCCTTTTTTGAAACAGCTTAAATAATTAAGAAATAAAATGTTAGGTTAATATTTACTTTTAAACATTTCAAATTATTAATTCAAAAGATCAAAAATAATATTTGTTCAAATTTCACACATTAAATACGATTTTTAACATCATTCTCTATACATCGAATTTCTCTATATAACGAATTTTTTACTGGAACGATCGATTTCGTTATATAGAGACTCGACTGTATTTTTTTCTATTTTCTTTATTTCATGGTGTTGCGAATTTAACGGGCAGCATTGTATTTAAAAATATAAATTGATTCTTTGATCAGTTTTGAAGTAAACAATTTTCAGGTATCAGTGATTAAAGTTTTTGAAGTCCTTCAATCCTTTGAAGTTTTCAAGTCCTCCTTTTTTAGAAAGAAGTATCCTTCATTTTCCTGCAAAGAATGAATTGCAAGTTATTTGTCATTGGTTTTGGTTATGAAAACTCGATCGACAAATATTAAGAATTTATTATGTATTTAAACTGATAAATTTATGTATCAAATGCTTCTTTTTACTGTGAAAAAAATGAAACCTGCCTTTTCAAATCTAAGTTATAATTATAATTACCTTTTATTTTAATTAAAAGAACAGCCCCCTTTTCCTTTGGAGCTTTTCTTAATGTAACGAGACAAGTTTTATTAATAACAAACGAGCTTTGCAGTTGAACTCATATTTGTGAATAGCAAAACAATAAGCGTTTAATTCAAAATAACACAAGAATTGTTCTAAAAGAACTGTGTAAAAGAAAGTACAGCAACAAAACATTATTCTTTTTTTAAAAAGAATTTTTTCCTTCTGCCTGACATCTAATCTAAAACATTAAAGAAGAAAATAATTTTTTCAACAAAAGTTTGTTTAGGATACGTAACTGAAATTAAAATGTGTCGAACAATTCAGGTTTTTTATGCGGCCATGAGAGTTTTTATTTTCTTCTATAATTTTTTTTTTTACAGTTTTTATTAATGGGACATTGTCCTGGCTTTATTTTAATTAATTGTTATAACTTTGTAACAGAATAGGGTTGTTTCTAAATAATGGTATTTTTTTAAATGGATAAAATATTTTTAAAAATTGTAAATAAAACTGCTAAAATTAAAAAGATACGTTTTAAATTTGATTAGAAAAATAGTATCATATTCATTGTGAATTTATGCAACGCTGTAGATTCCGTATTCTGTGGATATGCCAACACAAAAACCTTTATAAAATATTTGATTATATGCGGATGAATTTTTGAAAAATAACAAGAAAAGTTTCATTAAGAAAGTAATATAAATCTTATTCCTAATTAGTTATTGATTTAACAATCTATCAAATAAAATTTATTAACCGCTTCCCTGATTAGACCGTACGTCATATGGCCAACATTTTTTTTTTTTTACCAATGGTAATTTGCCCGTACGTGGCATGGGCATTCATTTTCCAATCATGATAGAACTCAGTACTCACCAGTAAATTTTTATTGTAAATTTTGCAATATTTAATCCGAGCATTTTTCTGAGCCAATTCGACAGAAAAAAAATTTAATTAAAAACCGGTGATAAAAGACTTCTGGAATACACACGAAAAGAATAGGCATTATCTGAGAGGTTTTTTTTTTTTTTTTTTTTTTTTTTTTTTTTTGAACAGTTAAGTGGTTAAACATTAGAAAAAATAGTGGTTACTATTACTAAGCAATAATCTTCTTTAGATTTAGATAGTATTCAAAAGCAATAACAGTCGGCTCTCGTTAATTCCAACCAGGACCGTAGCTAAGGGAGGCGCTATGGGCGGCTCAACCCCCTCTAAAATATTTTGACCCCCCCCTGGAAAAGCTTTCAAGGTCACTAAATGAATTTCTGTTCCGCAAATTCAAATGAAATTCTGTTCAAAAATCTAATCTAGTTTTGAGACCATTTTATAGTTTTGCATGCAGAATTACTAAATTGTATCTAAAATAAGCGTTTCAACACTCTCCTATCCTATTTGTACATATGAAGCTAACATGATGTTTAATTTCGCACCAGTTATATACTCAAAATTTTCATTATCCTATACTTTTCTAAGCATAAAATGAAGTTATTATAACAGTTTAATAAGAAACATAGTACCTAAGACCTTTATCTTTTTGCGTCAGAGAGAGAGAGAGAAAGATATGACCCCCCCCCCCTACAATCTCTTGAGCACCCCCCTCCCTATTGTTCACTTCTAGCTACGGCCCTGATTCCAACTCGTGGGTAAGGGAAGACATGTTCGAATTATCCAGAGTTCGAATTATGTAATTTTGACAGGAAAACATCTTTGATTGAGTAATGTTACAAAGAAATTAATAATATAGTATTTTTAAAATGTATCTCGCCTATTATCATTAGACTATGACTTTGTATTAAATTAAAAGATGTAATTACATACACTAATTAAGGAATTAGGAACAAGCAAAACGAAGATAGGGTGGAGGTTTCATTGATGGATTGAAAGGACACTACAAAAAGCGGATATCAAACGCATGGCACAATATGCATACTAGTTCAGAACAGTTATGACAAAAATGAAAGAAAGAAAGTTATTTCAAGGATCTTAAATCCGGGAGAAAGTAAGTAAAAGTGAAAATCGGAATCTCTAAGTTCGAATTAAACGAAGTCAAGAGAAAATTAATTCGAATTAATGAAAATTGTTAACGTTATTCTGCTATTGAAAATTTCGGGACTTCGTGTTTTGTTCGAATTAAGGGGGCTCAGAGGTTGAAAACTTTTAAAAAAAATCGATTTTTTATGATCTAGTTTGATGATTCGATTAATTCTTAACTCAATGCAAAAAACCGCATAAAACTATTTGCATTTTTAACGGAGTTTTGAGCATTTATGTATCAACACTTTCATAGCCGCACCCATATAATTTCAACTTTAACCCATTCGTGCCCAGCATCTTTTGCGTAAATTTTATTTGGTTGTCACCACTATTTTTAGAAGATTTAAGTTTAGTTCATTAACCACTAAAGTGCATCATTTAAATAAAATAATTATTGCTTTTCTTTTTTACCGGTGTCAAAAACAATGCTGAATGCACCTTTTGAAGCGTCCCTAAAAAGGGACGCTAGGCACTAATGGGTTAAGTCGTGTTTTCTCAAAACTTGATTTTTGTCGACTATAACCAAGATTAAAAAAAAAAAAAACTATTTGATGGAATGGCTTAATTTTTTGCATGCATATAACATCATTATCTATAGAATGAATTAAGGATATATCTATCACTTAAAAAAACCATTTTTAAAAATTCTCTGAAATTCGAAAATAAAAAAAACCCTATAAAATACAACATTTTTTTCATTAAAAATACTCAAAATATTAAAGTTAACTATATTAATTCATTCTATAGATAATAATGTTATATGCATGCAAAAAAAAAAAAAGAAAGAAAAAAGAAAAAAAAATCAAGCCATTTCATCATATAGTTTTTTTTTTTTTTTTTTTTTTTTTTTTTTAATCTTGGTGTTAGTCATCAAAAATCAAGTTTTGAAAAAACACGACTTAAAATTGAAATTCTATGGGTGCGGCTTTGACAGAGTTCGCACACTCCTTATATTTTGTAAGGACTCTGTCACCACTATTAATAATAAGAAAATTTATATTTAATTTTTAAGAAACAGAAGTCGCAACCACCGCCTTAATTCGCAGTTTTCGCAATAGTTTTCTGCTCTGAAATACATTGAAATACCGTAAAAATTTAGTGGTAGAGCTGTGCGAACCCTGTTTGAAAGTGTTGATACATAAATGCTTATAACGCCGTTAAAAACGCAAATATTTTTATGCGGTCTTTTGTATTGAGTTAAGAATTATTGAATAATCAAACTATATCGTAAAACAAAAATCGATTTTTTGAAAAGTTTTCAACACCTGAGCCCCCTTAAGCAAAGATTCGATTTATTCGATTTCGAATTAATGAGAGCCGAATGAATTTGATGTTCTTCAGACAATTTTGTAAACATGAAGTACAATAATATCATTGTTTCAAGAAAGAAATTTCATGCAAATTAAATTATACAATATTTTGTATAAAAATAAATCTAGATAAAGTGTAAACAAAATTGTATGTAACATTTTAATAATATTTTGTTAACTATTAATTTACTTAAATATCTAACACATAACATTAAATTAATTTAAAAAAATCATTGCAATAATTTTCCTATCAAATTTGAATTCGATCTATAATTTATTTTTATTTTAAATTATTTCATACTAGAATGCATAATAGTGTTTTTGAAACATTACACAGAATTTTGAAAAAAAAAAGATTAGATATCAGTTAATTAAAAAATCAAACAATTACATTTAATAAGTTAAATGATAATACGATGAATGCTTTTAATTCATTCATTTTAAAATGTAATAGGATAAATTAAATTAAAAGATTAATGTTTATTTTTTTTTCAGCTATAGCATAATAAGATTTTAAAAACTGATTCTAAGTTAATTAATAAATATTTTAATTAAATTACTTTTAATCAGTTATAAAACATAAGGATTAATCTGGTTAATTATATTATTTTTTATTAAATTCTGAATACTTATTATGAGTATGATTTAAAAATTTCAGTTTACTTTTTTTGTATTCTCTCATACAGAAAGTTATATTATCGCTTGAAAGGCAGAGTGTAAAAAAAAATAGAATGAATTCTCAAATTATTTATAATTTGATTAAAATATACATATAAACAAGATTTAGTGGATAATATATAAATTCTACTAATATAATCTAATTAATTTTCTAACTCGAGCACAATTTATTTATTTCAGTGTTACCTGATATTAAAATAAAAGTGTAGTTTTCATATTTAGAAAGGATGTAAAAAGTGAATCCAATCACAATCGCAGTAATGATAGACCTTTTAAAAAAAAATGTTGGCACAAATATAATTTTATCCCTTAACTGGTTAATTCTTTTTCGTTCACTAAATTGAAAATAGCGGACTCACAACAATATTATTTAAATAAAATATTAGTAAAACTTAAACTTTTCACCCTTTCAATAGTATGAAAATTTAAAAAAAAAATAATAGTGGTGTGAAAAAGCTTTAAATGATGCAATAAGCAAATTCGTCTTACCCGAACTCCTTTCGGGCAAACCAGTTAAGGGGTTAACTCCTTGAGACCCAGGTCGAATTTCATGCTGGTATTTGTTTGCTAGACAAGCACCAAGTGCTATAACCCAACAAGTAAACTAGCATAAACTAGCATTACACATTGCTGGTTCCAGCAGAATTTCCAGCCAGAGCCTGATTACTAACGGGGCACTCTCTCCCCAGTAAAATTACATAGAAATTTTCGCCTTGTTTAAACGCGCTTTTCAGTCAAAATTGCTATCATGAGTAAGGAAAAAATTTCTATTTATTTTTTCTGGTGGGAGAGTGCCCCGTTGATAATCAGGCCCTGTTTCCAGCAATTCATGGTGTGTATTGGCCCACTTTGCTGGAAATCTAGCAGACATAGCAATACCTAGCAATAACTAGCATATTTTTGTTGCTGGTACAAGCATAAATTTTGACCTGGGGAGGCAAAGCCTTTCTGTTCCTAAAAAGTTCAAATGATTGCTGGACACAAGCATTTACAAACAAATTTATACAATAATAAGTAATAGCTGTTTTTCCTGTACATTGTAAAAAGAAATACATAATATTAAATTTCCGGTGCCAATGTGGCATAATGAAATTAAAATTAAGCGGTATATATAATATACCAGCTGCCAAAATCTTCCGCTTTTTCGGCCGGGAGGAATTTAATAGAAATTTTTGCCTTATTTGACCCTTTAACGTGTCTCTATGAAACCATAAAATTATAAATTCGATATGCAACAACGACACTGGAATTTTCATTTAAAAAAATTATTATGTAAGTGAAAAATCACTTTTTCTTATTTATAAATAAATATATATGTACCCAATTACCGGTATCCATCATTTATTTCAACATCTTAGAAATAAAAATGCTTTGTTCGTTAAAGAGTTAATAGTCACGTTACAAAGATTTGCAATGGTAAAATTTGCTATACATTTTTCAGGCCAAAAAATCGGAAGTTGTTAGCAGCTATGGGTTAAATGAGAAAGTTTAATTTCTAATTAAACATTATCAACAACCATTCATTTGGCCTTCGTTTCTAAAAACAAATAATTTAACAAAATAAATAAAATATAAACAACGCAGTAATAAGCTAAGCAAAATAATTAATAATAATAAGCATGTGGTGTTAAATAGTAAATGGTGGCATGTGGGCTTTAATAAATGTTCCAATGTGTTTAGAGTTAACACTAGAGCTTCGGGTATATTTACATAAGTTTTATAAAAATATTTACACCCAGAAAAGATATTTTAAATTATTTACCTTATTTTCTCCGCATCATTTCGCTGCGTCTAATATGTAACTATTTTCTTTAAGATTTTTCTGTTTTAAATCGTCCATTATTCCACTGATTGGTGTCGAATTGACACCATTGCGGCGCTCTAGTGTTAAAAAACAATAACATTTACTAGTCATTTTTCCAATTATAGATTAAAACAATTTTTTAATGTTTAATTTAATTAAAATAAAAGCTTTTTTTTTTTTTTTTTTTTTTTTTTTTTGAAAAGCTGAAATATAACAGGATTTTTCGAAATAAAATATTTTCTTTACAAAAACATATTTTTCTTCAGTTTGAAAATAATTTATTTTCTATGTTGGGTTTCATATAATATAAATTGACATCTAATTCTTCTTATCTGGAAAACTCCTTTTCTTTTTTGTTATAAAAATTTACTGAGGGAAAATAAGGATCAATTTGTTGGCGTCAAACAAGTGTTTTCTAAATTTAAATTCTAAATAAAATTATATAGTATTTTTCCTTGTGTTTTTTAATATAAAAGCGACTTTGAGAAAATATATTCTTTGATGTATTTTTAGATAAAAGATAGTAATGAAAAATATTTCGTATTTTTTTCACAAAATACCTCTTAAATTTAGATGATGTTGTTTCCGTGGCTTGGTCAGTAAGCGGATGTTTCTACCACTCTGAAAGTTCGGGTTCGAATCCCATAATTAGTCACAGTTGGTCACGTTGTGATTGTGTGCAAGGTTGTCAAAGTGGTTTCCATTTATATTTTAAAATTTCAACTTTTTACCTGAAATTTTGAATGAAGAATCTCTACTTTATGTAATCGCGAAATTTCTATCATTAAATGAAGTAAAAATTACTATTTATAATTTCTGGCATGAATTTTCTGGTATTTTCTGAATAAAAGTGGAGGTAAAATTGGCAACCATGAGTGTTTGTTTATAGTTATATACAATCGCCTCAGAGCAACAGTAGGCCATTAAGCCCTTCGCGAGGAGAGAGTTTCACTTATTTTTTTCACCTTTTACCACTGGTTTTTCAATACAGAAAATTTTCTGTAATTTAATCGCGAAGATCCGCTGGTTAAACAAAATGAACTTTACTATAAAAAATAACTGGTGACAATAATGGTAGACCGTGATAACTTTAGTGGCAGGTATACCTGTCGCTCGTTCCCAAGGGGTTAAGGGCAGTGACATGATCCTTGCGGTTCGCACCGGTTCATTTGAACCGGTTATTTATTTATATTGAGTTCAGCGAACCGGTTGTTGAATGAAACTCTCATTTGCATTAATTTTCTTTCTTTAATGCTACAATTAGGTTAACAAGTCTTATTTTATTTATTTATTTATTATTATTATTAATATATATATATTTTTTTTAAATAAAGAGAATTCAGTCTCTCAGTTGTCTTTAGGCTGAAATACTTGTTAACCCCTTGGGAGCGAGCGACACGTATAGGTGCTGCAAAAAGGCTTAAGATAGATGTTTAGCCCCACCAGTAAAATTTTACTGTAAAGTTTGACTTATTTAATCAGAGCATTTTCTCGATTTGAAAAGGCACAAATTTCTGTTTTTAAAAACCGGTGAAAAAACATTAAAAATTTCGTAAAATCTCCCGTCTCGAAGAGGATAAGGTTGTTCTTAACCCATTAACCCCCGAATTATTTTCTTCGCTAAAATTAAAATTTTGTATTTCCCACCACTTTTAAAAGCAAATTAACTTTTATCTAAATTTATCGAGGATTCTATCTCGCGAAATAAGGTATATATTTATCTTCATCTTTACTGGTGGGAATACCACATTCTTGCTTTTTTTGTAACTGTCCTCAAAAGAGGACGCTGGGCGTTAATGGGTTAACTGCTCTGCTCAACTAGCGCAAATCGTTTTGAGACATTTGCGAATTCATTTTCTAACGGAAAGATGTGTAATTGCAAAGCCTGTCCATGGAAGCGTTTCGGAATATAACTGAATATAATTTCTGGTCTATGTTTGTTTGTTTGTTTGTTTGTATGTCGGCCAATTATCTACGCTATGGGATATAGGCCCTATGGGATGGGATGCCCTCCGTGGGCGTCTTTCTAAGGGAACCTAACCCGTATTTACGCAAGATTCGAAGAAAAACAGGGAAAACTCCGAACAGTTAGGCCGACGGTCGCGATTTGAGTTCGAACCCAGCACCTATCGTCTACCGCAGGTGAGAATCTCGCGGCCACTAGTGGAGCTTTTCTGGTCTATGAATTACGTATTTGTTATAAGCTTAATTGATCACATGACTTGACATTTTTTACTTTTCGTCGACGGATAAATATATTCTTTAAAATTATTTCAAATTTAAAAATTGAATTTAAGTAATAATTTTCACTTTTTTAATTTTGTTTTTCCGGATAATTCAATTGGAGTTCCACAAAGCGTTACTTAAAAAAACGCATATATTCAAAAAATTATGAATGGTATAATTTTGGTAGACTAATATTGTTTTAAGAATAAAAATAATTTTTAAATTACTGGCATTAAATAAACATTCTGTTTTTGGCGCATATGTTTTTTGTTTGTTTGATCGATTAATATAAAAATTACAGGTATTGAAATTATTTTAGGATACCAGGAATATCTTGACGTTGTAGATGAAAGAAAAGATTGTATGAACAATATTATTAAGAAATATTTATTTATATTCATGTATACATAATTAACATCAGTCTATATTTTTCCAATCCCTTTACCCACAATATAAAAAAAGAAAAAGGAAAAAGGAAAAGTAAAAATTAAGTAAAAGAAGTGAAAATTCACAAAATAAAAAAGTATATTTTATTTTACATATTTATATTTCCATTTTAATTATTTAACTCTAAAAAACCCAAAGTTAACTGCTTATATTATCTCGCTTCTCGAAATCCCTGCGTCTACAGAAAAATATTTGCTTTATAAAATCGAAAAATTCTCCGATAAAATAATCCGCTGTTAATTTAGAAAAACTGGAGCCAGAGAATCTAACGATAAGCAGCTATGATCATTCAATAACAAAAGAACATTTTTTTCCTATCAATTTTTGTGAAAGAAATGTCGATAAACCAAAAATTAGGACAAATTCTTCATGTACTGCGTCATTCATTCGTTTTATTATAAGACTTTATTCATGTTCTTTTTATAAGAATGTGCTAATATATTTCCGTTAAATTAAATGTAGATTCTTTAGTCGTTAGTGTTCAATATAATATAATAATGGACACGAAGTTTTAATTAAATTTTCATCGTTGCCATTCAATGTTGTCAGTAAGCTACTTAAAAAATCAGATTCCTTGACTGGCACTACTTTTTGGAAAGGTTAAAATTAACTTATTTAAAGATATATTAATTGAGGTTAAAATAATGGGTTTTTTCATCGTTTCCAGATAATGGTGCCAATCAAGAAATTTGAATTAAATATAGTAGACGACTGATAAAGCTGTTGTCATTTTTGAAAAAAACAAGTTGGAAATTGCACTTGAAGCGTAGCAAATGAGGTGCGTTCATACGATAACGAAGTTTTAAAAATATCACTCTCATATATGAATCTCATGAAATTGTAAATAGTTTATTACAATTAAAATGCGCACCAAACAATGTTTTCCCGATACAATTGTGTAATAGAATAGTTTTGTGGGGCCTTGTAAATCAATAACAAGTGTTCTTTGCACCACAGATTATTTAAATGTATACCATATTTTGTACTTTATAGATGAATATTAATTTTTATTATGCTCGAATCAGTGTAACACCATTAAAATGCATTTGAAATTTTTTCCCCATTGACCGTATTGTAGCGGAATATTTTTTATTGTCCCTGTAATTGATCTATGCATCCAATTTTCATAAAATTTGAAATGACTCGACAAAATTATGCAATAATTATATATTTTAAATTTCAAACGATTTGGTTGTGTAGTTTTTGCGTTGTTATATGCGGTCAGGCGGACAGACGAACGGACTGAATATAGGTGCTACGTATTTACATAATTACGAACGCACCTAAAAAAAGAGGTCATAAGTAAACAGTGATGCAACTTTGGCATCACATAATTTTAATCCCTAATTTCCACATTGGACAAGAATATTTCAATGAACATTTCATTTTTATTAACCCATTCGCTGCTGGTGTTGCGTTCACGTAACTGTCAAAATTAATGCACATAATTCATTTATGTACCACTACCTTTTTTTCATCGACAAAATTGGCTTTATTCGAAGACATAAAACATTAAGGTCTTTTTGAGGAAAAATTTTAATTTTCAAATAGAGTTTGAGGTGACAAACAACATTCAGCTGGAAAGATAAACCATATAGTTTCGACCTTGTAGTTTTGCTTGTTAATGGGTTAACTACGCGAAAATGTACATTCACTTGTCTATAAAGAAATTTTCGTATAAATACTAGTGTCATTAATTTATTTCAACATTTTACGAAAAAGATACCTTGTCCCGGAAAGGATTAGTTAATTTATCAATATTTGGCAGTTGCTGACACGTCTGGGGCACATGGTATCAGTGTGAAATAAACTTAAAAACAGCATGATTCTTTTGATATTTTATGCAAAATTTTTTCCAATCGAGCTTAACAATGGGCCGGGCTGCCGCAAAGACCGATTTTTTTAATTCTATTTTGCAACATTTTCTCAAAACAAAAATATTTTAGGTACGCTCTACCAACACTTGCTAGAAGAGATATATACATCAAAATGTAGTTTTCTTTTTTAACACGTTCGCTGCCGATAACTCCGCCCTCTGTGTTAAATGATTCAGAATTTCACGCGCTAGTGCATGACCGGTAATGAATGTGTTAAATAGTGGTTCGAAACGGATTTTGAAAAATGTCGTTTATGTAGTTCTGTTTTTTTTTTTGGAGGGGGGAGGGGCAATGATTTCTGCAATATGCACCCTTGATTACCTACGATTTCATATTTTTAATTGAAATTCTATTCAGACGAATCTAAAATTGAGTATACCGATAAATTTGTAGGTCTTCCACTCGGTGCATTTTTTTTGAGCATCACTTTTATTTTAAGAAACATATTTTTTATAATTTTTTTAGAAACATACCAGACACTGCGTTTTTCTTGAAAGAGTTGCAGAAACCTACCACGAATTTGTTTATAAAAATTTACTGATTTTCAACGTCGGTACTGATTTTCAACTTTGTTCCACGTCGGGCTTCGAACGCTGCAGTTTTATATTTCCAAGCAAACTTCTTTGCATTATTTTATAACATTAAACCAAATGTTTATGAATTTATATTTATAAAATAATTTTTTTAATGAACTATACATAATATTTCCACTACTGTACACCAAAGTAGATTCCCTGGTTTTAGAATTCGTATGATTTTACAATTTGAAACAGAATTTCTATGATTTTATAACTTTAATTCCACCTTGTATGAATTTTACATTTTAAAACAAAACCTTTCCAAACGAAGTTAGTTTGCACATTATAGTCGATTTCTAACGTTTAGAATTTTTTATAATCAATCATGTGCACCAAAATCCATTAAATTTGTTTATTCCCATTTGTTTACAAAAAATTCCTATTCTGTTTATTAAAATTATCTGTAATATAATCTTAGAAAATACGAGAATGGTCATTCATAATTTTCGCGTAAAGCATGGGGACGTCATTGCAACGTCGTTGTGAAGTCACATTGTGACTTTGTGACCATCGATTGTCGATGTGAAGTCACAGTGACTAAAATCTGAAGTCGTTATGGCCGTTTTAGGGCTCTTTTGTGACGTTTCACAAAGTGGTCACAATGTGACAAATTTGTGAAAAATGTGTCATTTGTGATTAATTTGACATTAGCATTGCGACGAAACTTTAACAAAAGCGACGATATTTAAATTGCCAGAACTATGTTTTTTTAAAGTAAATAACATATTTTGAAGGATATTTATAAATTTCTAAAGATTTTTAAGAAAGTCACATCTCAGTCTCAAAGTGACGTCACTGAGTGGTGGCATTTTGGTCACAGATTTGATGGGACCAAAGCGACTCACCGTGACGTCAATGTGACCATGCATGCTATTAGGGTTATTATAAATGTAAAGTTAAAATTTGGTGTTTTTTTTGTGAGGGACACCATCCGGAAAGTGTTAATCCCTGAATGTACGTGTTATAAAAACTTGTACTGCATTTTTCTGCAAATACTTCAATGCAAGATATTTGTTAGTTGTGTAGGTTATGTAAGCTCTATTGATATTTTTTTAATTTATCATATTTTTAAAAAGATAAATTTCTACCATAATTTCGCATAGATAAGCCGCACCTCAAACAATTCTGTTTCGACCCAGAAATTTTCAAAATTACTGAATGTATTTTATGGGTCGAAAATGATTTGGTTGTGCTGCGGCTTATCTACACGAAATTACGGTACTTCGAATATTTCTTTATACTTGGAAAAAAAAAACTAACTGTCTTACTCCTTTAACCCATTCGTGCTCGCCTCCTTTTGCGCAAATTTTATTCGGTTGGCACCACTATCTTTAAAAGAATAAAGTTTATTTGATTAATTACGAAAATGTTTTAATTAAATAAAATAAAAATTGCTTTTTTTTACCGGTGTCAAAAACAGTGCTACATGCACCTTTTGAAGCGTCTCTAAAAAGGGACGCTAGGCACTAATGGGTTAAAATTAAATTTTATTGTTATAAATACCTTTTTTCTAAATAAAATGACAAAACCCTTTTTAATTTTTGTGTATCTAGTACGGAGCGTTTCTTAACCCTTAAATGCATAGGATAGAACGCGTTCTAAAAAATGCGCAATTCAAAGAATCAGAATTCATACCAGAAAAATCTAAATATTAAATTTTTCTTTATTTAATTACGAATGATTTGTCATTAAGTAAAGTGAAAATTGCTCTTTTAAATTTCTATTGAGAATACGGAATATGTGAATATAACCCCCAATAAATCGGGAACACTTATGGTATCGAAAATGATACAATAAGCATTTAAGGGTTAATGTAACAATATAAGTATTTATAATTATAAACGTGTTTAGCAGTTTAACACATATTTGAGAACGATAAAGCAATAAGAGTTTATTTCAGAATAATTCAACAAATGCTCTAAAGTAACTTTGTAATAGAAAGAAACAAAACATTATTATTATTTTTTAACAGAAAAAAAATTGCTTTTTTGACATCTAATTTAATTCATAAAGGAAGAAACTGTTTTTTCAACAAAAGTTTGTTTAGGGTATATAGCTAAAATAAAAGTGCATCGAACCAATCAGATTTTTTATGAGAAATTTCCTTTTTCATGCGACCATGAGAATTTTTTTTCTTCGGTATTTTTTTTTCTACACTCCATTGAAGCGGCATTGTTCTGGTGTTATTTTAATGAATTGTTTTAACGTGGTGACGTAACAGCGTAAATAATTATAATTTTTTATTGTTTAAAAAGCATAATATAATCATTTGACTAATCAGCGTTTTTGAAAAAAAAAAAAAAAAAAAAAACCTTTGAACCCATTAGTGCAGGGGTGCAAAAATCTAGGCGCCAGCAGGCAGATTCTCACCACAAAATTTATTTCGTTTTTCTTCGTCTAATATTCCGTGTAAAATTCCTGCTAGAATGCTATTAAATTTTGAGCGAAAAAAACTTTAAAATTTTAGTGGTGAGAGACTACCCTCTGGCGCCTAGATTTTTGCACCCCTGCATTAGTGCCTAGCGTCCCTTTTTAGGGACGCTTCAAAAGGTGCATTCAGCACTGTTTTTGACACCGGTAAAAAAGAAAAGCAAGAATTATTTTATTTAAATGATGCATTTTCATGATTAATGAACTAAACTTAAATCTTGTAAAAATAGTGGTGCCAACCAAATAAAATTTACGCAAAATATGCTGGGCACGAATGCGTTAACCTTTTGCAGAGGTATGAAACCACTTAATTTTAATTTCTAAACATTGACACCGGAATTTCGGTAATATGTTTTTAGTTTATTGAATGCATGAGATGTAGCTTTTTCTTATTTTTTTCAAGTAAAGTTGTTTCCAAATTCCGGCTTGAGTCGTTATTTTCAACACTTAAGGAATGAATGTGCTTACCACCACGAAGGGTTAAATAATGTCTATTTTTAATATTTTTTGCTGAATTTTTAATTTTTCTTTACCGGTTTTTGAAAACAGAAATTTTTGCCTACTTGAATCAGAAAAATGCTCGGATTAAATAAGAAAAAATTTACATTACAACTTTACTGGTGAGAATAAAAGTTCACGATAGGAATATGGTTGCCCGTGCGTGGTACGGGCAAATCATGATTGGCAAAAACATATTACTCGTATGACGTAAATCAGGGAAACGTTTAATATATATATATCATAGCTGCCAACTTTTACGCATTTTTGCAACCACTAAAATTGTACTGTGATTTTTCATTTATTTAATTTTACGATTCCGACGATTAAATAACATAATATTTACTATAAAGTTTTTGTGGTAGAAAAAATGCGTAAAAGTTGGCAGCTATGTATATACATAAGTGTATATATGTATATATAACAAATGAAAAGATATATTTTAAATTTAACCCTTTGCGGCGCAGGGCATATTCATTGCTTAAGTATTGAAATAAATGATTGACACCGGAATTTGTAAACAACTTTATTTATAAATATGAAAACGATGTATTTCACGCATTTAATAAACCGTAATTTTTTTAAACAAAATTCCGTTGCCATTGTGGCGTTTGGGAATTAAAATTAAGTGGTATATCTCTGAAACCACCGCGCCGCAAAGGGTTAATAATGGCAAAATAAATATCATATAAGTTATTAATTTATGCAACCTTTTATAAAAGATTTTCTGTTGTACAGATATGTCTACACAGAACTCTTTGTAAAATGTTTGATTAATTATTAATGAATTCAAAACATAACAAGAAATTTTCAGTAAGAAAGTAATAAAAATCTTATTCTTAAATATATATTTGTTCGGCCAACCACCAAACAAAATTTATCAAACTATAAATCCACATAATTAATCTGCCTTAGATACGATTTAAAAGCAAATATTTGATATTATTGAAACACTTATATAATCTTCAAAACTAATGAATTTAGATATTCAATAAAAAAAAATGAAAACTAAATTATTTATACGATGATTTGCATAAGTAAATTTGTGTATAAGTTTAATCAAAGTTTTACATAATATTTAAATATATCTTTTAATTATTAATCCACTCCAATGTCAAACAATTAAAATTAAACTTTTTTTTTTTGTTTGTTTTTTTTAGCATTGCGATAATTTTTTTTGAATAATCTGCTTTGACTACATTTATCAAGTCTGAGTTGTAACTGTAATTTATTTTACTATTTTGAATTATTTCACAATGGAATGAAATGTACTATTTTTAAAACGTAGCATAAAATGTTAAAAAAAAATTATTTCAATTACTCATAAGTTAATTAAGAAAATCAGTCAATTATATTTAATAAGTCAAGAAGTAATTCGGTAAATGCGTTTTATTCATTTACGCAAACATGATTTTTTTATTTGGGATTTTTTAAAGATAATTTATTAAGATAAAATATATAGAGAGATAATGTTTTAAGATAAAGAATAAAAAAGATTAAAAAAATAGATTTAATGTTAATTATCAAATATTTTTTTATTTCAATGATTTTTATCAGTTATGAAGCACTATTATTAATTTGCTTAATTCCTTTAATTTTAAATTCATTTCAAATTTTATCTATATTTATGACTTTAAAACTTCATTTTACTTATTTTATATTCTCTAATATTTATTTTTAATTTGAAAATATATTAATAAGATTTAACACAATTAGTCTGCTTAATTTTCTAAATCGGGAATTTTTTTTTTATTTTGTTGCATTAAATAGGAAAATTTTTGTTATTCCCATCACTACTTTAAACAAGTTGGAAGTGCAAGTGAAGCATAGCAAATGAGGTGCGTTCATATAACGAATTTTAAAATATATCACTCTCATATATCAATCTCATAAAATTATAAAGAGTTAATTACAATTAAAATGTGCACCAAACAATGTTCTCCCTATACCATTATGTAGTGGAATACTTTTGTGTGGCCTTGTAAATCAATAATAAATGTTCTTAGCACCACAGATTATGCAAAATGTATACTATAATATGTACTTTATAGATGTTTATCAATTTTATTATGCTCCAATGAGTGTAACACCATTAAAAGGCATTTGAAACATTTTTTTCCCATTGACCGTAATATAACGGAATAATTTTGATTGTCCCTGTAATTGAACTATGCATCCTATTTTGATAATATTTGAAATGAATTGAAAAAATTATGTAATAATTATGTATTTTAAATTTCCAACGATTAAAATGCATTTGAAACTTTTTCTCCATTGACCGTAATGTAATGGAATACTTTTGCTTGTTCCTGTAATTGATCTAGCCATCCGATTTTCATAAAATTTGAAATGACTCGACAAAATTATCTAATAATTATATATTTCTAATTTCAAACGATTCGGGTGTGTAGTTTTTTTGTTGTTATATGCTGACAGACGGACAGACAGACAGACGGACGGACTGAACGACAACTATAAGTGCTATGTATTTGCATATTTTCGAACGCATCTAAAAATTACCTTTATTATACCTTTTAATAACATATGGTACATAAAATATTTAAAAATATTACTGATTAATGGGTTTTGTAGGTACAAAAAAATACCTTATATGAGAATCTTGCTTTATGTTATATATTGTGTATAACATTATTGCTTTCATTTTTAGAAAGAATTTAAATCATAATGTAATTAGAGTAATGATGCTACTAAAGTTTTTTTTTTTCATTAAAATATTAAACTATTTAATATAACAATAATAATTTATAAGAGCAACTTTATTTTCTCTTTAATATAATAAGTATTATACTACAAGGTTTAATACTTTTTACCATAATTTTTGTAAAGTAATGTTTTTTTTTTTTTTAAACCTTTTCGCGACGAGAGTCTTTCATAAAATTTTGTCACCGGTTCTTAAAAAGAGAAATTTGTTGCTTATTAACGCTTTGCGGCGCGGTGTTGTCTCTATGAAACCACTTTACTTTAACCCTTAAATGCATAGGATAGAACGCGTTCCAAAAAATGCGCAATTCAAAGAATCAGAATTTATACCTGAAAAATCTGAATAGTAAATTTTTCTTTATTTAATTACGAATGGTCTGTCATTAAGTAAAGTGAAAATTGCACTTTTAAATTCTTGGTGAGAATACGGAATATGTGAATAAAACCCCCCAATAAATCGGGAACACTTATCCTTTTAAGACCCGACGAAATTATAAGCAAAGCTAGCCATGCTGATTGAAAACAAAACATGTACTGAAACCACTATCTGTTGATAAAAAATGATACTTTACTCTTTCTACAAACCTGAATGACCGTTTGATTTGGGTTTTTATTACATACAACTGAGAAGCAACAATTTAAAAGAATGTCTTACCCGCACGATCGTGCGGGTTGGGTCTTAAAGCATTATGGTATCGAAAATTATACAATATGCATTTGAGGGTTAATTCCCGAAAACCACATTGGCACCGGAATCTTGGTAAAAAAAATACGCTTAATTAAATACGTGTAATGATTTTCTACTTATAAATAGAGTTGTTTTCAAATTCTGGTGACCGTCATTAATTTTAAAGCTTAATCAATGAATATGCTTGGCGCTGCAAAGGGTTAAATCAAGAGAATTTTACAGTTAAATTTTACTGGTGGGGATAAACAAAAATTCTTAAGACATTTTGCAGCACGTATCCCCTCATCACCAAGGGTTGAATGAAAAAAAATTTATATCGACCTTCAGATATAGCAACCAGTACTTCACGAAATTTCTGGTACTAAAACACTTAATATTCTGTGATTCTTTAAAGCGTACGAACCCTGTATTTACTTCCAGTCATTTAATTGGATCCAAAAGTAAACGTTTCATTTTTTACCACACATTTATTAAATTATAAAAAATTAGTTAAAAGAATGAGTAAAATTTTAATTGAAAACAAAAAACACTTGAGGAATGAAAGATTTTCTATAAAGCTTGAATAACATTTCCGGTGTGTTAGATTTAAGCAACAAATAAACATATATGGCGTTTTTCCAATTATTAACTAAAACAAAACGTTTAAAATTAAAGGATTGGTAAGGAAAATTTTTTACTCATCAGCCCCTTGATGTGACATACATTTTTTTTTCATTGTTATACTCATAATAAATTACAAAATAATATTATATTGAATGAAAGTTCAATAATTAATGGGAAAAATAATATCTATAAGTAGGTATTATGGATATTAATGAACATAAACGCAATTCTAATTAGTTTAAATTTATATAATCAATAGTACATATGGCAATAAATGCAAAATTACGATGAATAAAGCTTATTAAGATTATTATTTCAATATATGAAATATCGGAAATAATTAATAACTATAAATATAATAACACCGTTTCAGATACAATTGACAATGTATTTTAGATTATTTTTCTCTTTGACAGCTTCACTAGAATCACTACTGAAACATCCAGCGATGGTGATGTGTAGCATATTAGCATCTTCAATGCTTCTTTTTTAACACATAAGTGCCTAGCGTCCCTTTTTAGGGACGCTTCAAAAGGTGCATTCAGCACTGTTTTTGACACCGGTAAAAAAGAAAAGCAATAATTATTTCATTTAGATGATGCATTTTCGTGATTAATGAACCAAACTTAAATCTTCTAAAAATAGTGGTGCCAACCAAATAAAATTTACGCAAAAGATGCTGGGCACGAATGGGTTAATTTCGTTTAGCTATGGCATCGGTAAACCAGAAACCATAATATGGAGGTGACATGCGCGCAATACCCAATGACTCTTGCTCTTAATTTTAAATTGACAGTACGATTATGTGATGCTGCTTCGTTGCGTTTTAATCCAAATTTTATAGTTTTTAAAACTTATGTGTTGAACAAACGAATTTTAATCATGCGACGTGTCTTCTTAGCATTTCCTATTGAAAACAGTTGCTGCTTAATAAAGAAACTAGTAATTTCATATTCGATATTCATTCCTTGCAGAAGTACCAAAAATCTCGAAGAATCTATTAATAATCCTAACATCATTTAGCTTCAGTCACTCTCTGATATTATGTGAACTTAAAAAAAATGTGAAAGTATGTTACGTTTTTTTCTTTGAATCCGAAAATTAAGGTCCGGGAACATTACAAATGAATCATAGGCTAATCAAGATTCGTGATCTGTGTAATGAGAAAGATTGTCTCTGAAAGGAATAATTCGCACTTTTCTGGATATAGATGTAAGTGCCACAAAAAACAATTATAACAGTAATATTATCATCAGCCGGAATAAATAATCTTCCTTCTAAAAGCCTTGTCTATTTTTCAATAACCGGTGTTCTTTTCTCATGTTCCATTCTAAGGAGTTTTGAAACAAAGCTCTCAGCCCAAGCGGCCTAGCTTCCATATTGCACAGAATATATTATTATTTTACTTATATTGAATATTGTGGACAGAACTCCATTAGAGAGACAAGTTAAAAGCTTTACAAGTAACACTTCCAAGCAAATACAAAATTACCTCTTTTTTGAGGAACACACTTTAGACTTTAATAGTCAAAAATATAGTTTAAATCGGGAATAAATACATCGATGAGAATATAATAATCGAACTCCGACAGATATTTCGGTGTGTCAAAATCGAAGACTCTCTTATTTGCTATATTTGTTATATTGTTTAAAAGACTTTAACATATTTTTCATACCGGGGATCCCAAAAATGACTGATGGATTTTAAAATTCAATAACTTGCAAATGGTGACAGCTATTTAAAAAAAATTTTCAGGAGGTTTATGTATAATGTCAGGAGTTTTTTTACCGTAATTTTTTATTTTAGTTCGCATCTCAAACAATAGGTGGCGCTGACGGCGATTAAAGGCCAGGTGATCAGTGCTGAGTAAAGCGTCAACCTGGCCTTCAATCGCCGTCAGCTCCACCTATTGTTTGAGATGCGAACTAAAATAAAAATTTACGGTTAAAAAAAAAAAAAAACTCCTGACATTACACATAACCCTCCTGCAAAAATTTTTTGAATAGCTGTCACCTTTTGCAAGTTATTGAATTTTAAAATCCATCAGTCATTTTTGGGACACCCGGTACATTGATGTAATCTCTGTTTCAAGTCGTAAATCTTAGAGTGGCAACTTACAGTATACCGATCAAGTAATACGAATTTTATAGCATCGTTTTCTGGACGAAATATAGATTATCGCTTCTATGAAAACTTGATTGTAGTTTATTCTGGAACAGTCACTAGGTAGTTCTTACCTTTACATATTACACAGGATTTGTTAGAGCTGTGACAACAAGGCATCGATAAATATATATTAGTTTCGTTCATTTTTGGTGTCGTCGACAGTTGATGCACAATCTCTTATTGCACCTTACAAAAAGAAATAGGAATATTTCAAGCCTGTAAAACACGAAATACCTATTACCATAGTTGCCAACTTTTACGCATTTTTGCTAAAATTGTACAGAGATTTTCCATTTGTTTAATTATAAGATTTCGACGATACAATAAGACAATATTTACTATAAAATTTTTGTAGTAGGAAAAATGCGTAAAAGTTGGCAGCTATGATATTACCTGAATTTAGAGCATTTCTTTGAATCATTCTGTGTATTGCTGTTCTTAAAACATTCAAGTATCGCAGTATCGATATAACTTTTCGAAAATAATAGATAAAAATGACACTATTTGTTTTTCGCGAGGTTTTTAAACAGCGATACTGACTCTCTAGCATTTTTTATTAAATAAATTTTATAAATATTTATAACAACAGGTTTAGAAAACAACATTGTCATCTAAACAATGTAATTACAAGTTTTAATTATTTAACAAAAAAAATTAATCCATACAATTATGTCAATTATGATGTATGTTATTCTATTTTTGGACATCAGTTTATCGATAGTGAAATATTTTCCTTATTCAATCAAAGAGTATATCTTCAATAAAATAAAGCAATGCTATTTATTTATATATAAAGAAAACCAAAATATCGTAGCGGTTAACAGATAATTCATTCGATAACAAAGAACGTTTTCTTCCTATCAGTTTTTATGTAAGAAATGTCGATAAAACAAAATTAGGCCAAATTTTTCATGTACTGCGTCATTCATCCGCTGTATTATAAAGACTATACCCATGTTCTTTTAATAAGAGTTAGTTAAGGTAATTCCGTTAAATATTTATTTTTATTTGTAGATTCTTTGGTCATCAGCAATCAATATAATAATAATACATTAAATATATTTATTATGTTACAAGAAGTTAAATTTTGATTCAAATTACATTGTTATGATTTTTGAATAAAACGAAATCATCAATTACAGTAAGACATTTGCTGCCGCTAAAAATATTTATTATAGCACGTGAAGTTAAGTTTTGATTAAAATTCCATTGTCATGATTTTCGAATAAAAAGAACACATAAATTACACATTAATACATTTGCTGCCGCTGAATTATGATTTAAAATTACATTCTTATGATTTTCGAATAAAAAGAACACATAAATTTATCCATTCAAACTTGTTTTATTCTAGCTAATACACCCGGCGTTGCCCGAGCCCGTGAAGAAAGTTAGAATATATCTAAAAAATTCTTGTATATTTTTATATTTTTTCAAGCTAACCTAATGTTGCGTGACCTACTAGTGCAGCATCATTCATTCTAGAATATGTATGACTTTATATATATATTTTATGACAAACTATTCAACAAGCACAAAGTTGAGGCACTTATACATTTGATAGGGGCTATCGGGGATGCTCTGCAACGTTCCAGTTTGATACTTTAGAACGAACCTTAAATTTTTAAGATCTGTGAATCAATTTTGTGGGGATGTATATTTTTAAACGATAAGTTTAACGAACGAGCATAGTGACACAGTCTTCACTTTATATAGTAATGTACACAGGAAAACATTCGCAAGTTCCGACATAAACGATCCCCGCATCTGCATGAATTTATATTTTTGATACAGTATTGTATGAATTTATGTTTAAAAATCGAAATTTTTCGAATGAAATTAATGTCTCGAATCCCCACTTAGGAATTGTGCCCTTAGGAATAAGTGTCTTTAAAAAAAATTTTAATATTTGATATTCTTCCGATTCAAATGGCAGAAATGTTTGGATTACATATATCAAAATTTACAATAAAAATTTACTGATGAAAAAATCAATCTTGGTCATCCTCCGTTGTACGTACACCGTTTGCTTGTCTGCAAGAAGTTAGTGTTTGTCGCTTTAATTGCTGATTTTTACATATATTAGGTTTTTAAAATCCGTCACATGCGTGAATATATATGAAAGTTTTTCATACGTTTTATAAAATAAAATTTCCCGTTCTACTTCGTAAAATCGCCTATGTACATTGCTTTAATCCTTTTAGGGGCGCTGTTTGCTCACTGCAAATAGTTAATTTTACTGTTCCAGATGCGAATTTGCACCAGTAAATTTTTAGTACAATTTCGATCCCATAATATACGTGGAAAAAGACCTCATGATTTTTTTCAAATAAAATTGGTCTTAACCCCTTCGCGATGGGAGCCTTTTACGAAATTTTTTATTACTTTTCACCGGTTTTTAAAAGAAGAAATTTGTAGCTTATTAAATGGTGAAAATGTTCCGAATAAATAAGGCAAATTTTACAGTTAAATTTTACTGGTGGGATTCTTAAGCCTTTTTGAGCACGTATACGTGTCGCTCGTCCCCAACATGTTAAATCGCGGTGTGAATCAATAATTTGAACGTTTTTGGAGCAGAAATTAAGGGTTAAAATGATACTGTTAATAAAAAACATCATTTAAAAAAGCATTCTAACGATAATTTCATTTTAAACCTTTTTCAACTCTGCTTAACCCTCTAATGTCCATGGTAATATGTATGCTACCACCAGTACAGTGAAACCTCCCTGTGCAACCACTTCCTGAACGAGTTTTTTCATCATATGAAATTTATTCAATGCTAATTGAACCTCCATCCAAAGACCATCACAACTGAATTCCTTCCATGAGCGACCAGTTTCTTTGAAGAAAACTAAACAAATTTCGTTCTTTCCTGTTGTCTTGAAGAAGGTTTTATTAGAAAAATTATTCCGGAAAACATTATTCATAAAATTTCTAAAATGTGTGCGATTTTTTTTTTGTTTGTTTGGTTTTTTTAGTAACTTTTAACCCTTTAACTGTTTAATCCTTTTCCGTTCAATAAATTGAAAATAGCGCATTCACACCACTATTATTTAAATAAAATATTCGTAAAATTTGCTCTAAACATTTTCACTTTTCAATAGTATGAAATTTTTCTTTAAAATAATAGTGGTGTCAAAAAGCTTTAAATGTTGCAATAAGCAAATTCGTCTTGTCCGAACGGCGTTCGGACAAACCAGTTAAGGGGTTAAATATTTAATCTTTCTGCCTTATTATGTAATGAATTAAAAGCCAATGACGAATTAAGAATGACAGTTAATAAATTCTCCTGCTCTATTCTGTCAGGAAACTTAAAGAAATAGATAAACTAATGAAAATGTTATTATTTGTTTCCGTCCTCCCCCTCCCCAAAAAATAATAGAATAATAATGCTTATATTTATTGCATTTCAAAAAGACTTGGAAATAAAATTTATAAACGATAAAACCATAAAAAAGCAAACGTCAAATTATTCATTTTTGAAACTCTGCAGTAATTAACTTATGTAATTAACATTTGTTTTGATACTTAAAAATTTTATGTATTTTTCAAAACATGAAATATAAATTTCAGTAATATTAACTGTTACCCTTTTTTAACAATCAAAATGTAGACCTCCATTCAGAGTCCTCCTCTTTTAGCGAGCATTCTTTATGGGTATAGAGCACGGCAGCTTTTTTTTCTTTTTTTTTGGGGGGGGGGGGGTATTGTATTTCCAATTGTTAGTTTGAATTTAAAGTAAAAATTAAAAAATTGCAATGTTTGCTATAGTTAGAACAAATTAATTCCGTTATTAAATAAAATGCAATTTATTATTAAAATTTTCTGGTGTGAGTTTAGATTATCTAATGATTTTTCGAATTTTTTACGTAATGTTTAATGAACGTATTCTACTATGAGACTTAGAGCATTAAAAAGCAAATTAGAAAATTCTGTTTTCAAAAATCCTTGCAAGTTTCGTAGAAACCCCCTTTAAAGGTTATTTTTGATAAAAATGATGTGTAAAATTGCTAAAATCATTTTTTCTATTGAAACCGTAATATTAAAAAAACCCGGATCAGAATGAGCCTTGTATATTTCTTCCAAACTTCTCTTTAAATATTATAATTATGTTCATCTCAGTATCTGTAATAATATGAACTTAAATACATATTTGTAAATATATATTTTATAATCATAATATGTTTGGGTAAGAAAAGAATACGCTTTAAGGCCGTTAAAAAATTGCATTCAAGTTTCTTTTTTAACTCAAATACACAATTTATCCTGTAAGAGCTATTTGTGAAAAAATGTTAAATTAGTTTGAACTATTTAAAATGTAATATTTCATTTCTTAAAATTTTTTTAAAGCTTAGTTTAAAATAGCATTGCCGTCAGCAACGTAGTTAAATAATATGTACTGACAACGAAGCATTTTCTTTGATAATATTATGTATGCTGTTTTTTATAATAAAACATTTTTATTTTCCACAGAAAAGCGCAGAATAGTTAGAAAGATAAATTTATTTGAATTTTTTACTTTTTGTTTATCTAGACGGCTTTTCCTAGACGTCGCGGTGCTAAGATCGGGTGAATTTGACCCCATCTGTGCATTTTACTGCTTTTTGTCTCATTTATGATATGTATGGTACATGAATCGAAAAACCTACATGACCTACACCAGTGTCACCACATGGGCTACAATTTTTAATCTGAGCTTGCATTACTTTTGAAATTGTAAAGTTCATAATCATGAGATAGTAAACAAATCGAATTGTATCCTTTAATAAAAGTGGTGTCAATCAAATTTAAGAAAAGTAGTCCGTCTGGTAATCCTGATGTTGGACATGTTTATAGTTCGAACCCTGGTATGATAATATTAGTTACTTAAAATTATTTGATAAAGGTCTCTTTCAAGATTTTTATCTACTTAGTTTGTTTCGCACATTAATTATAAATAGAAGTTTTCTTATACGTCCATTAAAAACATTTAAAAAATATGCATTAAAATATTTAATTGCTATAAAGGACGTCAAATACTAATAAAAACATTAAAAGATCTTAACCAGCGAGTAGTCGCGACTTTTTCCACAACGTCATTAGTCGCGCTCGGTCTTTTCGCCGCTGGCCCCCTGTCGTAAAGAAATGTCACGACATCGCTTAGAATAAAATAAAATAAAAGAAAAGAAAAAAAAACAAAGAGAGAGAAAGAATAATAATAAAAATAAATAAATAAATAAATAAATAAATAAATAAATAATCTAGAAAGAGATAGAAAATGAAATAATATTAATGTATATAAAAGTATTAAAAAAAATTTTATTTTAGCTTTCGTAAACAAGAAATGATAACAATAATATGTGTTGTTTGTTTGGAAGTTTTATTATACTATAAGCTCCCTTTTAGTCAAAGCCTGGGAATAGCAAAATCACATGAGCGAAGGGATTTTCTCACCATTAGTTATAAAAGGAACAAATGTTTACGAGAAGCAATAAAACCTAGAGTCGCCATTCGTGACATTAACGTACACAAGCAACAAAGAAAGATTTACAATCAAATTTATTACTCCCGCGTGTGGTCTACTTGGGGTCGCTGGTTTGGAATCGTAGCTCCGGCAATAAATAATGGAGGAACAATGTCTAAAAATCCAACCCCGTTTCTTTTACCTGACCAATGGACAGTGAAATATATTCAAAGCCAATTTGAGTCCGAATATAATACCCAATGGGGTAAAAAGGGGCGTACAGGATCCGGAAGAAAAACCCCACACGAGTCAGTCCAGTTTTCGAATTGAAAGTGTCAAGTAAAAAAAAAAAAAAGATTTTTTTCTCTTCTCTCTGCTGTGAGTTTCCCGCTAAGATGAGAGGGAAAAAGAGGAAATTAGGAAATAAGGCAACTTCGAAATAATCTGTGTCATCGGGAGATGTGATCTTAGGCCTCCCGGATGAAGCGATGAGAAGCGAAGCTATGCTCTGCACACAGAGAACTAATCATCGACTGATTTCTAATACAAAAAGGAATACCTGAGTATTGCCGAGCGGACTATTTATTCATCGGATGATTTCTAAATACTCAAAGGAGTAACTGAGCATTGCTGATCGGATACAAAAAGCAATACCTGAGTATTGCCGAGCGGACTATTTATTCATCGGATGATTTCTAAATACTCAAAGGAGTAACTGAGCATTGCTGAGCGGAATTTTCATTTCCGCAAAACAAAACAAAAAAAAAAAACTTTGCCTGAACTTCCTAGCGAAATTTGAAAAATGCTAACTATTAGTGTTAAAGGACCGTACGACAAACTGATGAGTGGAAAGTGCGTGAAATTTGAAAAGTGCTAACTATTAGTGTTAAAAGGACCATACGACAAACTGATGATTGGAAAGTGCGTGAAATTAGAAAAGTTGCTAACTATTTGTGTTAATTAAAAACAAAGTGCCTTGGAACTTGGCATTCGGATTTAATTGTGTTGGCGTACTGACGAACTGTATGGACAGCTATAAGCCAACGTCGACCAATACCAGGAACATACTTGTAAGGTGAGGAAATTTCATTGTTCATGTGTCCGGCCAATTTATTTTATTGATATAATGTTGTGTTAAAATTTTGGTTTTTAAAATTTGATTATTTAAAATTTGATTATTTTAAAATTTTAAAATTATGATTATCTTTGGGGCTCAAAATTATCAGAATTTAATGCTCAAACTTAATTAATAGTAAAATGAATAAAGAAATAAATTAATAATACCAGTAAAATAATACGAATAATAAGAACGAAGGACTCGATTTTATAAAATATGAAAATTTGGGGCTTTGCCTATAAGTTGTGTCGTGAACTTAAGTTTTATGAGCTATGAGGATAGCAGAATAATAGGAAATAAATAAATAAACAAACAACAACAAAAAAACAATGAAATAAAATATTTTGTATATTCCACTATAACCATATTTGAGTAGTTATTGCCAGGGGTGCAAAAATTTAGGCGCCAGAGGATAGTCTCTCACCACTAAAATTTTAAAGTTTTTTCCGCTCAAAATTTGATAGCATTCTAGCAGGAATTTTACACGAAATATTAGACGGAGAAAAACGAAATAAATTTTGTGGTGAGAAACTGCCTGCTGGCGCCTAGATTTTTGCACCCCTGGTTATTGCCTTGCATATTATATTTTTATAGCGTTTGCATGATGCCAATTTATGTGTTTTAATAAAATTTTGTATATATGTACCTATTCTTGTCTTTATTCCAGTTTTCTCCCTTTATGTATTTTAAGGTAATTTCTAGATGCAGATTAGGGAATGTTAACATTTAAATTTGTAGATTAATATCTCAAGTTTTTTTATTGACTCATCAATCCCAATTTTCACAAATTCATACGTTAAATAAGGCGATCCTAATGTTATTGCAAAATGTTAATTTTAAGTATGATATTAAGGAATTAATTTCAGTAATTAATAATATCCGATCTTCGTTCACAACGCCGAAGGGATATTATTTTCATTTGTCTTAGTACTAACCACGTCACGATTGCGTACCTAGTAGGAGGTGTTTATTTTCATCACCACACCCCCCGCATACCAAATATGTAAAATAAGAAATATTTTTCACCTAATATATGAAGATAACATTTCAATGAATATATGAATTTGCAGTTTTCTTAAATTATGCATTTTATTCATGATATATGGAATAATTCGAAAAAGTAAAAATGAACTGACATTAGTGGTTGTTACGTAGACATTTTCGACAATTTCAACTTTGTTTCTAAAAATGTACCTAAAAGAAAAACAGAGGTGTCCTGTTACTTCACTAAGGTGTTCGAGAAACCTTCAAAGTCAACTACATGGTAGATCTCCGTTGTATTTGTAATCTGATACAAGTTAGGAGAAGATAAGTTATACAGGCGGCGAAAAGAACGACACGCGACTATTGACGGGTTAATAATTTTTACATGTTTCGATAGAATTTACTCAATCATCATCAGAAAAACAAAATACAAATAAACACAAAGATGGAAAATGAATATAAACATTATATTTATATTCATTTTCCATCTTTGTGTTTATTTGTATTTTGTTTTTCTGATGATGATTGAGTAAATTCAATCGAAACATGTAAAAATTATTAAGATCTTTTAATGTTTTTATTAGTATTTGACGTCCTTTATAGCAATTAAATATTTTAATGCATATTTTTGAAATTGTTTCGCACAATTAATTGTTTTGTATATTTGCTTAAACTGTGAATGGGATCACGTAGACCCCATCTTTAGCAATCAGGGACTAAATAAGGGTTTTCTATTATTTATTACATTTCAAGAGTGAGATATATTTTGGCATCTGGAAAGACGTAGTTTGCTGTAAGTACAGCGTTACGATGCAATTGAGTGTAGACCCATCCTTCTTTTCCTTATTTCTTATTTCTAGTGTTCAGTTGTGTGTAAATTTCGATATACAATGAAAAGATTCTTTGCATCGTATGGACTTAATAATTACTTCAGGGTGCTTAAATAACCTAAAGGCATAGTGCTTATTAAATCTTAAGCATTTAAGCTGCATTTTGATCTTAATATTGTCAATTTAATAAAAACACACACATATTTGTAATTAGAATGTGTTTTGCTGTTAAACACATATCTGTAAAAAAAAAATAATAAAAAAAAAAAAATAAAAACCTTCCATTTCAAAATATTACAGCTAAACTTCGAAAAAAATTTAAAAAAGTTATTATTTTTTTACTTAATTGCATAAAGCAAAAACACACTTTTCAATTTTCGACATTCCATACAATACATAAAGGATGAGAAAATATTCTCAACAAAACAGTTTTTTAGATAATGAACTTAAATAAAAATGTGTCAATTCATTCACATTTTTTATGTGAATTTCCTTTTCATGAGACTATGATTATTATTATTGCATTTTAAAAAATAAAATTCATATAAAAAGTACGAATAAATGTACTGAAAGTACTTTTAGATGCATGCATCTAATATAAATTTATTTAATATAGATTTAAAGTATCTTAAAATACAACCAAAACATTAAAAAACATTAAAACCCCCAAAATGTTTTCAACCATTACACGGCCTTCATCAGAGAGAATTTAAATGTTGTGGTTATCTTCCTTTGCGCTTATTCGACAATTGCTTAGAAGAAATCATTATAATTTAAATGTTGTATGTTAAATGAGATGACAGATATATCTATTGAAATTTCCAACAAATTTTATCTATTTATAGTTTTTATCTATTTTGCATCAGATCCTTCTATACTTCATAAATATCGTATGAAAATGCATCGTTGCAAGGTATATTTTTACTAGCAATTATTTCAATTAGTTCTTTTATAATGTCTTCTTGGTAATTATTTGCATAAAAGCTGATTTTCGAATTATTAATTACCCGAAAGCCAGTATAACATTGATTACATAAAATTCGGTCAATATCATCATCTGCTTGAATGTCTTAATAGGACAGAATGTTTATATATCTACATATCTATCTATCTATCTGGTTGTTTATATATATCTACAGATTCCCCTTATTACAGCTCATATTCAAAATATTAGAATAATTGAGAAAAAGTAATAAGAAAAAATTATTTGTCATTTATTTATTTTTTATACTAAGTAAATGCAATTAAATTTCTTATAAATTAAATCTGGAATGTTTAGATAAGATTTTAACATTTATAAAATATAAAATACAGCACAATAAATTAGGTATACAGCTTCCTTAAACACACCAGAATATTAGAATAAAATTTAGATTGGTTCAAAATATTAGAATATTTTATTTTACGCAACAATATTACCTTATGAATATGAAGTAAATGGTAGTTAATATTTTGTAGCATCCCCTTTAGCTTTCATAACAGCGTACAATCGATCTTGCATACTATATACAAGGTGTTTACAAACTTTTCTGTCAATATTAGCCCAAATAGACTTTATACGTGCCACTAACTCAGTTTTACTTGAAGGAGGATTTTCTTGAAGTTTTTTCTTTATTATACACCATAAGTTTTCGATGGGATTAAGATCTGGTGAATTTGGTGGCCGAGGAAGTACCTTAATGTTGCGTTGGCGGAACCAATTCTTAGTTGACACCGAGGTATGCGGGGACGCTAAATCTTGTTGAAAGATGAAATCATCTTCAAATAAATCTTCTGATGATGGAATCATGGATTATTCTAAAATTTCTTGATATATCAGAGAGTTAACCTTTTCGTAGACGATGCATAACTTTCCAGGTCCTTCTGCACTCATACAACCCCAAACCATGACACTAGCAGCAAATTTTACGGAACGTTTAAGGCATTCTTTATCAAATGCTTTTTGCTTCATTCTCCAAACTCGAATACCTTGATTACCATATGAAACACAAAACATACTTTCATCACTAAATAATATATTTTTCCAATCTTCATTGCTCCATAAACGTCTTGATTTACACCAATTCAATCTTATACGCTTTTGTCTTGCAGTCATGAGAGGTTTTGTTTTCGGTACACGAGATTCAAATTTAAATTTATGGAGACGTCTTAATGTTGTAGAAACTTCAACTCCTTCTTCTTTCCATTTTCGGTGCAAGAATCGCACACTTTTAAAACGGTTTTTTTTTAACTATACGCTTCAGTTTCCTGTCATCTCTAGCAGATGTTTTTGGTTTTCGGCCACCATTTCGGCGATTATTTTGAAATTTTCCAATTTTTGAATATTGTGTTAGTATTTTATTAACGCTCGATTGCGAACAATGTAAATAATTCGCTATAAAACATTGATTTTTACCGTGCCGATACAAATCAACCATACGAAGTTTAGTAGATTCAGGAATATCACTCACACGGCCCATTTTAAGACGAAAAAGAAACAAACTGCAAAAAAAAAAAATACTGATTTTAAATAAAATAGTCTGAATTTAATCAATGATGCCACCAGTTAAGAATTGGTAATAATTAAAGAAGAATTAATGTGAAATATTCTAATATTTTGAACCACTTGAATAAATATTCTAATATTTTGACTTTTCAAAATAATTTTTTTTTGCAATTAATCTTTTCAAAAATGATATTAAATTTAAGATAACAAGTAAGTTTAATCAACAATAAGTTCTTAATAAAATATCGTTTGCATATTTTCATTAAAAGACATTAAATTACCAAACGATATTTTCAATTTCTAAAAAAAAGGTAATTATTCTAATATTTTGAATATGAGCTGTAGACAACATATTAATTAAGGCGAAAGTAAGCGGGATTTTATAAGCCTATTAGATATCCTGGTACAATAAGCAGAGAAAAAGAACAGCAAAAGCAACACATTAATATACAGAAAACTTTTGTTGAAAAGGTGTACTAGAGTAGGTGGTGGAAATTACGACAAGAAATTGACAAACAGGATTACAGCGACTTTCTATTCCTCCAGATCCAGATGAATATTTAATTGTTCGAATGTCTGTAGTTGCATGTCGGATTCGCGACACGCCAGGAATTTTTCAGAACGTGAGGTGCCGCTCTCAAACCTGCCTCACTATTTCTTATCGTTACTTTGATCATCTTTTGTAGTGGTCTGTGGACTTTTCAACAAAATTATTTCTGTCCCATAAATGTGTTTTGTTTTTGTATATATTCTTTGCTTCATTGTACCAGTGTTCCCAGTGAGTTACTGTTTTATAATATTCAGATTTTTTTTAATTGGCACAAGTTTTTTTAATTTGTAAAATGTCGCTTATTTTCGTCTTAATTAATATGTTATTAATTGGAAGAATTTTGTAATTATCAAAAATTGGTGCCAATCAAGGAATATTAACTTTAAAAATTAGAGCACAGGTAACATTGCTTTGATTTATTAATTCAAAATTATGAAATATTGCACCCTGCACTGCTGTAGATTTCGAGTGGTTTGTGGCCCCACGACCAGGGCCTGATTATCAACGGGGCACTCTCTCACCAGAAAAAATAAATAGAAATTTTTTCCTTATTCGTGATAGTAATTTTGATTGAAAAGAGCGTTTAAACAAGGCGAAAATTTCTATGTAATTTTACTGGGGAGAGAGTGCCCCGTTAGTAATCAGGCTCTGCCCACGATTCCCGTAAATTTGTCGGTCTGGTAGTGAAACACCCTGTAAATATATATATATATATATATATATATATATATATATATATATATAGATAGATAGATAGATAGATAGATAGATATATAGATATAGATATAGATATACATTAGGGTGGTCCATAAAAGTTGGTAATTTTTTTTTCATGATTTATAACGGGACACCCTGCCATTTTGTTCTACTCAATAAAAAAGAATTACAGCAATTTTTTGAAATGTTTTAGCATGATTTTAGGGGTCGCTACCGCTATTTAAATTTTAGACTTATTCAAAAATATTGAGGGAAAATACATAATTATTCTTAGTAACAAGTAAACATATTTTTATTAAATATTTCAGTAAATTCTACAGCAACTACATTGTTAGATACATTTAAAGAAGAAGAAAAACCTTTCGGGTTATCCTCCTAGGAAAATTATGGCAAGCTTTAACAGTTCTTTGTAATCGTCCCTTGGTTGAAAATCTTTAAGTTGATTTTGTGCAAACTCTATGATTTCTGATGCATTTCTGTTGTCTTTTCATTGATAAAATTATCAGTTACAGAAGTCTGAAATAAGTCATGATCAATAGAGTTCCACGAAATTTTAAATCGTTTATATAAGAGCATAGCTGCCCACTTTTACGCATTTCTCCTATCACAAAAATTTTACAGTGAATATTGCTTTATTCAATCATCGAAATCCTATGAGTAAAGAAGTGGAAATTTTCTATTCAATTTTAGTGGTAGCAAAAATGCGTAAAAGTTGGCAACTATGTAAGAGTCTGTCTGGTCGGTTTTGAACTTCGAGTGACTTAACAACTGCCTTCAGCATAACCTCCAGGATGTGATGACGGAAAGCCAATTGAAGCATTTCTTTCTTTATTTTCTGTTCCAAAAGAACTGAAGCTCCTTTTGATAACCCGGAATTTACATAGGTTGTATTAAAACACAAAAACTTTACTTGATCTGCAATTCCCCATGACTTCAAAGTTTTGTTAACAGCAAAAAGATATTACTTCACATGTTCCTGACTGAAGTTTTGGAAATGCAAGTAATTGTTCAATATTTTTACAAGAAATAATAATTGGTAATCTATCAAAAGTTACAGATCCTGATGTGTCTTCGAAAATTTTGCCATCCCAGTGAACAGTCAACTGAACACTTGCCGAAAACACTTTTTTTTTTAAATTTTCGGCTCTGCTTCTTTGGCTCATATTCTAAGGCACCAAATAGACGGTTTGTTAACATTATAATTGGCAGGATCACAACCCAGATGTTTTGGTGTTGTAGTCAAAACTATAGCTGCCTTTTTATCGCTTAACTTTGCTGCATCAAGGCATCAACAGCTACGCTGTTGTCCAAAATGTTCATTCTACCTCTTTTTTTAGGAGATGGATCCCTGTGAAAGCATGAAGCTACTTCTTCCTGAGTGGAACAAGTTTCATTATCACTTGAGCTTACTCCTTCTTCAAATATGTCAGAAGGAATTGATGCTTGTTCAAAAAGCAATGTTTGTTTACTTCTTTAAATTTTTTCATATGTTCAATTCGTTCTTTTTTCTTGATTTTTGCCTTACTATTTTAGAAAATGTTTATCAAGACTTTCTATTTTACCAGGTCTTCCTTTTTGTCTCTGAGCAAATAAAAATTCCTTATCCTCATTGATTTTTGTCATATTAAGAGCATTCGCTTGTGCAATATCAAAAAGATCGTCCAAAGTCCAATCGTCTTCTTTTTTTTTTTTTTTTTTTTTCGTAAACCTTCTGAGCGTTTTGATTCGTTTTCTTTGTTCTTTTTAAGCTTTTGCCATTCTTTAAATAGTCTTTAAATTTTATCAACTACATGTTTTTTCAATGTAGTAGGAATGTTAGCTTTTCCCCAAACTATGACAGTCACTTGTAGCACAGTGCGCTGAATCTCTAATATTTAAGTTCTTTTTTTATAATAGGAAAAAAAACTTAGCATGTGTCTTTTATTTGGCTTAAAGATGACGAAATTTGACCAACAATGCAGATATATGTAGATTTTCTTGTTACGATAGATACTTTAGTATTAGCTGCCTTGCTGTTTTATTTACCATATAAAAATGTTTGTATATAAAATCAAGATTTTTCACACACAAAAAAAAATTATTCATAGAATACGGTCCTATTTTAGATTGAAAATCACCTTATTTACATAACATTTACTTAGGGACAAAAAAAATGCCTAAATGAATTTAATTCAAACATTTTAAAAATTTCATTTTTGTTCAGATAAAAAATCGTTCAAGTTGCACAGTAACACTCTGCGTCTACTCAATTCACTAACTAGGAACACTGAGGAAAAGGCGGGAGATGATATGAAAGAATATTGTCTACATTTCACATAGAATTATACAAAAACATTACTTTTTTGTGTACTCATTAACTGAAATGCAGTTGTTGGCGTAGCAACCGAAAGTTACACTAAGAGTAGAGGAACTTGGACTTCTAGAGCACAAGAAAAGCACCATTTTGGTGAAAGAAAAATGTTGCGCACACAAAAAGTTAATAATTTGAATTATAAATATTTTTTGTGCTTATGAAACATGTTTTATTACATAATACTTTATTAAAATTAAATCTGAGATATTATTCTTTTCTTATTTTTATTGATTTTTAAATTGATTTAAGCACTATTTTATATTAAATTAGCTGACTCGTCGGCATTGCTCTGGCCCATTTAAAAATGCACATAAACTCGAATATATTTAAAAATTGCTGAAAATTTTAAAAACTGAACATGAATTTTGGAAAAAAATATTGAAGCATTCACCAGTCTATACAGCCTAATGTCACACTATGACTCAATTTCGCGATGACTATGGATATGTATTAATAACTTAAAAATTAGTCTAAAAAGATGTCAAATTTTCATTTTTCGAATATTCAAACCTTGGTAGCTACCCTTAAAATTTGTTTTAAAATTCTGAACTTTTTGTGGAATCTTTTTTTTTTTTTTTTTTTTTTTTTTTTTTTTAATACACAGCACAAAATAAAGGGGTGCCCCATACAAATTTTAAAAGTTCATATTTAAGGACCACCCTCATATATATATATATATATATGTGTATTATGTTCATAAGAATATTTATGTTTTTTGAATGACGTAATACACTAAAAAAGTGCTGAAGAATTCTTCAGAACTGTAATGACAAATTTTTAATTTAATCAGTATAATATTAAAACATTTTTTTGTGTAACGTTTATTAAAAGACTTTCGATTTTATGAATATGTCTAAACAAAAAAAATTCAAAATGTTTCAGTTTTTTTGGATTAATTATTAATGAATTCTAAAACTCGACAATTAAATTTAATTGAAAGGAAGTAATCAGCATAAAATATTTATTTATTCACGAAAAGGTGTAATAAGATTCATTAAGCTAAAAAGCAATATAATTAATCTGATTAAACGTAAGATAATATTCAAATCAAATTCTTGAGATTTTTCGAGCACTTTTTTAATATTAAAAAAAATTCGTTTATGATTTTAATAAAATAAATTTCATACAAATTATTTATTTATATGGCATTAAGTAAGAGAAATTCCCTGTCAAATTTCTGAAACACAAATGTATGTATATAAATTATTTAAAATAAAGATTAATAGTTATGAATTAATTAAAAAAAATATTAATTGAAAATTAATGTTAAAAAATATCTGCACTAATTATCTTTTTTTTAATTCTATGTGAGTAGGCTTTAAATGTCATTTCTTTTTATTTGATGTTACTTAACACCAGAAGAAATTATTTTGCTTTTCAAATACTGTAGAAAAAATAGAAATTCTTAATAAAAAAAGCAACAAACTTGATCTAAAAGATTTAATATAGTAAATGCTTTAAATTCTTTTTTTTTTTTTTTTTTTTTCGGATTTATAAATTTAAACGAATGAAGTAAATATACAGGAGAAAAAAATTATCATCATTATTATTTTTATTGATAAAACGTAAAACAATTTTAAAAACCAATTTGAAGCTAATTATTCAATGCTTTTGAATGGAAACAATTTTTAATAAATTTAAAAGCATTAGAATTAATCTGCTTAATATCAAAATGAAACACTTTTAGTTTTATGATTAAAAAACTTTTTTTCTCTTTTTGATTCTCTGATATAGTTAAACGATTTTCTTTGAAAATTGAACAAAAAAGACACGTTTAATATAATTTAGAAATATTTATGTATTAACTTTAAAAGAAATACATATTTGATTTAATAAAATTAATCAACTTAATTTTTCCAGTTGTCAACATTTAAAAATTTTCTAATAGTTTAAAGTTTAATTTTAGGTTTTCGTACTTAAAACATTTGAATAAATGAAAATTGAACCATTGTAAGAGCACTGACTGATCCCATGTCTGACTGTCTGCACTGCCACTTTACTCGTAAACTATGGAATGTGGAAACTTGAAATTCGTTGAAGGAATAAAGAATATGGATCGATATATTTACAAATCATTAAACATTCACAAATGTACTTAGTAAAATTGTTGTGAGAGTATTTACGCAGAGTTGCCAAGTCTCCGGCTTTTTGCACACCAGTAAAATTTTAAAGAAAATGTTGCTGTTTTAAATCCTCAGAATGTTCCAATTAAACAAAACATACTTTTCTGTATTAAAATACCGGTGTCCAAAAAGCCGGAGACTTGGCAGCTCTGTTTACGTTATTTGGAAAAAAAATCCTTGTCATAGCTGACAACTTTTATGCGTTTTTCCTACCACTAAAATTGTACAGAGATTTTCCATTTGTTTGAACCAATGCAGTGTGAGTAGAAGTTCCTACTGGAGTCGCTATTCTCCAGTTCACCTTCCATCGAAGTCAATGAGTCGAGTGTCTGATTGCGTAGATGATAAGTAGGAGAAAAATGGAATTTCAAGAAATTCCGGAGCATTGGGTTGGTCGGTTGAGTCTTAGGGTAAAGCGGTTTAGAAAAGCTAAGGGCCATACAATTTTTTAATACATAAATTAGATAAAATCCTAAAAAAAAAAATTAGGCACATATCGATAAAAATACAAGAAATATATTTAAAGTAGTTAAATTTAACAATAAAAATTAAATTTAGTAAAAATAACAGGTAAAAAATAATAAAAGTATCATTAAAGTAAAAAAACTCAAAAAAAAAAAAAAAAAAAAAAAAAAAACATAGAAAAAGCAAAGAATACGATAAACAGTCATAAGATTTTGACGATTAAATAAGATAATATTTACTATAAAATTTTTGCGGTAGGAAAAATACGTAAAAATTGGCAGCTATGCTTTGTACATCGCGTGGGTTATCGTATGAAAGCTTTCGTAAAACATAACTCAAAAGTACATTTATTTTAAGTTTAGGTATTATATTTTCAGAGATATGACCGAAAATGTAGTGAAAAATATGTTTCTTTTTATGTATTTCCGAATCTACTAAAAGTAAAATTATATAAAAATCAGAGGAATTAGACTTTAAGTTAAACTTTGCAGAAAACTATTTCGATTACCCTAGGTCACAAAATTTTTAGAAAAAGATCATTTTTGCGCTGCACACAAATTTTGATTTGCGGTCATTCTGCAAGTGTGTTGTAGAGACTGGTAGTACGTATCGTAGCAAAAGTATAAATGCAATATTGATAAGGATATAAAAAATCGTCGATAACTAACCGAGTTATTAATCCGTAAAAAACATGGGCAGTTTAGATATAAATAATGACAGGTGCGGTGTTCACAATGTACCACCGGCTTTTGCAGCCTAGATAACAACTTTTAATATCATATTTGTGTAACGCAATGTTCAGTACCAGAATAAAAGCATTAATTTAAAATTGTTAAAAACAGACTAATTTCATCAGAGTTAATCACATAAATATACTATGAGATTAGAGAATTATTTGCATTGAATGGACTTTTAATACACCGTCCATGTCTTTATAAGTTGAATAAAATCCTTTATGGAAAATGCGGCAAGGACCAAAGCGGTGTTGTAACTTTACTACCTTCTTTCAAAGTGCGATATCTTCAATAAGAAGTTTAATCTTCTAGAAAGATATTTGTTATAGCTACACTGTAAAAAAAGAAGATTATTACTACGCTTAACTTTGCTTTATGAAAGGCCAAAATAAGTCAAAATATGCACTACTTTTATTGACACTACCGAATTAGGTTCATAACAAATTAAGATAACATTGAAAAACGAGTTATACAGTATTGTAATTTTTCGTATTATTTAAGATAATATTTGAACTTTTATGAAATATTTATTCATACTTTTCTAGTATATACAGCTATACCAAACCTTATGTTGTATACTTTTAACGAATTTTTATAACTTTTTAGAAACGATTTCTTTAAATATTACTGTTAATAATTCATATATTTCTTGTACGGAACCCTCTGAGCGCGAGTAAAATTCGCTCTTGACCGTTAATTAGAATTTCGTGTTACCGAATATATATATAGAAAAATTTTTTTATAGAGATATTATAATAATGCTAAAAATTAATAACAAAATAATTGCAGTAATGTTTATTTTTGAGGATTTATTGTAATTTTTAAATTAAAAAGATAAATTAATTTAACACAAAAAGAATCTAAACGAGAAAATCTAAATAAAAAAAACATTCTTACAATTATAAAAAAAAAAGCAAAAAATATAATAAATTAAATTGTGTTAAGTTCAAACATGAAAGCAAGGCAATAAATTTTGATAACCAACAGTATAACATATAAGTCTTCTGTATAAAATAATATTTTCTTTAAAAAACTATATTTTCTTTAGTTTGAAAATAATTTATTTTCTGTGTTACCTTTCACATAATAAAAATTGACATCAAATTCTTCTTATCTGAAAGTCTCCCATTTCTTTTTGGATCTTGAAATTTACAATAAAGGGATAAGGATCAATTTGTTGGCAGTCAAATAAATGTTTTCAAAACTTATCTTTTATCCAAATTATTATTTTTTTCTTTTTTAAAATAGATGTCACGTTAGAACAGAATAATGCTAATTAGAATAGAGAGTTCTTAGATCATTTATTTAACCAATATATTATAAAGTCGCTATGTATTAAACGTCCTATTATAAATGAGCCAGATTAACAACATGTCAAACTCCTAGCATTAAAAGGCTCACCAGTGGCCGAGAGATTCTGATCTCTCAACTGATAGACAGCAGGTGCTGGGTTCGAATCCAATCGCGGCTGTCGGCCTAATCGTTTAGAGTTTTGCATGGTTTTCTTTGAACTTGGATTTCCTTACGTGAATGTGGATTATGTTCCCTTAGAAAGACCCTCACGGATGCACCCCACCCCCTTACGGGCTTATATCCCTCGTGTAGCTAACCGGCCGATATAAAATAAACCAAACCTAGCATTAAAAACTAGTAGAAATTTTCGAAGTATACATAATAGCAGGTTTTAATAAAACGGTGTTTGCATAAGTCGAAAATTTCTACCGTATGAAAACCCACCCCGTTCTTCTTCTTCTTTTTTTTTCCTTGGTCGCATTTTGTAATTGCTTGTTTCGTACTGATTATACGCTATTTCCATGCATACTTATAGTATAACAGGGTGGCGAATCATCAGGGAAAAACACGGTGAAAAAATTTGTTAAATACCAGTATTTTGTTAAACAGAAATTCGTTTCTTTAATCTCGTAATTTTATTTTATTTTTTCATCAGAAAATACTGGTAGTTCGCTCTTTTTTTACTATGTTTTTCCGTGACCAGTGACCACCCTGTATATGTCCCACAATTGAAAATTGCTGCAATGTTTGACTACCAGTATTTTATAAAAGAAAAGGGGGACTTATTTTATCAGAAATATCATAAACTAATCCAAAAGATTGTAATATAGTAGGTTTAACTGCCTTCAATACATCTTCATCGCTTTTATATATGAGGAGCCCAGAAGCCAAGGGGTACAAGTGACAAAATTTCGATTAGGAGTAAATTGAGTTTAAAGATAATTGATGTTAAATTGGAACATCAATAACAATTGAGTGGATTGAAATAGGAAATTTCTGCTTGTTGCATTCTGATCTTTGAACTCTTATTTCAATAACTGTTAAAAAAAAAAGTACAATTTTCTCTAAATGTATAATTAATCAATATTGTTTGTTTTTCGAAAAAAGTGGTTTGCCTCTATACTCAGAAAAAAAATAAGAAAATCACTTATATTTCCTTACCTGAAATGAAAAAAGCATATTTTTAGGTCGTCTGTGTATTTAGTTTATTTTTTCCAATTTTGTCACTTATACCCCTTGGCTTCTGGGGTCCTCATGTTTCATTAAGTAAAACTAGCAGGGGGACCGAGCTCAGCTCGGTCAAAATTAACTTTGTGTTCAACTCGATATAGTATTATTACTGTAAAACATGTTATTAGTAATAGTATTATTTACAAAAACAATCAATAAGAAAACTATGTTTGTATGCACATGTTCATAAATTTTACTTTATTTTAAAATTTACAACGAAAGGACATCAATCCAAATCACTTTTTTAGCTCGACTCTGATTAGTTTAACTATGCATCTCGAAGACTATTAAGAATGTATAAGAAATTTCTTCACATTCTGAAAGACAATATTTTTTGCCAGATATAACCAAATTTGGACACATTCTTTCATTTGGCGCCAAATATGTGTTTTGGTTTCGTAACCTAATAACGTAATTGGCCTTCGTAACGTAATAGTCGATTTTTCGGCCAAATTGAACAAAGTATTTTGTCAAATATCGCCAACTTACTGGCTTTTGCCATAGTCTCGTGATCCTGACCCTTATTACGCAAATGATCCACTAATCACATGTGATCAAACATGTGACTTAGCTCAATGGTCTTCAGGTAATCAAAAACAGTAGAGTATAAAATGAATCAAAATCGTTTAAGCCATTTCTTAAGTAAAATTGGCTTGACAGTATTCAGCAATGAAGTGATATGACCCACTAATATAATTTTGTTTAATATGCAACTCAGCGCAATAGTCTTCTCGTGACAAAAGAAGTTCCGTTGCAAAATTTAACTAAAATTGACTGTGTCGTTGTTATATATAATTAGAATGACCCGAACCCATTAAGACCTAAAACGACCCACTAATTGAATTATTACGTGCATGTGTTCTATCTCAATGGTTTTCTTTTGCCCGAAAACGATATAATAGAAAATATACTCAAAATGGCGAGAACAATTTTCTAGATAAAATCAGCATGACCCACAAATGACCCTTATATCGAAATCTCTCGAAAACGTGACTTAGTTCATTAAATTTTGCGTGCCGAAAAACGTTAAATACAAAATTTAGATAAAATCAATTGAGCCAATTTTTAGGTATAAATAGTTTGACCTTGACCCATTATGACCCAAAAGGATTCATTAATCGAGTTTTCTGAAACATCTGACCTAACCCAATGGTTTTCTTGTGTCCGAAAACGATAAAATATAAAATTTAGTCAAATTTGCGCGAGACATTGTCTAGATAAAATTAGAATAACCCAAAAGTGACCCACTGATCGAAATTTCTCGAACATGTGACATAGCCCAATGATTTTCTCGTGCCAAAAATATGTTGTATACAAAATTTCGTTAAAGTAGATTCACCCGTTCTTTAGATATAGCTTGACCATGACCCATCATGACCCACAAATGACCCTTATAATCGAAATCTCTCGAACATGTGACTTAGTCCATTAGTTTTCTCGTGTATAAATATTTTTACACTCAAAATTTCGTTAAATTCGATTCTGCCGTTCTTTAAATATAAATAACTTGACCCAGATCCTTTATGTCTCAAAATGACACATTAATCGAAATTTCTCGATCATGTGACCCTAGCCGAATGATTTTCTCGTGCCAAAAAATGTTGTATACAAAACTTCGTTAAAACTGATCCACATATTCTTTAGATATAGCTTGACATAACCCGTTACGACACATCATGACCCATAAATGACTCTTATAATCGAAATCTCTTGAACATGTGAGATAGCCCATTAATTTTCTCGTGTCAAAAAACTTACATACAAAATTTCATTAAATTTGATATTGTCGTACTTTAGATATAAATAGCTTGACCCAGACCTTTTATGACCCAAAATGACCCAGTAATCGAAATTTCTGGAACTAAGACCTAGCCCAATAGTTTTCTCGTGCAAAAAAATGTTGTATACAAAATTTCGTTAAAATCGATCCACCTGTTCTTTAGCTATAGCTTGACCATGAACCATTATGACCCATCATGACCCACAAATGACTCTTACAATCGAAATCTCTCGATCGTGTGACTTAGCCCATTAGCTTTCTCGTGTCAAAAAACTATTACAGGCAAAATTTCGATGAAATTGATTCTGCGGTTCTTTAAATATAAATAGCTTGACCCAGACCCTTAATGACCCAATATGACCCATTAAAATTTTTTTTCGAATATGTAACCTAGCCCAATGTTTTTCTCGTGCCCGAAAACCATAGAATGCAATTTTTAGTCAAAATTGCGTGAGAAAATCTTTAGATAAAAATAGCATGACCCACAATGACCCCAAAAATGACCCACTAACCGAATTTTCTCGTACATGTTACCTAACCCAATGGTCTTCTTGTAATCCAAAACGATAAAATATAAAATTTGGTCGAAATCGTTAGAGCCGTTTTTTAAATAAAAATGGCTTGACCCACAATGACCCAAAAATGACCCACTAATCAAAATTTTTCGAACATGTGACCCAGCCTAATAGTTTTCTCGTACCAAAAAACGATTGGGTATAAAATTTCCTTAAAATCGATCCAGGCGTTCTATAGATATAAATAGCTTTATCCTGACCCATTATTACCCAAAATGACCCAGTAATCGAATTTTCCCGAACATGGGACCTAGCCCAATGGTCTTCTCGTACCCGAAAATGGTAAAATCCAATTTTTTTCGAAAATCGTTAGAGCCGTTTTTGAGATAAAATTTACCCCCACACACACACACAATTTTTGCTCGCATTATAGTATAAGATTAAAAATGATCCATTTAATGAGAAGCGTCAGTGATATCTGTGTTAGCAGCTAAGATAAAAAATAATACTAAAGGTGTTATATTATACTATATATATATATATATATGTATATATATATGTGTGTGTGAGTATATATATATATATTAACACTAGAACCGCCATTACGGGTCAAAATGACCCATATCATATTCATAATAGTCGATTTAAACAAGAATTTTCTTTATAAGATAGATTAAATGTACACAGCCCAAAAATAGACTTATTAAAAAGGTTAAAGAGTTTAAAATAAAAATTCTGGTGAGAAACGTTTTGTAAAACTTGTGTTAAATACTAAAATTTAAGCGATTCTAATAAAAAAAAAAATAAAGTAATTACAACACGGATAAATTAAATGCTGCAAATTTGCTTTCCTGTATCACATAATATAAACATAACTGGAAATCTGTGTTGTATTTTTCTTGGTACATGCAAAATGTAATACTATTTTATTGTGAATTTTAAGCTCAGAAATCTGCTTTATTTTCTCAATTAAAAAGTGCATTTTTTTTAATTTAGTTTTAAGACAAATATAAAAAAGTACAAAATGTTAGCTACAATATCAGACAACATTTCAAGCAAAAAAGAAATAATAAGTACTTTTGAGAATGTCTAACAAAGAACTTAAATTATTGTAAACTAAAGAAGAAAAAACCTTCTACCTATTTAAATTAAAAATAAAGACATAATATGAGAGTTATTTTTTTCTACAAAAACTTTTTATCCTATTTTCATATTTATATTATAAATTAGTTTGTGTTACACCACGATTCTTTTTTCTAAAACTAATAAGTACCACGAAAATATTTTAATCCAACATCAAAATATTCACGCTTTAAATTTAAAAACGCCAGAGGATATAAAAAGATTAATCAAAATTCAAAACAACAAAAATTTGCTTTAAATTTAAACTTTTATGCTTTGGTTAAAAAAAAAAAAATACATTTATGACATTTTTATTCTGTGTAATTAATTTGTTTGTTAAAATGCCACAAGAGACTTTTTTTTATATTTGGAGAATTCCGGCAAAATTACAAACACCCAAATGTTTTCATATTTATTTACTTAGAAGGTGTCACAAATAAAAATTAAATTAAAAAGTTGACATGTTTCGGTTCATTCATAAGAACCGTATTCATAACATATAAAATCAATTATATGTTATCAATAATATTATCAATAATTATATCCAGCGTCATTTAATTTTCTACTGATTTTATATGTTATGAATACGGTTCTTATGAATGAACCGAAACATGTCAACTTTTTAATTTAATTTTTATTTGTGACACCTTCTAAGTAAATAAATATGAAATGTTTTTATACGTGAATGAAAAAGGTGAAGTGATTTTGTTTTAGTTTTTGAAAAAACGAAAGCTAACAACAGTTTTAACACCCAAATGTTTTGTATTTGATCTAAACACTCCTGTGAGTATAAACAAGAAAAAAAGTGAAAGAAATAAAATATTATTTTATTTTTGAAAATTTGTAAAAACATCTAAAGAATATAGTGTTCATTATTTTTATTTATTTTAGGTATGAATTTAAGACAACTTTTTTAAGTGAATGCTTCTTGAGGGAATATAAATTAAAAAAAAATTACAAAGATATATTTTTTGAAGATGCTTGGTATTGCTTTTTCCCAAAAATGATTTTTAATCTCTTTAAAAAAGTTAAATATATAGTATGTTAAACTCTAAATTTGTATAAAAAAGAAAAAAGTGAATGAAATAAAATAGTATTCTATTTTTGAAAATTTGTAAAAACATCTAAAGAATATATTGTTCATTATTATTATTTATTTTTGATATGAACTAAAGACAACTTTTTTCAGTGAATGCTGCTTGGGGGAATATAAATTTGCAAAAAACACGAACATATATTTTCTGAACATGCTTGGTATTGTTTTGTTCTAAAAAATAAATTTTAACCGCTTTAAAAAATTAAATTTATAGAATAATAAACTCTAAATTCAACCCCTTTAGGGCAGTCGTATCTATATATATATATATATGTATATATATATTGTTTTAGAAACGAATATTTTTACTTTATTATATCAGGTGTTAGAGTAGATATGAGTTAAATAGTAAAATTCAAACAACAACAACAGCAGCAACAACAACAACAACAACAATAATAATAATAATAATGATAATAATAATAATAACAACAACAACAACAACAACAATAATAATAATAATGATAATAATAATAATAATGAAGCAGCAACAAGTACGGATAAATTAAATGCTACAGAATTGTTTCCCTATTTCATATAATATAAATAAACAAAACTGGCAATGCTTTTTTCTTTAAATAACAAAAATTTAATGCTATTTTTTTCAGTTATAAGCTCAGAAATAAACTTCTTTTTCACAATTACAAAATGCAATTATTTTTTCTTATATTTAGTCCTAACAAAAATACAAAAAAGAGTACAAGTTGTTTACTACAATATCACACGATATTTCTATTCCCCTCCACGCTCAAAATAAATCCTTTATAAAATATTTAACAAAGGTAAACATTATTTTGAAATAAAAAAAATATCTTTAGCATATTTTACTTGTTAAATTTGAAGTAAAGAAAAACATATGATTTTTTATTTCTACAAAAACTTTTTAACGTATTTTTATGTTTAGATTATAAATAAGCTTGTGTCACACTACGATAATACTTCTAAAAAATTAATAACTGCCACAAAAATATTTTTAACCCAACATCAAAATATTCACGCTTTAAATTTAAAAACGCCAACGGATATAAAAAGATTCATCAAAATTCGAAACAACAAAAATATGTTTTAATTTTCAACTATTATATTTTCGTTAAAAAAATACATTTATGACATTTTTATTCTGTATAATTAATCTTTCTGTTAAAATACCGCAAGAAGCTTTTTTTTCATTTGAAGAATTTCTGTAAAATTAGAAACACCCAAATGTTTTGTTTTTAATTTAAACATTCCTGTGAGTATAAAAAAAGTGAAAGAAATTAAATGTTATTTTATTTTTGAAATTTTGTAAAAACATCTAAAGATCATATTGTTCATTATTTTTATTTATTCTTGGTATGAACTAAAGACAACTTTTTTTCAGTGAATGCTTCTTGAGGGAATATAAATTTAAAAAAAAATACAAAGATATATTTTCTGAAAATGCTTGGTATTGTTACGTTCAAAAATATTTTAATCACTTTAAAAAATTAAATTTATTGTATGATAAACTCTATATGTATGATAAAATTTTACCCCTTAATGATCGCATTAAATTACAGTTTGAAAATTCAAATTCATTATTGCCTCCACTTTTTGAACAAAAATCATCTTATTTATTGACAAGTGAAATGATACCAGGATAAAACCAATTACACTCTTTTATAAAATTGGTGGGAATCAAACAATACTGAATAAAAGCCGTGAAGCTTGCATCTCGTGAATGTCTCGGGCGCGAAGATTAAGTGGTTAACCCCTTTAGGGGTGGTCAGATATATTATATCCCACCTACGATTAATGATGATTCCGACCAGAAAAAAATTATTAAATATTTCTTTTTTAACTTTGATAGAATAAAGTCATGAAATTGCTTTTCTTCTTTTGAAATATTTTTTTTCCTCATTTCCGGTGGGAGTTCAGATCTACCGAAACGCAATTGATTGTTCGTCAAAGAGTTAGCTCATTAACCCATTAACGCCCGAATTATTTTCTTCACTAAAATTTAAATTTTGTATTTCCCACCACTTTTAAAAGCAAATTAACTTTTACCTAAATTTATCCAGGATTCTGTCTCGTGAAATAAGGTATATATTTACCTTCTTTTTTACTGGTGGGAAAACCGCTTTCTTGCTGTTTTTGTAACCGTCCTCAAAAGTGGACGCTGGGCTTTAATGGGTTAAAGCCGGTTGGCATGAAAACTCGTCATGTAAAGTGAATAAAAGACGAATTTACTTATTGAATCATTTAAATCTTTGTGACACCACTATTGTTTTAAAGAAAATTTTCATACCATTGAAAGGCGGAAATGTTTAGACCAAATTTTACTAATATTTTATTTAAATAACAGTGGTGTGAATCCGCTATTTTCAATTTAATGAACGGAAAATAACCAGTTAAGGTGTTACCAGGGATGAGATTTCTGCTTTTTTTGGACACCAGTATAATCTTAGAGAAAATGCTCTTCTTTCAAATCACAAAAGTATTCCGATTAAATAATATAGCATTTTCTCTAAGATTTTACTGGTGTGCAAACAAGCGGAAATCTCATCCCTAGGTGTTACATTTCTACCTCAGTATTTTAGTTCGGAATTTTTCACATTATCTAATCTCAAATTTTGGAAAATTAAAATGTGGAAAAAAATTGGTGTAAATGTGACTCGTCCTAAATGGGTTAATGTGTTATATCTAGGCGTTTATGGTGTATTTGAATACATGTTAATTATTAAAATATATAAAAATACCAATTAAGCTATTAACAATTTTAAATTAAACTTATTTAAAATGTAGCAGATGATATAGAACACTTATATGAATATACACTAAGAAATCCATCTCGTTACCTCCCTGTATTACTGAAGTGCATTATAATTTGATAACAGAAAAATATCGCATAGCTGCCAATATCTGCCGCTTTTTTGTCCGGGAAAAATTTTATAGTAAATTTTACCACTTCAATTCACGATATATCTGCCGATTAAATAAAAAATTTCTCTTAATTTTTCCCGGGCCAAAAAATTGGAAAAGTTGGCAGCTATGAGTATGGTTTGCATTTACGTATATCTATAGAACTACATATACTGATTCAGTTACGCTACTAGTTTTGAGCGGTAATTGTAAGGCGCGCGTTTCTTTTGTTTGTGTTTATATGTTTAGCAAAAAAATTCTTGATTTGTGTTGCGTTTAAATTATGTTGTTCATATGCAAGGTAATATGAAGGAATTCGTAAGTATTACTAACTATGGGAGGAGGGTCCTTAAAACAAGATTAAATTGTGTTACGCATTTTTCTACTAAACAATATTTAATAATATAGTAATTTTTATAATAGAAGTTCCTTATATAAATATATATTCATAAAAGCAGGGTTAAGCAAAGATTAAGATATTTTGCCATTATTAATTTTGAAATTGCAGGACATGCTTTTTGAGTTTTAGCCCAGAAGTTTCTTATATAAAAATATATTCATAAAAGCAGCCTTAAGCAAAGATTAAGATATTTTGCCATTATTAATTCTGAAATTGCTGGACATGCTTTTTGAGTTTAAGCCCTGAAATCTACTTATTTCAAAATTAAAAATGCAATCCCTTTTCTAAATTTTAGAGCTAACAGAAATATAAAAAAAAATACAAGTTGTTAGCTACAATATGACACAATATTTCTACCAAAAGAAAAAAAAAAACCTTTTAAAAATGTCTAACAAACAGAAAATATTATTTATAAACAAAAAAGCAAAAAAGATAAATTAAAAAATACAAATTTTTTAGCATATTCTACCTTGTTAAATTTTTAGTAAAGAAAAAAAAAAAAAATATGAGAATTATTTTTCCGATAATTTTTTTTCATATTTTTATGTTTAGATTGTAGATAAGTTTGTGTTACACTATGATAATTCATTCCTAAAATTAATAGCTGACATGCAAATATTTTTAATCCAACACCAAAATAGTCACGTTTTAAATTTTAAAATGCCAACGGATATAAAAATATTCGTCAAAATTCAGAACAAAAATATGTTTAATTTTTTTATTTTTATGTTTTGGTTAAAAAAAAATACTTTTGTGACATTTTTATTTCGTGTAATTAATCTTTCTGTTAAAATACCACAAGTATTTTTTTTTTCATTTAAAGAATTTCGGTAAAGTTACATTCTTAAACAACCAACTGTTTTGTTTTTAATTTAAACACTCCAGTGAGTATTAAAAAGAGCAAAGTGAAAGAAATGAAATGTTATTTTGTTTTTATAAATTTGTAAAAACATCTAAGGAATAATATATTTCTTTATTTTTTGAGGGAGAGGGGCTTATATGAACAACAGACGGCTTTTTACAGTGACTGATTTGTGAGGGAATATAAATTAAAAAGAAAAAAAGGCAGAAAGAAATATTTTCTGTACATGCTTGGTTTTATTTTGCTTTAAAAAAGTAATTTTTAATAGCTTTAAAAGAATAAATTTATAGGATGATAAACTCACAATTTAAACACTTTAGGGATGGTTGTATATATATCCCACATATGGTTAATGAAAATTTATACCCGAAAAAAGTTTATTAAATTTTACTTTTCCAACTCTGAAGGAATAAAATCGTGATATTATTTTCCCTTATTTTAAAGTAAGGGGGGAGTTCCAAATTACAGAAATGCAAAAGTTTGTACCGCAAAGGGTTAACTCATGAAAGCCAGTCGGCATGATAACTTACCATGCAATGCGAACAAAACTTTTAAGTTTCAATACCGGTGTTTTAGTTTAGACATTTTGTTACTATTTACTCTCTCACCAGTTTTACTCTCAAATTTTGAGCTATTAAATATTTCAAAATTACGAAAAACTGTTAGATTCATTATTAATGGGTTAATGTGCTATATGTGGACGTTTATTATGTATTTGAAAACGAGTTAATAATTAAAGAATATTAACGCATCGGGAACGAGCGGCACGTATGTGCCGCAAAAAAGCTTAAGAAACCTTGCTTTTCCCCACCAGTAAAAATATACTGTAATTTTTGCCTTATTTAATCGGGGCATTTTCTCAATTTAATTAGACTCAAATTTCTGTTTTTAAAAACCGGTGACAAAATATTAAATGTTTCATAAAAGGCGTCCACCACGAAGGGATTAATAAATGCAAAAATGTCAATTAATGCAATTAATAAATCGAAATTAAATATATTAAAACTGATTTTGGATATACTAGAGAACACTCAAATGAATATACACGAAAAATTCCTTTTTATTACTTCCTGTACACACCCTGCATTACTGAAGCGCATTATAATTTGATAATAATTGAAAAGTATATTTTGTACTTACCGGGTGTCCCAAAAATGACTGATGTATTTTAAAATTCAATAAATTGCAAACGGTGACAGCTATTAAAAATTTTTTTGAAGGAGGCTTATAATGTCAGGAGTTTTTTACCGCATTTTTTATTTTAGTTCGAATTTCAAACAATAGGTGGCATTGACGGCGATTGAAGGCCAGGTGATCAGTGTTGAGTAAGGCGTCGACCTGGCCTTCAACCGCCGTCAGCGCCACCTATTATTTGAAATTCGAACTAAAATAAAAAAATACGGTAAAAAAAACTCCTGGCATTATACATAACCCTCCTGCAAAAATGTTTTAAATAGCTGTCACCGTTTGCAAGTTATTGAATTTTAAAATCCATCAGTCATTTTTGGGACACCCAGTACGTTCATGTACAGAACAACGCATACGTATTCAGTTAATTTATTATTCTGAGCGGCAATTGCTGGAAGCGCTTTTTTTTATCTTTCATTTGTATTTCTAAGATTAACAAACAAAAAAAAATATGATTTGTGGCGCGTTTAAACTATGTTGTTCATGTGCAAGGTGATACGGAAGAATTCATAAGTATAACTATATATGGGAGGGGAATCCTTGAAAGATGATTAGATTTTGTAACTTTTTTTTTTCTTCTGAGCAATATTTAGAATAGTACTAGAAGTTTCTGGCACAAAAAAAAAAAAAAAAAGTCATGAAAGCAGACTTAACCATTTGTGACGAATTCATAAGTTTCAAAAGGAGAAATTAATTTCATAAGCGTGGAAATTAATGATTGACACCAGAATTTGAAAACAACTTTATTTGTGAATTAGAAAAAAGCTATATTTCACGCATTAAATTAACCATTCGTTTACCAAAATTCCGGTATGTAAGTTTTAATTTTTTCGAATTCGAAGTCTCTTACACAAACTTTATTAGGTAGGGGCTGCTTTTTCAAAAGAAATTACCGGCGTATAACACGCATCAATAATTTGAAGAGTATATATTTCTATTTCAAGCTTATAATGCTGTATAAGACACATAAAATTTTCCCCATGAAAACTAACTAAAAAGCCTTTGACAAAATCTGCCCAGTTTCCAGAACTATGTCAAGGATAAAAGAAAGGAGAAAAACTATGTTTGTTTCAAATTCGAAATATGAATCGAACTGTCAGTAATGGGAAACAAACATGTGGAATCAATAGAAATAAAAACTGTTAACTTTAAAATTACTACACATGAAAAATATCACTTTTGTAAATTACCAAATTAAAAATCTATGGTAATTTTCAAATGAAAAACAAAGCCACTTGGTAGTCTTCCAAATAGCATTTTTTCTTCACTTCCAGAAACAGGGTTGTATAGACCGGTTGTATGGAAATTGCCGATAGACAATGTTTAAAAAAAGCATCCAGGAACTTTAAGATAACCAGAAAGTATCTTAGTTTGAGATATTTTTACAGACAGATATTTTTATAGAAGAGACATAATAATAATAAAAAAATATATAAACGAATCTAATCATATTTTTTTGTAGATGAAAGCAACAGTGAAGATAGACTACACTGATAAAAATTTGCTGCATTTTGCTGCAATGCACTCCACCGTTTGTATATACTATCTCTATTCCAACCAATGAGAAAGCTCCATTTCACGGCCAAGTAACCGTTTTCTATACAAGCAGGGGAGTGCGTTGCAGCAAAATGCAGCAAATTTTTATCAGTGTACATGAAAGTAACAGTTGGGAATAAATATGATATTTTCTAAAAAAAAAAAAAATAAATAAAAAAAAATAAAAAAAAACTAGGACAGATATAAGAAACATATTACGTTACATGGTTAGAAGATTAAGTTCAATAGAAAATACATATTGTAAATTTCTTTATTTATATTGATACGTAAATGTATTTACATGTACTTGTAAAAATGTAGAATATTTTTTTTTCTATTATTTTACATCAAACATTTATATATTCGGTTATAACACGTACACGAAAAAATTAAGTTATTTTTTTAAGTTAAAAGTGAGTGTTATACAACGTGATATATTGTACTTTCAATTGCCGTGTGTGAAAAGTTTAATTTAACCCTTTGGGGCTCAACAATTACGATTTGAAAAATATTTTTACTCAGATGTTGGAATACTTCATTTTAAACATGTTAAAAATAATTTAAAAAAAATTAACGTAAAACTAAAATAATTATAGATTAAAACGTACTTTTTTGCATCTACAATAAACAGAAATTGATATACTTCTCATAATTTTTGTCCATTTTCTGATAAAAATTTTAAGATATACAAAATTATCGTAAAAAAATCTGCTTTAGAACTTCACCAGCTTATTTAATTTGACAAAAGTTACTAAATTAATTTTAGCATTATCGGCCAGAAGCTTTTAAAATGATAAAGCAAACTTTGGCATGAGAAATTAAATGAATATCATCGTCTGTTCAGAGTGTTCACTGGTCAATTTGTATTAACTAATGTGTTGGGAAATAGGAACAAAGAATTAAATTGGGTTTTAAAACTGTATAAGTACTTCTGACATTTGGGCATAACATTTTGATACAAAGGATTAATAAGACATTTTAGTTTCATTTATTACAAGTGTCTATAACAAATTTTGCAAATAAATCTTATGTCAAGACAGACTGGACAGACTGTACACACGAGTGCAAAGACGTAAAAGCAATAATTCTTCGTGTAAACATGTAAGTAATCGAGAAAAGCATATAAATCATCCTACAAAAAGCTATAAATGTGTAACATTGTGAATTTGCACCTCTTAACTGGTTAATTATTTTCCTTTCAATAAGTTGAAAATAGCGGATTCACACCACTGCTATTTAAATAAAATATTCGTAAAATTTAATCTAAACAGTATTTTACTAATTATCGTAATCTAAATATCGTACCAAATTTTACTAATTTGGACAATAAACAGATTCATTTATAGAAAATTGATAATAAGTTAAGGCGACGATTTCTATCAATTTTCTTTGATATCTGGAATAGTTTGGCTTTGCTGTTGTAGGACTACTAGAAATTTAGTGAATTTTCTTAACCTTCCTACCCTGTTCAAATTTTACTCAATCTCGATAAAAACATTTCTCACCAGAATTTTTATTTAAAACATTTTATTATATATTTAATTGACTTATTTTTCTGCATCTATTATTTAACATTCTTTATGAAAAAAGTTTTGAATAGTATAAAACAAATTATAGTTATGGGTCGATTAGACCCATTCAGGGTAGGAAGGTTAAAGACATATTCTGTAATGGAATTTTTATGAAAAATATTCTGTACGAGAATTTTTATATAACATTATTTAAGCTATTTACTTTAAATTTTATTGCCCATTTCCATCTATAGTTTAAGTAAAGAAATGTCTGGTTTGAATAAATATTTTAAATGTATTAAAAAAATATTATAAATTGAATTTGACTAGCAATTAAAAATTACATAAAAACATATTCTACCTAAACTTATATATTTAATTTTGCGAAATGTTATTTCTCCTTTTAGAGAAAAATGTATTAGATATAAAAATAAAGCCATAATATCTTTATCATCCGTTTTGTAACTATACAAAAGAAAACTATTTATAAAGAATCATATATCGCATCCCTTATAGCCATTAAATAGCTTTGAGAAAACAGTTTGTTTTATTTATAGAGGATAGCATGTGTGACAATTTCTTCTAATAGCTATTTATTTCGTCAGATAAACCCAGAAATATAGATATTAGATAGTAACAAAAATTTTTATGTAGCATTCTTCTGAATTATTTTTCTTTTACAAATTAATTACACATTACAGTTTAATAATATAATATATTATCGGGAATAAAAATCTGTTTACAGAAAGCAAAATATTATTCTATTTTTTCATTTCCATTTTTTTCCTGTTTAACCCCCTCACTGACAATTCCGTGTTAATGTGTTCACGAAGCTTCAGTGCACTATAAGAAATATTTAAAACAATACATAGCTGCCAAATTTTACGCATTTTTCCTACCACAAAAATTTTATAATAAAAATTGTCTGATATAATCGTCGAAATCCAATGATTAAAGAAATGGAAAATCCTTGTACAATTTTAGTGGTAGCAAAAATGCATAAAAATTGGGAGCAATGGTAATGTAATTTACAGGATTTAATGTATTTTTAAAACACTGCTCAGTGATTAATACGCTCGAGCATAAGTTTAATATTTGTAATTAAGATTTTTTTTTTTTTTTTTTTTTTGATGATAATGATATTGACAAAATAATTTTTTTTAGCATTTAAAAGAAAACGCTCAGAAAACAACATTACTTTTTTACCCTTTTGCAAGACTGTCACATAATTGAGATAATTATTTTTGAAACTGAAAAAAAAGTCCTTAGATTATTTCAAAAAATGTATTTTCTTCTATTTTATCTTGCATTATTTAAATGTCATTAATAAACGAATTTTTCATTCTCCGTTATCTTCATTTTCAAAGCTTCATTTAGGATTTAATGATCTATTACAATCAGGTTATGTTCATGTCAGTTTTGTTGTAGCACATAAACATTGTATTTATTCATAGTGAAATTAATTGAGTTATCTATTTTTATAAATTGAAGTTTCCGTTCAAAAATTTTGAACGCTTTTTATTCTTTTCCCGTAACAATAATGTTTAATTTAAAGTGCAGAAAATATTTTGTGAGCATTTTTAAGGCATATTTGAAAGTACTTATTCGAACTTTATTATTTAAAAATGACTGACTAGATTTTAAAATGTATAGAAAAGCAATTTAATATATCTCTATTAATTTTTATATAAAAAAGCATGTAAAATGTCATTAAATCAGCATTCAATGTTTTTTTTTTTTTTTTTTTTTTTTTTTTGAGAAACATTATTTTCGCAAAAGGTGACAACTTTGACGTCAAAAGTTCTGACCAACCATTTTTGGAGATGTCAAAACCTGGTTGGAAAAACCAAATTATATATTTCTTTCATATATTCGATGACATCATGATAAACGAATATCCGGAAAACAGCTTAAATAAATATGATTTCAAATTTGAATCACCTATGACCCCCAGGGAGTCTATCGCGACGGTCAAATTCAGCATATTACTGAGTAAAAAAAATAGTTAACACACTTATAGCTTAATTTTTTTTAATATAATGTATATTTCCGGAGTTATTCGGCCTTTTCCAGACTTTTCTAACACCCTGTATATAATTTATTTTAAAGAAATTTCTGTTTTTGGAAAATATTTTAAAAGTATCATGTAGAATGATCATGAACTGATACTAACTAGTAATAAAAAATTCTAAAACATATTATACCGAAACATAATCTATTTAATTTTGCAAAGTGTAATTTCTGCTTTTAGGGGAAAATATGTTGGATATAAAAATAAACTCATAATATCGTATCGTCACTTTTGTACTTATACAAAAGAAAACTATTTATAAAGAAACATATATCGCGTCTCTTATAGCCATTAAATGGCTTTGAGAAAACAGTTTGTTTTATTTATAGAGGAACAGCATGTGTGACAATTTCTTCTAATAGCTATTTATTTCGTCGGATAAACCCACAAAAAATAAATATTAGATAATAACAAAATACTTTCTATAGCATTCTTCCAAATATAATTTCTCTTCAAAATTAATTACACATAATTGATTAATAATGTAAAAATATATTATTTTTAATAAAAACCTGTTTACAGAGAGCGAGATTTTAGGTTACTTTTTTATAATTTCAATTTTTTATTTTTTTTTTTTTTACTTTTTGTAATAAGGAATAATTATTTTTTGGTACTGAAAAAAATTGTTTATTTTCTCTCAAAAATTGTGTTTTCATCTATTTTATCTTCTACTATTTAAATGTTATTAATAAAAGAATTTTTCATTCTTCTTTATCATTATTTTCAAAGCTTCATTTAAGATTTAATGATCTATCATAATCAGGTTACGCTCGCAGAACATCAGTTTTGTTGTAGAACATATATTGTAATTATTCATAGTGAAATTAACTGATTTATCTATTTTTATAAATTAAAGTTTCCGCTCAAAATTTTTAAAACACTTTTTTTTCCATTGTAATAATGTTTAATTTATCACTAGAACGCTCAGAAATTTTACCCAAGTTTGATAATAATATTTCTCACCAGAATTTTTATTCAGAATTATTTAATTGCTTTATTTAACGTATAAAAGCGTGGATGAAATTTAAATTATTTCATGCAAAATTTTCTGGCTCAAATTGAAATTTAATCACATGGTTGTGTCGCATCGACTCCTTCGGAGTGTTCTTGCGTCAAATTGGAGATATTACTTTGCGAGACTTTTTCGTAGCTGCCAACTCTTCCAATTTTTTGGCCCGGAAAAAATTAACAGAAATTTTTGAGTTATTTAATCGACAGAGTAGAGCAATTTGAAGTGGTAAAATTTTCTATAAAATTTTTCTGGGCCATAAAAAGCAGAAGTTGTTGGCTGCAATGCTTTTTAACCTTTTGTGGAGCGGAAGTATATCGATGAAACCGCTTAATTTTAATTTCCAAACATCACATAGACACGGAAGTTTGGTAAAAATAAATTTGGTTTTTGAACTTCTACAAAATAGCTTTTTTTAATTACAAATAAAGTTGTTTTTAAATCCCGGTTTCAGTTGTCAATTTAAACACTTAAGCAATGAATTTGTTCCGCAGTGCAAAGGATTAAGGCATATTTGAAAGTACATCGTAAATTAGACTATCATGAAATAACTATGATTTTTAGATACTTGTCAATTAGGTATGTTTGAATTAGCGTAGGCATACAGTACGAGAAAGTATTGAACCATGATGAGAATCCATTTATGGAAATATGGGCATATTTGAATAATGTGAGGGTCTCTCGATTTGTTTTCGCTATGGCTAAACCTATTCCACATGTATGCATATATATTCAGGATGACGAGAGATCAGGGGTAAAAACTTCAAAAAAGAGGAAACTATGAAGTACATAAGGTACTTTTTAATGAAATACTCCAAATATTGTAAAGGGATTAACGACTTAACTGATTCTTTTTTTTTACATACAATAAATTTAAACTAACGTTACCGCCCCTTTTTTTAACCTTCCGTCTACCAGACAAAACACCCATTTATCTACGGCAACACCTAATTTTAATTCCAAACTTGCAAACGGCACCAGTAATATTTTAATATAATTTTGCTTTTACAATGAAAGCTTAAATTAAGGAATTCCTAATATCTAGACAAGTCCTTTATAAATTCCGGTGTCAATCGACAATTTCTCATTTTACCATTGACACCAGAAATATTGCTGTCCGGTCCAATGGACCCGTCTGGTAGACGGAAGGTTAAGCTAAAGTATTCGTAATATTTAGTCTAAACATTACTGCTGTTAAGTAGTATGATATTGCATTTAAAAATTAGCGGTGTCTAAAGACTTTAACAGATGGATCAAAGAAACACTTCTTGTCCATTCGACGTACGGGCAAATTAGTTAAGTGGTTAACCCTTTCCGGCACACTGTGCCCGGTGTGGGATACCTAATTATAATTCCAAACTTGCAAACGGCACCAGTAATACTTTAGTAAAATTTTGCTCTTACATTATAAGCGCAAATTAAGTAATTCAAGATATTTTAAAAATTAATTTCTGAATTCCGGTGTCAGTCGATTATTTCTATTTTATTAACAGTTTTTGCCCTTGCCGGAAAGGATTAAAGGAGGCAAATTCCTCCAAAACACTGATGAAAAAGTGAAAATTACGCGTATTAACCCTTTAACGATCATAGCATTTTCATTGCTAAAATGTCGAAATAAATGAATGGCACCGGTAATTAAGAACAAATATATTTCTAAATAAGAAAACGTGATTTTTCACATACATAATAAAAGAGATATTTTTAGATAAAAATACCGGTGTCATTCTTGCGTATCGGAATTAAAATTTTGTGGTTTCGTGGCGAAACCAATGAACGTTAAAGGGTTAAAACGCAAGCGTTATTTTGATTATGATGACAACACGTTTGCTTTGTTTACATGAAAAGTTACATCTGAAGGAGCGTTAATAATTTCGGAAATTTTAGCTTTAATGAATAGAAGATGCCTGATTTAATGCTGATTTCGCATAAGTTTATTACATAAATTTATGTTTATGAAACCTGAAAGCCTTGTTATTATTTAATACAATTTTTTCCAAATAATGAAATGGAATATATCATTTACCGAACATATAACCGTTTTATACTCAGCGCCTGATTTTATTTATTTATTTATTTGACTCAGCATCGGGGCACTTTTTTTTTCAAAAATAGAATTTGGCGTAATTTAAGCAGAGTATATTAACCACTTAATTGAACAATATTTTTGAAAAATAAAAATCCTTTCAAGAAATACCTATTTTTTATTTCTTTTTCAGGATTTTTAATCCTTTCTCACCGGCTTTTCAAAACAGAATTTTTTTCCTAATTAAATCAGAAAAATGCTCGGATTAAATAAAGCTAACTTTACAGTTAAAATTTGCTTGTGAGAATAATAAAATATGACTGGAATACGAATGCCCGTACGTAGTGCAGGCAAATCATGATTGGCAAAAGCCCGTTGCACGTACGACGTACGGGATAAACAGGGAAGCGGTAAAAATAATTTTAAAAAAGTGTTTAAACCGTTCAGATACAAAGTACTTCTATTCGGAAAAATCGCATTATGAGTGTCTGGCACCGGATTTTATAAACAATTTATTTCAATATAAGCAAAAGCTGTTGACTAAATGTTGTCTAAATGAGACATTTAGGCATAGCTGCCAACTCTTCTGGTTTTTCAACCCGGAAAAATTTAACAGAAATTTTTGCCTTATTTAATCAGCAGATTATGACGATTTGAAATACTAAAATTTACTGTAAAATTTTTCCGGCCCGAAAAAGCGGAAGATGTTGGCAGCTATGCATTTAGGGATTGAATTAAGGAAGAGGTCAAGCCGTTATGAAATATCTACTGGCTGTCATTTATTAACTACATTTTCTCGTTCAAAATATATTTATTGCACTTTTTTTAAATGAAAAAAGAATGTTCTTAGATGTATTCTAATATTCATGTAATCGCTTCTTACTTAAATTCAGAAAGTTTCCCAAATTCCCATTTTATAAAACACATAAATATTCTGCATTTTTCTAAAATAATTCTTTAGAAAATTGCAATCCTTCTTTCATCTTACATTCATCTTACATTCTGAAAACACTGTTAAAGGAAAAAGTGGTTAGTAGGAACAAATAAACATGACGTGACCTGTATGCTAAAATAATGAAAAAAATGTGCCTCCTGATGTTAGTATCCGATTATTTGTTTGATACTTTCTTCGGTATTAATCTTTTGTTCACTTTTCTTTCAGAAACGCTAGACAAAACAAGAAAGCGCGCAATAATAATTTCTATTAAATTTTATTTCTTGAAAATGATCTTAACCCTTTAACGATCAAAGCATTTTGATTGCTAAGATGTCGAAATAAATGAATGACACCGGTATTTAAGAACAAACATGTTTCTAAATAAGAAAGTGTGATTTTTCACATACATAATAAAAGGGATATTTTTAGATAAAAATACCGGTGTCAGTGTTGCATATTGGAATTAACATTTTGTGGTTTCGTGGCGAAACCAATGAACGTTAAAGGGTTAAAACTAGTTAAAATATGTATTCAATTACTCATATTTTCTTTTTATGAAGTATTTACTTGTTGTCTTTTTTTGAATACTATTTCTGGTTCAAATTATATTTTTTTTCATTGTTTTTTTTTTTTTAAATAGAGAAAACAGACTGTTATTGGATATATTCTAGTGTTCCTGCGATCGTCTCTGATTGAGATTCAGAAAGTTTCCCAAATTCCCATTAAAAAAATATATATAAATATTCTGCATATTTTCCAAAAGCATTCTTTATAAAATTGAAATCCTTCTTTCATCATACATTTTAGAAGCTATTCCGAAAACACTGTTAAAGGAAAAAGTGGGTCGTAGAAAGAAATAAACGAAACGTGACCTGTATACAAAAATAATGAAAGAATTTGCCTTCTGTTGTTAGCATCCATTTATATGTTTGTTACTTTCTTCGATATTATTCTTTTGTGCACGTTTTTCTCTGAAACATTAGACAAAACACGAAAGCGCGCAACAATAATTCCTAACTAATTTTGTTTTTTATTATTACAGCGCAATACGAAATTTTATTTATTATTAACACATAACATGTCCGATTGTTCAAAACACAATGACGATACGTTGGAAAAAAAAAGACGTTATAATTAAAATGTAATTAATACGGGTAAACACATAAGCAGAATAAAAATTGCTAAGATTTCCTATGAAATAGGCTTTTGTATAATATCGATAATTAGTAATGTATTTTAATTTTTTAAAAATTGGAACATGCTATAATTGAGTTCGCAAATTTCTAAACTTGCATTATTCAGAAAATCTAATGCGAAGATATCGCTAAAAAAGCAATGACCGCGTCCATTGGTTTTCGTTGTAAAACAAGAATTTACACAGAATGTTAGAAATACACGATAAAACGTACACGAAAAAACATTTTTGCAGTTTGTAGTGTTTTTTAGATGCAGGTTCATGAACAGAATAAATAGATTGACAGAGAACTCTATTTAAAAAAATGGATAATGCGATACTTGAAACGCACGCATTCAATTGCACTGAAAAGATATGCACTCAAAAATGAGTAAATCGATACACTCATATCGAATTGGAACTAGCCATTAAAATTAAATATTTCGTTTAATTTTCTACGAAATGTGTACTTACTGTCTTTGATTAAACACAATTTATATTTCAAATTATGTTTTTTGGTCTTTTTAAAGTAAAACACATAGTTTTTGGATATATTCTAATATTCTTGTCATCGCTTCTTATTGAGATTCTGTAAGATTCTTAAATTCCCATTTTATAAAATACATAAATATTCTGCATTTTTCCAAAATCATTCTTTAGAAAATTGAAATCCATTCATTCATCTTGCATTTTACAAGCTTTTCCAAAAGCATTTTTAATAGAAACAAGTTGGAAATTGCACGTGAAGCGTAGAAAATGAGGTGCGTTCGTACGATAACGAAGTTTTAAAATATTCAGATCTTGCTGATATAGTAGAGCTTACTTTGGTTACAGTATACTGGTCGAAATCTTTGTGTTCCTGTAAATAAGCAAGGAGTAATTTTTATTATACTTCATTAACGTATATCTTATTCATAAAATGTGAAGTAGTTTAATATAATTAAAACACCACCCAGACAATGTTTCCCCGTATAACATTTTTTAGTGGAAAACATTTGTGGGGCCCTGTAATTTAATGATAAATATTCTTTGGATTACAGATTGTACAAAATGTATTTTTAGAACATATTTCATAGATTCATGTCAATTCTGTTATGTTCAAACGAGTGTAACACCATTAAAATGCATTTGAAACTTTTTCCCCATTGACCGGAATGTAACGGAATACTTTTGATTGTCCCTGTACTTGATCAATGCATCCGATTTTCATAACATTTGAAATGACTCGACGAAATTATGTAATAAATATACGTTTTAAATTTCAAACGATTAAAATGCATTTGAAACTTTTTTCCCCATTGATCGTAATGTAACGGAATCCTTTTGATTGTCCCTGTAATTAATCTATCAATCCGATTTTCATAAAATTTGAAATGACTCGACAAATTTATGTTATAATTATATATTTTAAATTTCAAAAGATTCGGTTGGGTAGTTTTTGCGTTGTTATATACGGACAGACAGACGGACAGACAAACAGACAGGCGGACAGACAGACAGACGGACAGACAGACAGACAGACAGACGGACAGACGGACGGACTGAGCGACTACAATAGGTGCTACGTATTTACATAATTACGAAAGCACCTAAAAATGGGTTGTAGAAAGAAATAAACATGACGTGACCTGTATACGAAAATAATGAAAGAATATGCCTTCTGCGATCGTCTCATATTGAGATTCAGAAAGTTTCTAAATTCCTATTTTATAAAATATATAAATATTCTGCATTTTTCCAAACTCATTATTTAGAAAATTGAAATCCTTCTTTCATCTTACATTTTAAAAGCTTTTCTGAAAACACTGTTTAAGGAAAATCTGGGTCGAAGAAAGAAATAAACATGACGTGATCTGTATACAAAAATAATGAAAGAATTTACTTTCTGTCGTTAGCATCCATTTATTTGTTTGTTACTTTCTTCGATATTATTCTTTTGTTCACGGTTTTCTCCGAAACATTAGATAAAATTCAAAAGCACGCAGTAATAATATCTATTTAATTTTATTTCTTAAAAAATGACCTTAAAAGTAATTAAAATAATTATTGCATTACAGTCGACTCTCGTTAATTCGAAATCGGATAATTCGAATCTTCGCTTAATTCGAACTAAACATGACGTCCCGAAATTTTCAATGGCAGAATAGCGTTAAAAATTTTCATTAATTCGAACTCATTTTCTCTCGACTTCGTTTAATTCGAACTAACGAGAATTCCAATTTTTCATTTTTCTTTTCTTTCTCACGGATTTCAGATCATTTGAATAACTTTCTTTCTTTAATTTTTGTGAAAATTATTTCGAACGAGTTTACATATAATCCAATGCATTTGATATTCACTTTCTTAGAGCGCCGTCTGTCCATAAGTGATGCTTTAAATCTTTCTTCCATAGTTCTTGTTTCTAATCTTTTAATTAGTTTATGTATTTATACATTCTAATTTAATATTAGGTCATATTCTAAATGATAACAGACGAAATATATTTAAAAAACACCATAATATTAATTCCTTTGTAATAGTATCATATTAAGCATGTTTTTTTTTTATATTTTCCATAATTCGAACTTCGGATAATTCGAACATTTCTTGTGGTCCCGAAGAGTTTGAATTAACGAGAGCCGACTGCATTTGCTTTTTTTTGAAGTGTTTACTTGTGTTTTATTAAATATTATTTATGCTTCAAAATATATTTCTTTAACTTTTTTTTAAATGAAAAAAGATTGTTGTAGGATATTGTCTAGTGTTTCTACGATCATCTCTTATTGAAATTCACAAAGTTTCCGAAATCCCTAATTTAAAAAATACATAAATATTCTGCATTTCTCTAAAACCATTCTTTAAAATATTGAAATCCTTTTTTCATCTTACATTTTGGAAGCTATTCTGAAAACGCTGTTACAGGAAAAAGTGGGTTGCAGAAAGAAATAAACATGACGTGACCTGTATACAAAAATAATAAATAAAAGTGTCTCCCCACTAAAAAAAAAAAAAAAAAAAAAAAAAAAATCTGTATGTATTTGGCCGAAAAATCTGCAGAAAATTCGTCGATATTTGGCCCATGATGCAGATATCCTCAAGAATATCTTTAAAAATTCTGCAGATATTTTTAAGATAAAGCTAAATATGCAAACTTTCTTAAAATTTCTGCAGAATTTCTGAAGAAAGAGGCGATTTCTTCAGATAATCTCAAGATTATTTTTAGTGGGGGGTCTTCTGTTGTTAACATCAGTTTATTTGTTTGATACTTTATTCAGTATTATTCTTTTATTCACGTTTCTTTCAAAAATATCAGACAAAACACGAAAGCATGCAACAGTAATTTTTATTTAATTACATTTCATGAAAAACGACCTCAAAACTAGTTAAAATAAGTGTTCAATTACTCGTATTTTCTTTTTATAAAGTATTTACTTGTATTTAATACTATTTCTGGTTCAAAATATATTTCTTTCATCTTTTAAATAATGAAAACAAATTGTTATTGGATAGATTCCAGTGTTCCTGTCATCGTCTCTTATTGAGATTCAGAAAGTTTCCTAAAATCTCATTTTAAAAAATACATAAATTTTTCCAAAATCATTCTTTAGAAAATTGAAATCCTTCTGTCAACTTGCATTTTAGAAGATATTCCGAAAATATTTTTTTAAAAAAAGTGGGTCGTAGAAAGAAATAAACGTGATGTGACCTGTATACGGAAATAATGAAAGAATATGCCTTCTGTTGTTAGCATCCGTTTATTTGTTTGATGCTTTCTTCGATATTATTCTTTTTTTACGCGTCTTTCAGAAACATTATACAAAACTCGAAATCGCGCAGCAATAATTTCTATTTAATAACATTTCTTGAAAAACGACCTTAAAACTAGTTAAAGTAATTATTGCAATACATGCATTTTCTTTTTTAAAGTATTTACTAGTGTTTTATTAAATACCATTTTTGCTTCAAAACATATTTCTTTTATTTTTTTTAACGGAAAAAAATATTGCTGTTGAATATATTCTAGTGTTCCTACGATCGTCTGTTATTGAGATTCAGAAAGTTTCCTAAATTCCCATTTTATTAAATACATAAATATTCTGTAGTTTTCCAAAATCATTCTTCAGGAATTTAAAATCCTTCTTTCATCTTATATTTTAGAAGCTGTTCCAAAAACACTTTTAAAAGAAAATTCGGATCGTATACAGAAATAAACATGACGTGACCTGTATACGGAAATAATAAAGAATGTGTCTTGTATTGTTAGCATCGGTTTATATGTTTGATACTTTCTTCGGTATTATTTTTTTCTATTCACGTATTTTTTAGAAACATTAGACATAACTCGAAAGCACACAGCAATAATTTCTAAATAATTTTATTTCTGGGAAAATGATCTTAAAACTGGCCAAAATAATTATTTCATTACTCGCATTTTCTTTTTGGACGTCATATATAGGAAATATTATACACGAACTTGAACAGAAACATTATACAAGGTGAATCTAAGTACATGTTATGAACTTTAAGGGTTGATACACGACGTTTTCACAATATTTTATTATTCAGGGATGTATGGGCGCAAGTGAAGAGTTACAAACACCACGGATAATATTTTGCCCTTATTTTTATTTCAAAATTTCTCATTCATACCGAAAAAATCCTATAGCATTATTTCTCTATTTAGTACAGATACTTCATGTTTAAAGAAAGAAACAATTTTATCGTTGAAAATTCCCGGAGCGAAATAAAATTTTCGGAAAAAAAAAACACTATTTCTTTTTTCTTTTCTTTTTTTTTGGGGGGGGGGGGTATTTTCAGTGTTAACATATTTGTAAGTTTTACATCTTGTTAATAAATTTTTTTTGATTCCGCACCAAACATCTGAAAGAAGATATTTTTTGTTCAAATAGAATTTAGCATATTTTAAGCAAAACATATTAAAGCATTTTGAAATAGTCTTTATGAAATATTTGCTTGTTTTCTTTTATTTAGCACCATTTCTGGTTAAAAATACATTTCTTTACTTTTTTTAAATGAAAAAAAATGTTGGATATATTCTAGTGTTCCCGCTATTGCTTCATATTGAGATTCAAAAAGTTTCTCAAATTCCCATTTTATCAAATACATAAGTATTCTGCATTTTTCTAAAATCATTCTTAAAAAAGTTGAAATCTTTCTTTCATCTATCATTTTACATGCTGTTCCGAAAACATTTCTAATGGAAAATGTAGATCGTACAAAGGGATAAACATGACGTGATCTGCGTACAAAAATAATGAAAGAATATGCCTTCTGTTGTTAACATCGGTTTATTTGTTTGATACTTTTTTCGGTATTATTCTTTTGTTAACATTTCCTTGAGAAACATTAGGCAAAACATGAAAATGAGCAACAATAATTTCTAAATATTTTTATACCTAGAAAAATTATCTTAAAACTAGTTAAAATAATTATTCCATCACTCGCATTTTTTTGGAACGTCATTCATAGAAACTTGGAATATAATATACAGGGCGCTTCGAAATTCATGGTACAAACTCTAAGGTGTGATACAGTACGCTGTAATAATCTTTTATCGTATAGGGATGCGTGGGCGCAAGCAACGAGTTGAGGTTCAAACACCAGGGGACATATTTGGCCTTCATTTGTATTTCATAGTTTCTCATCTGTATCAAAAACTCCTATAGTAATTATCTTTTTTTTTCAAGAGAGATATTTCATGATTATGTTACAGGCCAAACCGGTCTATCCTAACGCCCATCGGATAAACTAGATTTTCCTAGGCCAAACCGGTTTATCCTAACGCCCGTCGGATAAACTAGTTTTTCCTAGGCCAAACTAGTCTATCCTAAGGCCCATAGGACAAACTAGTTTAGCCTAACTCTTACAGGATAAACTAATTTAGCCTGTCGTTTATTGGTCTGAACTAGTTTATCCTAGGCCAATTCAATTTGGCTTGATTTTATTGAATTCAATGACCGCTTCAGCGCCAACAATCTAGTTTGTCCTAGACTGATCTAGTTTATCCTAGACTAATGTAATTTTACGTGGTTTTTGCTCCAGGACGTCAAAGCCTGAGAAATAATGGGCTCGCAGGTTCTGTATGTATGAGTGTTTGTACGCATGTTTCACTGATTTTTGTACAGGTAGGGCTCGGGCTGAACTTTCAATTTTTATACAGGGTTAAGGCTAAATAACTTTCCTTCGGGAAGGGCGGGGCCCGGGCCTCGAAATTCCGGCTCGTGCAAACATCCAACAGTATTTTACTACCCTTCGAATAAAATACATTATACAGGGGTGATGGCAAAACCACTTTGTACAAGGTTAGCAATGGAGCAGTAGTCAGGATTAATATTAAAATATTTCCCAGTTAAACTGATGTCTTTGCATTCACAGGCTGTTTACACTAATTCTGTGTTACAGCCTTGTTTTTTTTTTTGTTTTTGTTTTTTTTTTAAATAACAACACACTCGAAAAATAAAGTAAGGGGGATTATTTTTTCCCATTTCCCCTAATTATACTTAACCATTGAACCTCAAAATTAATCACACATACGCGTTTATAAAATTGAACAATTATCCAAAATAGCAAATCAGATAATTTTTCACAAAAACCGTTCATCTGATTTAAAGAGGGTTATTCTCCATTCCCCCTTTTATACTTAATAAATAACCCGTTTATCTAATTTATGGAAGACGATAAATCGTCCTCTACCCTGTTATATTTAGCCAAAAAAACCCAAATTAATTAAAGAAGAGTCTGATCAAAATAAATTCATGTCCAAAATTTTAAGCAATTTGGATAATTCTGTGTTATAACTAATTTATCTAATTAACGGAAAGAAATATATTGAAATCTTCCCCTTTATACTTAACCAAAGAACCACCAAAAATAATCAGTGAGGCGCTTCAGCAGAATGAAAAAATCCAAGATTTGCAAGAAATCGGTTAATTCTGCATGAAAAACGCATTTGACAAAACAAGGCAGGAATCCCCCCATTCTTCCTTTTGTTCTTAACCAAATAACCCCCAAAACTATTTAGGGAAACACTTTACCAGAATGATTCTCTTTCAAATATTTAAGTAAATCAGCAGATGCTGCGTGAAAAAAGCATTTACATAAATTATGGAGCGTTACCCCTATTCCCCCCTCCCTTTATACATAAACAATGAATACCCACAACTTCACCCCATCAGAATGCTCCTATAACTAATTTTTTTTAAATAAAATATGCTAATAATGCATGGAAATCCATTTATTTGAATTAAGGGAAGGGGCGAATCAGCCTCTCGATCTTTCTTCCCCTTATTCTTCTCCAATGACCTCCCAAAATTAATCAGAAAAGCTCCTGATAAGAATAAACCTATAGTGAAAGTTTGATGCAAATCGGATATTTATATCAGGAATTATTGTGTTGCGTACTTATGTACATACATAGATACAGGACCCACGAGCACATTAGTTCTCAGGCTTTGGTAGCCTGATCAGATAATAACACGTCAAATTACATTACTTCTATCAAAAGTGTATTATGTAGGGGAGAGTGGGGATACTTGAGCCTAGGGGATACTTGAGCCACCCCTATTATCTCTACAGTTGGTCAATTTTTCTTTCTAAAACTGGCAACATGGTAACATATTTATAGTTCTGAGCATGTAAAAAAGAAATCACATATCTTGGTACTATTTTGAAAGTATGGTGATTAACCCTTTGAGCTCTGCTGGTAGAATTTTCTACCACATAATTTTAATTCTGAAATGTCACAACGACACCAGAAAATTCGACCAAATTTATTTGAAAAAGGTTTAATGCATTTTTTCGCGTATATTGTAAATCGGTTTTTTTCTTTGCAAAATACTGGTGCGAATGTGACATCTGGCTCAAGTATCCCTTCCATGGGGATTCTTGAGCCACGATGTGAAAGAAAAAGTAAAAATTTGTTAGACATAGAAAAATAGTTCAAAATTAATTGAAAGTGGTTTTCAATTGGAGAAAAAATATCAAATTTTCATTTTCAATATTTTATTTTGTACTAAAAAATTATAAAAACTTTAAAAAAATTAAAATTTAAAAAATGGCTCAAGTATCCCCATCTTCCCCTACATACATGCGTACATACATGCGTGCATATTAAACCTGTGAGTCCATTCTTTCTCAGGCTTTGAGGCCTGTAAACTAAAAAGACGTAAAATTACATTGGCCTAGAATAAACTAGATCAGCCTAGGACAAACTAGAATGTTGGCGCTGAGGGGGTCATTGAATTCAATAAAATCACGCCAAATACAATTGGCCTAGGATAAACTAGTTCAGACCAATAAACAGCAGGCTAAACTAATTTATCCTATAAGAGTTAGGCCGAACTAGTTTGGCCTAGGAAAAACTAGTTTGTCCTATGGGCCTTAGGATAGATTAGTTTAACCTAAGAAAAACTAGTTTATCCGTAGGGCGTTAGGATAGACCGGATTGGCCTAGGCCAATCTAGTTTGGCCTAAAATCGGGTTTGGCCTGTAACAATTAGGGTTGGCCTGTAACAAAATTTCTTCGTTGAAAATTTCAGGTATGAAATAGAAATTTTTATTTAAATGATTTTTTTTTCGTATTTTCTGTCTTTGACATATCTGCCAGTTTTACAATTTTGTTAATTCACAAAATTTTGATTTTACACCAGAAAATATTTATTTAAGTAATTAGAATATGTTTCTTCATTCATTGGTCAACTATTTCTGTTAAACAAATAGAAAGGAATAATGTAATTTTTTTCTGGTATATTTGAGAAATATTTAATTAAATTAAACAGCTAAATTGCCACCTTGAGTTTTGTACCGCAACGCGTCACATGCATCCTAACATTCATGTATAATAAACGATTTTACAGTGTCCTGTACCGACCGTTAAAGTTTGTGTCATGAGTTTAACATCACCCTCTATAACCAAGGGACTAATGTATGCTTAAAAAAAATTAAATCATTCCCTTAAAAAAAGAACAATATGTTATTTTAAAACCATATTCAAAGGGAAAGTGTTTGAATATCCTGTGAAAGATAGACAGACAAAATGTTTGAGATATAACTGTAAATGGAAAAATAATAGGAGAAATACAAAATATATTTTAATATTTTATGCACTCCTAAGTGTTAAAACCGTTTTGCCCGTATGCACTACGGACAAGTGGAATTGATTTGATCCATTCTTAAAAGTATTTGATAACACTAAATCTTTAGGTACGATCTCACTAATGGAAGAATTTTTTTGATAAAATAACGCGAGTATTTTCTCAGATGGGCTATTGTGTTAAAATTTAGGTTTTTGATTGGCATAACTTTTTTTTTTAAATGCTTTTGAAATGCTTTTTTTTTAATGCTTTTTATGGATTGATGTACTAATTAAATCGAAGACAATGGACATTTTACCGTTTCAAAAAATGTGGTACCAATCAAGAAATCTGAATTGACCCTTTCCAACACACTGTACCCATTCCGGGATACCTAATTTTATTCCAAACTTACAAACGGCACCAATAACATTTTTATAAAGTTTTGAATTTATAATGAAAGCTTAAATTAAGAGATTCATAATTTCTAAAAAATTCGTTTGTAAATTACGGTGACAGTCAATAATTTCTCATTTTGCTAACAGAAATTGCCCGTGCCGGAATGGTTCACAAAAATTAGTCTACTGACAAACTGCTCTATTTATTTTTTTTTAAGATGAAGGTTAGTCGCTGCGAACGAAAAAACTAAAGACCAGAGAGAGGCCAAGGTGTGTGATGTCATCAATAATAGAACGATTTTTCACTACTGTTGGATTTTACATCGGAAAATTTTTAACCTTTTCCAGCAAGGGCAAATTTTGTAATAAAATGAATAATTATTGAATGCCGCCGGAATTTGCAAACGATTTTTTTAGATATTATAAACTCCTTAAATTAAAGCTTTCATTGTAAAACAAAATTTTACTAAAATTTTATCGGTGCAGTTTGTAAATTTGGAATTACAATTAGGTATTCTGGACTGGCACAGTGTGCCGGAAAGGGTTAATAGAATTTTTATTTTATTTTATTTGTAGAATATCTATCATCTTGTAAAACAATAAAAAACTATTTAAACTTATTGATAAGATTACGGAATCCTAAATAAAAATTCAACCAGATGCGGAATGCCCCAGTGTTGCCGTATCTGGATATTTTTTTATTGGTAAATTCAAAATTCTCCTCAGTAAGTTTAAATAATTATTATTGTTTTATAAGATGTTACGTGTTTTAAAAAGGAAATAACAACAAATTCCTATTAAAATTTTTCCAGTGTGAATTCCAACACCAGAACGGTTTGAAGAAAAGTGGTTTAGCGGTAGTCAGTTATGTTACTTACTGCTACAAAAACACTTGGAACTAGCCTATAAAAGAAATCTTATGAGCACCTTTAATGATAAACATTTAAGAAAATGCATACCTTTAATCTTCTTTGCATTAATTATAAAATAATCCTAAAACATAAGAAAATATATTTAAAAAATAAACAATAGAAAATATCTAGAAATATCACTTTAAAAAAATTGTTTAAAAACATATTTCAGAACATTTTTTTAGTTAAAATTAATATTTAATTTTCAAATTTAACTCTTATGAATTATTCATACAAATAATGTTATTTAAAAAATAAAGAGCAATAGAATATACCTGGAAATAACAATGGTTAAGAAAAATAATTGTTTCAAAAATATATTTCAGAACATTTTTTTAAATTAAAATTAATATTTAAATTTGGAATTTAAATCTTATGAATTATTCATACGAATAACGTTTGATTAAAAAATTCAAATTGTAAGTAATTTTTTGTGTACTATTTTAATTATGTTTTGGATAAATATTAATTAATTCCAAAAGCTTTTAAAAAGAAGTAATAAGTTAAAAAAATAGTTGCATTTATCTCCTTATCTTGCATTAAAACATTTTTTTTAAACTTAAATCTTTTATATTTTAAATTATGTAACGTTGAAACTTTCTTTTTCAACAGATGCAAAAGTAAAAAAAGAAAGGAGAAAGGAAGATGATTCGCAGTTAATTGTAAAAATAACTATGCATAATTTCCAAAATAAATAAAATTTAATATGTATGAAAGAAGAATAATTAATCTACTTTAATTTTTATTTCAATACGTCATTTTTTAAATATTTAAATTTAAGATTATCTTACTTTGCATTTTTTTTTAAATATGGTGTTTTTTTTTTCTATTTAATACCAAGTAAAATAAGAGAGACATTTTTAGTATTGATTATATTTTAAATTTTAAACATTAAATTATTTACGTTTAAAATTAATATGAATTCAAGTAAATAGATTTGTAACATTTGTTCGTATGTTCACTAAATCACAGAGTACGGACAGAGCCTCAACTCGGCTTGAAAAGAACGCCCTCAGTGGATCACTTAAAAACTAAACCATGGCGTTGGCGATTTTTATCCTCGTTATGTCTGTTTAACTGTAACCATATTCTCGCTTGACACTTCTTGCTGAATGCTGATTTGATTATCTTTGCACACGTGCTCATGCTATTTGATCTTAGATTTCCGCGCTTATATTGATTCGTAATTATTACTGTTATTGTTCTTGAATTTTCAAGTTTAGATTATTAGGTCTTTATGTTAAGAAGAGACACATGTATTGTTTGCAAGACGAATACATCAAAGTTATTTCATATTAAAATAATTCTTTCATAAATTTCAAAACAAGAAGCAGCAAGCCGTCGCTGTATTTTTTTTCTTTTTTCCCTTATCATTTGTCGCCAAGGAAGCGATATTTCGCCAAATTAGCAACCTCTCTTATGTTATGATCGTAGTTTCAGAGTCATCCGCTCGTATCGCTACTGTCTATGCGTAATCCCATGTTAAACAAGTTTCCATTACAGTATATGAAAGTTGATTCTCTGTTCCGTACTCTGTGCACTAAATAAAACACATTATGGTAACTTTAATTAAACAGACAGAAATAGTATAATACACATATTTTCAGTAAAATGCCCTTTAAATAATATTTTTCATAGTGAGGAAATAAATACTGAAGTACAGTTTTTCAGTAAATAAAATTTAAATTTTGTACATTGTGTCATATAACTTTGCATGTGTTTAGATATTATTTTTCTGTTTCTTGATTCATTAGATGCCCTTTAAATAACATTTTTCATAGTCAGGAAATAAATACTGGTGTACAATTTTTCATTTATATAAGGTTTACTAGAAATCATTTGATAAGTATAAATCATGAAACACAAATTAAATACTTTACGTTGTGTCACATAACTTTGCAAGTATTTTTATATTATTTTTCTGCTTTTCGATATATTAGATATACTGAGCGTAGTCATCACATTGTGAAGAAACCTATGTAATCGTCATAGTGCGAAAATACACAAAATTATCCTAAAAAAATATATATAGGATTGAAAAGAAAAACGGAATAACTCCCAACTGAGAACTAGTGATAATTCAGTTATGAATAAAAAAAGAGGTAGGATACAATATAGTCTGTACTAGTTGCGACTAAAGTAACTGAGGAGGTAGTCACAAAATGGCGAAGTTTTATTTCAACACTAGAACCGCCATTAGAGGTCAAAATGACTCCTGCCAGATTTATAATAGTCGATTCGAACAAGAATTTTCTTCGTAAGATATGTTATATAAATGCAGCATAAAAAAATAATAATAAACTAAATAAATAAGTTAAATAGTTTAGAACTAAAATGCTGGTGAAAAACCATCTTTGTAACACTTGTGTAAAATACCCGGCGGTTCTAGTGTTAAAAATTGATTGTTTACACTAAGCTCCAGGTTTCACTGAAATATAAGCAATGTTTAAGATATTATTATTCTATAAATTTAATGAATTTTCGAAGCATTGAAGAATGATTAAGACTCTCAAGGATTACATTTATATCCCTAAACGAGTTTTTTATGTAATATTGAAATAATCATATTTTAATAGCATTTAAAACAAAATGCAGAGAAAACAACATTACAATTTTACCCATTTGCAAGACGCTTGGAGGGTTAATGCAAGAATTTGAAAATGTGGGATAAACACTACTTTTTAACCCCTTAACTGATTAACCCGTACGCCGTTCGGGCAAGATGAATTTGCTTAATTCATCATTTAAAGCTTTTTGACACCAATTTTTTTAAAAAAATAATTTCATACTGTTTGCAGGCGGAAAGGTTTAAACTAAATGCTACGAAAATTTTCTCTTAAAAAATGTGGTGAGAATCCGTTATTTTCAATTTATTGAACGGAAAAGAAAGACCCTGTTAAGGGGTCAAAAACGGAAATATTCGTAATATGTAATCTAAAGAGGCTTCCACTAATTAGACAGCTACCAAACAAAAGATTTAATAGAAAATTTTGCCTTATATAATCAGCGGAATACGGTAGGGGTCGGTAACTGTGCCACGCCAGATACCTCTAATTTTCTATTGCCACTTCTTGAATCGGAGAGATTCTACGCTCAGTTAAGGTTGTGATTATTATAATATTTTACTGGTATCCAGCATGTCACAGGTGGACACCACAGGATTATGAAGATGTAAAATTTCAAATTTTTAATACAATTATTATAGTACAAAAAACGTATTATGTTGGAAGCTATAAAAATTGTATAAAAAAGTGATATAACACAATTTTTTTGTGAGGATCACGCAAAGTCTACTTGCCCGTACGGCATACTATGGCATACTTGCAAATCAATTAAGGCCCCACAATAGTTACTGAAAAAGACCCGGTTAATAATGTAAAGTCATATGATAGCTGAGGACGATCTAAGAGCGGCCTAGTTTTTACTTTTTTAATTTTGGTTTTAATTTTTTTTTTTTAATTACCTTAAATTTCAAAACCTCTTCTGAAATTGAAACTATCATAATATAAAAATATGTAAGCAAAATCGAAAAAGTAAAAGATAAGCCGGTTGTAGATCGTCCTCAGCTATTCTATGCAAAAAAAATCATGTCGAAATATTAAAATTTGAGCGAGTTATTTGAAAAAAAAAAACGCTCCCATAAACTTTACATTATCATCCGGCTGTTTTTCAGTGACTATAGTAGGGCGTTAAGTTATCAATTAGGATCCCCAGTTTATGATTACCACTAACGAAAACTTTATCGGTAAATTTCGTCTTCTAGGGGGGAGGGGAATAGAATTAAATTTATTGCTCTACAGAAAATAAGCATGAATGTTTTACCAATAATGGATTAAGAAAAAACTTTGTTGAGATTTTATGTAAAAGCATAACGACTATCTTACGCTAAAATATAACAGGATTTTTTTAAATAAAATTATTTATTTTGTAAAAAAAACACATATACGTATTTTCTTGGTGTAATTTTTTTTCTTTTTCCATGTTACATAATATAATTTGGCATCAAATTGCTTTTTTCATTGTCTTCTATTCCATCTCTTATTTCTTTTCATTAATTATTTTTTCTGTTTTTTTTTTCATTTTTTTTAATCTGGATATTTACAATGAGAACTTACGGATCAGTCTGCTTGCGCCTCAAATAAATTTTCTACAAACTTTTCTTTTTGTACAAAATATGTACTAATATTTCGCTTTGAATCACAAGATGAAAGCTTGTTCTCAAATGAAATTTTCCTTCAAGAAAAATACTCTTGGAAAGTACTTTTTTCTTGGTCAAATAAAAATTATTCTTTAGAAAACGATGTAGTTGTACATTTAACATAACGTAAAAACTTGTTGAAATAAAATTTTTATTTTTATTAAAATATACTGAATAAAAAACAATTGGTAAAAATCTTTAAAGAAATATAGGGTAACACCCCCAGTAATTGGCATGCACCAGTGATTGGCACATCCTACAAACATGTCCTAAAATAAGATTTGTATCCAGTCTTTTAAAAATGCAAGACCATATACCAGTTATATGCTCATTTACGTTAAAGATTATAACTTTGATTTATGCTACTAGATGACAATAGTGCCAAAGAAAGAGAAACAATTATGGCTTGTATGAAATTAGCCATTTTTGTTGCAAATGCTTGTCCTTTGGTTTAAGGAAGGCATGCTTTTCTATTCATTATTATATGATTTATAATATATTTTAAATTTTAATTGACAACAGTTTTTTTTAGTTAAAAAGGGTTACTTTAATTGTGTAAAAGTATTTTTGACACAAATATTTGGATTTCTGAATTAATGATAGATGCCAATTAATGGTGCTTCAATTTTGATAGTTCCAAGTAATTGGCACCTATCCCAATTACAAGGAATTCGCAAGGAATTTGAGATTAAACCACTTATTTTGGTAGTACTTTTAAAGTTATAGACTATTTTTTTTATCATTTGTTTTTATTTGAAAATATGACATATTATCAGTAATTGAAATCCATTAAAGCTTCATATGACAATTACTGGGGACAGCATGACAATTACTGGGTATTAATATAAGTATATTGTATTGTTTTAAAGTGTTCACATTTCAGACTAATGTGCTGATATCTTACTTTCAAAAAGCTGAAATATGGTATCTTCATCTACAGTTAATTCATTTAAAGCGATTAAACCCAATGCAAAATGTAAAGTTTTTTTCTTTTAAATATAAACTTGTGCCAATAACTGGATCACAAGTTGTCATACATTGATGCTCTAGGTGCCAATTACTGGTGATTTCAGGAACTTTTTATAAATATATTTTTATAAAAATACTTTTCAATTTTTTTTGCTTTTAGTGGGCAAAATAGATGCACAGATATGCATTCTTTAATTTAAAAATATTTCCAAGTAAATATCTCATTTCTTTGTAATGAAAATTGAAGTAAGTTTAAAGACAAATTCTTAAAGTGCCAATTACTGGGGATGTTACCCTATATATTTTTTATTTTAACAGACAGAAATATCATTTTCTTTTAAATAATGCTGAAAAATTTTAAGATTTTTTTTATGTATAAACGTTTTAAAACTAGTAAAATATTGAAAATGCAGTACATGTTTTAAAAACTATTTTTCTAGTAAATAATGAACAAAAATAGAATTTTTTTTCGAGCAAAATAAAATATCAAGCAAATATTTTATGTATTAAATTTTGTTCTCTATGATATTTTAATTTTAGAATTTTTTAAAAGCCACATTCAATGCGATTTTTAACCTTTTTTTAATTTCTGGAGTTTTATTTCACTGTCTTGTCATTTTTGAAAGATTTACAATTACAATGTTTTTCCTATTAAAAGTAAATTTTTACAGTAGAAATTGTTAAATACTTATCGATTTTTAATGCGATTTTCAACGTGATTTTTAAATATTTTTCGAGTTTCTATGTGTTTTTTGATATATTTAAGTTTCAGACGTTTTACCTATTGCATAAAATTTTACAATGCGATTTTTGGCTTTCACAACGATTTATTGACATTTTAAAAAGGAATTCTATTATAAACTTCTAGCCTAATAAGAATTTGGTTTCAAACTTGTAACTTATGGTAATGGAGGTTCTCTTCTGCGATTTGGAGTGTAGGGATATTTAATAGTTTTTCAGTGTAATTTATAGCATTAATTTTTTATCCCATAGGTAATTTTTAAGACACGGAAAAGCAGTTTAGTTTCATACTTTTGGCTGAATATTTTTTCCGGTGCGATATTTGCTAGTTTAATGCTTTTTATTACGATTTTTCGCGTTTTCTCGCATTCAAGGTGATTTTTTGTCATTCTTCAACGGAATTAGATTTTAAAACTCCATTTAAATTATGCTAAATTTTGTCTATCGTGATTTTAAAGTTCTTGCGTTTTTTGATGAGATATTTACTTTTCGTCGCGATCCGCGGCGATATTTTGATGTTAGATTTTTTTTACCTGAAATTGTATGTTCTTTTCTCTTTTTAGTAAAATTTATTCGGATTTCGTAGAGCAATTACCGAATTTTAAAATTTATTTTAGATTATTCTTTGTGGGTTCTTTTATATTTCCAATAATTTTCTACCATACATTCTGTACTACTACAGATACACTGCTAGCATTCCGCAAAATAGATTTTTGTTTTCACTTCGATGAAATTTATTCGAAATCCATGAAACGATTTTTAAATTTTTTGCGAATTTTAGAGCTTTATCAGGTTTTATGCTATTTTTTGATAGGTTAGCTGTATTATGAAAATATTAATCTTATGTAATTGCACGAATCTCCTGTTAACTAGAGTAAATACATTCTATGAATATTGTGGTATCTTACCCTAAATTTGAAAAAAAATATTTTAATAAATTACAACCATTATTTGGAAAATGACATTTTCAAAGATTAAAATTTTAGATTTATAAATAAATTTTATATTTAAATTAATAACAATAATAAACATAATTTTTATTATGATCAAAACGTCGCTTACGTAGCAACAGAGTCATATATTACTTACACCAAGGATTCAACATTAATATTCCTGAACCAATCATAAACAATTTTAAAAACATCATTGCTACGCTTAAAGGAATTTCCAGGACTTGAAATTCTGCGGTACCATTACTTTCTTACAAAGAATCTCTCTTTAAAAAAGGCAAAATTCCGTGTGTATAATCAAAATGTAGTTTTTTCTTAACCCCTTAAGTGGTTATTTCTTTTCCGTTCAATAAACTGAAAATAACGGATTAACACCACTATTTTTTAAATAAAATATTCGTAACATTTAGTCTAAACATTTCCGCCAGAAAATAGTATGAAATCATTAAAAAATATAGTGGTGTCGAAAAGCTTTAAATGATGAATTAAGCAAATTCGTCTTGCCCGAATGGCGTACGGGCAAATCAGTGAAGGAGTTAAAATAATAATGATAATTGCCCGGAAAATTCTCTGAAGCGTAGCAACCCTGTAAATAATATTCGACCAAACTCATTTGGAAAAATGTTTAATGCATATTTTCGTGTAATGGAAAACCAATTTTTTTCTTTACAAAATGCTGGTGTCAAATTGACATTTCGAATTTTAAAGAAATTTTTACACCAGTGCTTGGAGAATTAATAAAGTTTACAGAATATTTTCTTTAATAAATCAATTTTTAAACATGATTTAAATCTCGCAACATGATACTTTAATAAAATGTATAGGGGAGATTGGGGAGGCTTGATCCACCTTTCAGTTTCTATACTTGAAAGAATTCGAGAGTTTTGCCTATAAATAGCAACCAAAGATAAAGAAACGCTGAATAAATAATATTTGTTTCATGCAGATAATTGAAACAGTTAAGGAAAAATCAATTGTAATGAATTTTCAGCTTAAAAGGTATGTTTTTGGAAACATTTTGTAAGATATTCTGATAAAATGTATCATAGAAATTTAAGCAAGTTAGCGATATAATTTCCTGATTTAAAAAAGGAGACCAAACTGGCAACCTATTCATCGTGTATATTATTTTAATTATTTATTGATTTAATGACTCATAACTAAGATTATGAGTAGCACATTCTGTTTTTACGAGCTATTAAAATACACTTTCCTAAAATACTAAGAAGACCATAAAGAGTTTAAATATAAAATATTATATTTTCTTTATCTAAAACAAGATATCTTACAGGCTATTTAAATATCGCAACTGATTCAAAATAAAAAAAATTAGTTTTTTTTTAACGCAAAAACATGAAACATTAGATGCATTTTGCTTTAAGTACCCATATTTAATTCCTTTTTTTTCCCTTTAACAAAGGCATCGATTAGAAAAGTTTAGGGATGCATTATTTGCTATAAAAACAAATAAATAACGCAGATAGCTCTGAATCTAACATTATCCAATATTTTTTATGACTATGCAACAGCACTTAATATAGATTTTCGCATCGATATTTCTTCATGAATTATGTTTGTCAAAATAAACAGTTCAACTTTATAAAATATTGAAAATTTTTCTGAAGGAGATACTCTCGATCCAGTGAGTAGTCATTCCTGCGCGTTCTTTCATTTCCAGGAATTCAGAAATGAAAAATGCTTATATTTGCAATATTTTTCAAAATAAATCTAATATTGTTTTGAATTAGGATTAACTAAATTTAAATTTAAATAAAATATAATAAAATATGTACTATGTATATATAATAAAATATGTACAAAATGCTGGTGCGAGTGTGACATTTCCAATTTTAAATAAATTTACTCACCAGTGCTTAAAAAATTAATAAGGCTTACAGAATATTTTATTTAATAAATTAATTTTCTAAAATTATTTTAATTGCGGAGCATAATATTACAATAAAATGTATAGGTGAGACTGGGGAAACTTGACCCACCTTTCACTTTTCATATTTAAAATAATTCAAGAGTTTTTGCAATAAATAGCAACCAAAGCTGCTGAATCGCTCAATTAATAAGCTTTGTTTAATGAAGGTAATTAAAAGAGATCAGGAAGAATCAATTATGACGAATTTTCACCTTAACCCCTTAAGGCCCCTGTCCTCGCTCGAGGAAACGCTCGCGAGCTAATGCTATTCCTATGGGGAAGCATTTTTCTAATAACTCTTTCGCATTTTGACATTTTTGAATAATTTTTCTTTACATTGGATAGCTGAGGTGCATGCCGACAGCGCACCTTTTTTACTTTTTCAATTTTGGTTGCAGATATTTTTATTAAAAAGCACTTTCAGTTTCGAAACCGGTTTTGAAAGTGAAACTAACTTTGTAAAAAATATCTGCAACCAAAATCGAAAAAGTGAAAAAGGTGCGCCGTCGGCATGCACCTCAGCTATCCAATGCAAAAAAAAAAAAAAAAAAAAAAAAAAAAATGTCAAAATGCGAAAGAGTTATTAGAAAATTGCTTCCCCAAAAGAATAGCATTAGCTCGCGAGCGTTTCCCAGAGCGAGGACAGGGGCCTTAATTGGTCTGACCGAACGCCGCCGTTCGGGCAAGACGAATTTGCTTATTTCATCATTTAACCCTTTGCGGCGCAGAGCAAATTCATTGCTTAAGTATTAAAATCAATGATTGACACCGGAATTTGTAAACAGCTTTATTTGTAATTAGAAAACGCTATATTTCACGCATTCAATAAGCCGTAATTTTTTTAAACAAATTTCCGGTGCCAATGTGGCGTTTGGGAATTAAAATTAAGTGGTATATCTATGAAACCACCGCGCCGCAAAGGGTTAAAGCTTTTTGACACCACAATTATTTTTAAGAAAATTATCATACTATTGAAAGGCGGAAATGTTTAAACGAAATTTTACGAATACTTTATTTAAATAATAGAGGTATAAATCCACTATTTTCAATTTATTGAGCAGAACAGAATTAACAAGTTCAGGGATTAAAAGGTATGTTTTTTGGAAAAAAAAAATTAAGTTATTTTCTTATAAAATGCATCATAGAAATTTAAACAATCTAGGGATGTAATTATCTAACTAAAATTGTGGTCAAACTGACAACCTATTTATCCTGTATTTCATTTTAATTATTTATTGATTTATCGGCTCAAAACTAACATTAAGAGAGGCACATTAACTTTCGCGAGCTATTAAAATACACTTTCCTGAAATACCAAGCGGAGCATAAAGAGTTTAAATATAAACTTTTATATTTTCTTTATCTAAAACAAGATATCTTACAGGTTATTTAAATATCGTGAATAAAAATGTTTGATAGAAAATAAAAGAAATTAGTTTTTTTGAACAAAAAAAAAAAATAAGTATGAGTTACAGTTTACTATAAGTACCCATATTTAACGGCATTATTTATTTCTTTAACAAACGCATCGATTAGAAAAGTTTAGCGATACATTATTTTCTATAAAAACAAATAAATAGCGCAGATAGTCCAGAATCTAATATCATCCAATATTTTTTATGACTATGCAACAGCACTTAATATCGATTTTCGCATCGATATTTCTTCATGAATTATGTTTGTGAAAATAAACAGTTCAACTTTAGAAAATATTGAATATTTTCCTGAAGGAGATACTTTCGATTCAGTGAGTAGTCATCCCTGCGCGTTTTTTTTTTTTTTTTTTTTTTTTTTCATTTCTTGGAATTTAAAGATGAACAATGCTTATACTCGTAATAACTTTCAAGCTAAATTTAATATAGTTGTAAGTTAAAATAAAAGAAATAAAAATAAAAATACCATATAGATCCACTTGGATGATAAAATAAATCGTGTTCAAACGGGCGAAATATAGAAATTCTGAAAAGGAAAATACTATTAATAAAGATTTTCCGGGTTTTGAAATTCCAGGATCCATAAGAAACCTAATAAAATAAAATGTTCCCAACAGAGATTCCTTATTTTAACGAAAATTCCGAATTGCTATTGTAAATTGGATAAAAAGGAGAAATTTTATTTTGTGTAATCACGCAATATAAATGTATTAATAATGCACAAGTTATAATTTGTAATTTCTGGTATGAACTTAGATTTTCCAACTGCAAAAGGAGGAGAAACTGACAATCTGTTCATCGTGTATTTTATTTTAATTACATATTGATTTTAAATTATGATTCATGATAAATGATACAAAACTATGATTAAGACATTAAGAGTAACACATTATGCTTTCACGAGTTATTAAAATAGAATTTTCTAAAATACCAAGAAAAGAATAAAGAATTTAACTATAACATTTTATATTTTTTTAGTCTAAAACACCACATCTTACAGGTTATGCAAATATCGCAAATAAAAGAGTAAAAAAAAAATCATTTTTGCGCGAATAAAGAATCGAAATATAAGTTACATTTTGCTTTAAGTATCCATATTTAACGGCGTTATTTATTCCTTTAACAAACACATCGATTAGAAAAGTTTAGTGATGCATTATTTTCTATAAAAACAAATAAATAGCGCAGATAGCTCAGAATCTAACATTATCCAATATTTTTTATGACTATGCAACTGCACTTAATATCGATTTTCGCATCGATATATCTTCATGAATTATGTTTGTCAAAATAAACAGTTCAACTTTAGAAGGTATCGAATATTTTTCTGAAGGAGATACTTTCGATCCAATGGATAGCTGTCCCTGCATGTTCTTTCATTTCCTGGAATTCAAAGATTAAAAATGCTTATATTCGTTATAACTTTCAAACTAAATTTGTTGTAAGTTAAGATAAAAGAAATTTAAATATAAATACAATATATCGTTCCACATGGATGATAATTTTAAGATGGTTTTCAAAACGTTTTTTGTATAAATTAGGGATGAAAATTTTCCGCGGTTTTCCACCGTTTTTCCCACCAGTATAATTTTAGAGAAAATGTTATTTTACTCACACGAAAAATGCTGCGATTTAACAGAACAATGTTTTCTCTTATATTATACTGGTATGTAAAAACGCGGAACACTCTAATCCCTAATAAATTGATTTTAACTCCTTTGGAGACGGGAGCTTTTTTAAAAATTTTTAATGTGTCTTCACCGGTTTTAAATAACAGAATTTGCGACTTATTAAATCGAGAAAACAATGTAATTATATAAATGAAATTTACAGTATAATTTTACTGGTGGAGATAAACACTGATTCTTAGGCCTATTTACGGCGTATACGTGTCGCTCGCTCCCAACGGGTTAAGTAAAATTGGAATGCACTGAAACTGTTACATAATCTGTGCTGAATACGTGATTTTTTTTTTTACCTTATAGTCATAGAATTGTTGAAAATAAATGTTGAGAAAATCTCCATGAAACGTAATGAAAGTTTGAATAAAAATTTTATTGCTGAACTAATGAACCAATGCAGGATAATCAGAAGTGCCTACTGGAGTCGTGTTGCTCCAGTTTACCTTCCATCGGATTCGATGAGTCGAGTTGCTGATTGCGTAGATGTTAAAGACCATTTCCATGAGTGTGGAAGTTATATTCTCCGATTTTTGACTACCAGTATTTTATAACGGAAAATTGCAACTTATTTTAACGAAGCAATCTCGAGTTATATTAAGAAATGATATAAAGACAAGTTATATAAATGCTAATTGCTCTTTAAAAAAAATATTAGTATTTAAAAATTTTGTTTTTATTGTGTTTAACCACTAACCACTCGCCACTCTCTTTTTTTAATACAGACAGTACCAAATTTTTCACAAATAACAGTAGCCAACAAGCTTAAAATTATCAACTGTATTACTTGCACTACTAAAAACCCATGGAACTAGCCTATACAACTCACAATAAGTCAAAATTTAGAATGTAGAAAAAGAGTCAATCGAGGCATGACCAAACTCGATTATTTCCCTTCCTTATACGGCCTTCACAATCACCCTTTAGTTTCGGAATCTTAACAAATTAGTGCCTAGCGTCCCTTTTTAGGGACGCTTCAAAAGGTGCATTCAGCACTGTTTTTGACACCGGGAAAAAAGAAAAGCAATAATTATTACATTTAAATGATGCAGTTTCGTGATTAATGAACTAAACTTAAATCTTCTAAAAATAGTGGTGCCAGCCAAATAAAATTTACGCAAAAGGTGCTGGTCACGAATGGGTTAAAATGACTACAGTTGCCAGTAGATGAATACAGACTGTAAATAAAGATTATTATGTGTTACTTTTACACACAAAAATATATTTAAAAGCACGCTGTTATAACACGAAAAATAAAGATTATAATTAAATTTGTGCATTTAATTGCATTTAAATTTTTGATTGCTTGAAACTTTGATATTCTACCATAAAATATACAATAATTTTTTAAATAATATTTACTAGTTTCAAAATATTAAGAAAATTAAAAGAAAAACTTTTTCAAAAATCAAACTCTTCTCAAATCTAAGTGGATCGAGTTTGGCTGTGATCAGAATAACTTTGATCCATTCTGTCATGGCGGAAACTTCATGAATTATTTCCAAATGAGCTATCAAACTCAAATTAGTGCTGCTATTTGTATTTTGAGACCAAAACATTGCCGTTAATTCAAGTGATGTAGCAGATTTAATCTTTTCTCTCTCATGACTTAAGTTTCCCTGGTATGTCAAAAAATACCCTAATTAACTATATTTATGCTATGAAAAGAGATGTTTGGAAATCTTATTAAATTAAAACTTTTGGAAATGTTTAAAATCATAAGAAAAAGACAAAATATACGCAAGTTTCAAATGCAGATTTGATGTTGTGGAACCACATATAACTCAACATAATAAAATTTAATGAAAACAAATATGGTTTATATCAATTAAAAGCCAGAACTTAAACATTAACATAAAATAAGATAATAAAGATAGTAAACTGTAAAAACAATATTAAATAAATAAAAAATTAATAATGTAAATTATTTATAAATATTAAATGCAATTTGATAACAATCAAATACCACTGAAAGTGCTTTATTTGTCTTTTTTTAATTTATTTACTAATTTTAAATTTAATATTAGCATATTGTACAGCTACCGAATGGCAAATGAACTTCTATTAGTATAGGAATAAATGTAGTATTCTTTGAACGTATTTTTGAAGAAATCAAATTGATAATGAAGCATTTGTATACAGGTTCCGTCACTATTACATAAAGAAAAAGCATTTTAGTTATACGTTTCAAAATCAAGCTTATTAAATTTAAATATGACGATGATAAAGCAGCATTAGATTCTGTATTAATGGAGGATAATGAGATTTTAATAAGAATGCGATGCTTGGAGAAAAAATATTTTTAATTTAAATTCGAATAAAATAAAGGAAGTTTCTGTCCCGCTGGCATTAATTGAAAATTAATGGTTTTTAAATTATAAATTTCAAGTCTTTGCTTAGAACGGAAAATATTTTTCATCACCATTGTTATTTTTAGAATTTACAAATAAAACATAACTTGAAGAGACGTCAAAATGTATATTTTTGTCAATAAATTTTACTTATATACATATTTATAATATAGATTCATATAAGTATTAAATTTCTATGTGATTTTAAATTTTATAATTCAATTATTTTTTAATTATATATATATATATATATATATATTATACAGAAATGAAGATTTTTATTACAAATTATAAATAATTTAAAATCACATTTAATCACATTTAAATGCAGCGCCTATCATTAAATTAATTGTTCACCAATATTAACTATCTATATTATCACATTCTATGTTTTGACTGTAGAATATATGCCTAATTATTTAATCATCTTAATTAAGGTCAAGCTGATAAGTATTTTTAAAAAAATACTTGTACGTATCAACCGCTTCCCTGATTTGACTATACCACAGAGTACGGAATTGTAACAGAGCCTCAACTCGGCTTGAAAAAAGCGCCCTCAGTGGATCACTTAAAAACTAAACCATCGCGTTGGCGATTTTTATCCTCGTTATTTCTGTTTAACTGTAACACTATTCTGGGCTTGGCGCTTCTTGCTGAATGCTGATTTGATTAACTTTACACATGTGCTTATGCTATTTGATCTTACAAGGAAGGTCTCCATTGGGGGCATACTCAGAATTTTTTGAAAAAAATACGAATTAAACTACTCATGTAGGTAATAAAGGATCAGTGAAAATTAGCGGCGGAATTACATTATTAGATATGTAAAAAAATAAAATAGTTTGGAATAATTTGCGTGAAAAGCTGAAAGCGACGCCGGATTTGGCGAGCAGTGCATTTCCTCGCCAAAAGCAGACGATTTTAACGAATCTGAAAATTGATTTTAATTGACTTCACTGTTAAAAATCTGCAGCATTTACTGCAACGTCACTCCACTACTTTTATAGAATAACTCTCTTCTGACCAATGTGAATGCTCCATAGCACGGTGAATTCACCGTGTCATACACTGTTCAAAATCTGCTGCATTTTGTTGCAACGCACTCCACCACTTGTATATAATATCTCTATTCCAACCAATGAGAAAGCTCCATTTCACGGCCAAGTAACCGTTTTCTATTCAAGCAAGGGAGTGCGTTGCAACAAAATGCAGCAGATTTTTAACAGTGTATTTTTCAATTTGGAACAATTTTAATAAATTTAAATTGGGTTTTAAATGATAAAATATATTAATTTCATTTTGTTATAAGTACATATAAACGTATATGACAAAATTACACTTAAAGTATAGTAAAAATGCAAAACTAAAATTACTTAAACTAAACTTATTTAAATAAATTGAACCCAGAAAGTTTTTTCTTTAAAAAGTATTCGAAGCATAAAAGCGTATTTTTCAAATTTTCGTTTTTTTGCCAACCGGAGATAAATCGCCAAATAAACGAAATTTTTATTATTTTTTTACGGACGTTATAAGGAGATTCCGCCGAATTTTTTTTTTATAAACGTATATAACTATATGAGAATAACATTCTGTATTTTTTTCAGATTTTTCTGAGTATGCCCGTATGGAGACCTTCCTTGTTAGATTTCCGCGCTTATATTGATTCGTAATTATTACTATTATTATTCTTGAATTTTCAAGTTTAATTTATTAGGTCATTATGTTACGAAGAGACACATGTATTGTTGCAAGATGAATACGTCAATTTCGACTGTTTCAGAACAAGTTTAAAATAATTCTTTCATAAATTTCAAAACAAGAAGCAGCAAGCCGTCGCTGTATTTTTTTTTCTTTTTTTTCCTTATCATTAGTCGCCAAGGAAGCGATGTTTCGCCGAATTAGCAACCTCTCTTATGTTATGATCGTAGTTTTAGAGTGGTCCGCTCGTGTCGCTACTGTCTATGTGTAATCCCATGTTAAACAAGTTGCCATTACAGTGTATGAAAGTTGATTCTCTGTTAGAATTTCGTACTCTGTGGACTGTACGTCATAGCAGCAGGGTTTGCAGCGTCCTAAAATTTTCACACTTTCCTATCAGAATTTTAAAATGATAATATTTATTCTAGAATTTCATTGTAGATGTTAGATTAATCTGAGACGAAAATTTCTTGATTAAAAAACTGGTAGAAAAGTGCGAAAAATTTAGGTATGCTGTGACTTTTGTAGCAGAAACGTGTTTTTGCCAATCATGTTTTACACGTACCATGACGGGCAGCATTTTCAGAAAGAATCACGTCTTGAGCACCCGCCTTATCGAGTTGGCGCGAGAACGTTCAGCTATCTGCATCGCCAAACGGCAATTGTCGTTTTGTTTGGATTTTCAAATCCGAAATGGCGGATGTTCTGTGAAATTTAAAGCATTTTAATCTGAAAAAGCTCTTTGTTTTAAAATGTGTTTTAACTGTAAACAACGGTGAATAACATTTCCTCATATTATATCCTCGGAAAAACAAATGAACAATAAGCACGATCTCTTTACAAAAGGAAGGGATGCTATTCGCTAGGCGTTTGATGCCACAAACAAGAAATGGTGCGTAGCATTGACTTCATCTCCGCGCCAACAGTTGTTCTGGCGATAAGGTGCTCAAAACGTGATTCTTTCTAAAAATGCTGACGGGCATCCATATTCCAATCTAGACTTTTTATTATAACCACAAAAATTTTAACAGTAAATTTAGCATTTTTAAATCCGAATATTTTCCCCTAAATAAATAAGCAAAAATTTCTGTGTTAAGAAACTAGTGTGAAGATTAGAAATTTTGTAAAAGGCATACAAAATAGACATTATTTGAAAGTAGTTTTAAAATAACTGATGAGTTAAGATTTTCAACATATTTTTACAAATCTCTTGAAATGTTGTTAAAAGTGCAATTAGTTCACAGTTTATACGCATCTTCTGAATACATTTTAACGTATAATTATGTTAATACAAATTCTTCTTAGGAAAATGTTGCAATCTGAGAAAACATGCGTTTGAAGTTTTGTTGCTGGATGTAAGACTATATTTCGTATGAAATCCTTTCTCCAGTACTTTGAAATACATAAAGAAACAATCTATAAATATCGAAAAATCTAGAAGTTTAAAATTTCATTTTGTTAATTTCTTCAAAAGTCTCATTCAACAAAATTTTAAATGCAGTTAAGCCGAAAGTATTTCGTCTTAATTTTCTTAAATATTCATTTAACTGGATAGGAACAGAATAGCTACGGAAGTTAAATATTCTTAGAAATTTTCTTATTTCAAACTTCCCTTAATTAGTAAATATCACAAAGTATTGTTTTGTCCATATTTATCAAAGTATATTATTTTAGATTATCTTCTTAATAACGAATGCTTTTAATTTTTATGCATTTCATTTTTTAATTACATGCATTTTATAAATTTTAAAGATGGGTTTATTTTATATACGACGACAAGCGGGCATCATCCACCGCCCCTTGAAGTCTGGGTCTACACGCTCACACAAAAATAGCGGATGTTGAAGGGAGATTTTTTTTTCAGCATATGTACGATCCCTTGAATATTCGCACCAATGATATCCAAAAGCTTTTTCTGCTTTATTGTTTTGAAATTATACAAATAAAAAAAATCTTATGTAACATACTGGTGTCTAAAGTTAAGGGACCATACATACATTAAAAATAAATCCGACTTCGGCAGCCATCATTTTGTCATAGTGTTCAGGGGTGACCTTCATTCACCTTCTGGGGGTGGTGCTTCATCCGTTATGTCCGTCAGTTTCTCGAAACGAGCCTTGATTCAAAGGAAATATATTTGTGGATAGACCTTTAGTTTTAAAGCAAATATGGACATTTACCTTGCATGTCGTTACAAATTGCACAAAATGATATAAACGCGATTGAGTTATTAATTTTCCAATTTTAAAGTAATGACTAATATCTGACTTAAATATCGTTACGAATTTCTCAAAATAACATAAAAGGCATTCATTCACTTATTAATTTTCCAATATTTAAGATAAAATTGAAGTGTTAAGTATCTTTTAGCTAAATATTTACATGAAAAACTCATGAAATTTTTTTCTGTAGAAAATTACCACTCCTTGTATCTCATAACCTTGATTTTAGTTGCTTAAAAGGTTAAATATCTTTGCCCTATAGTCGGTGGCTACCGCAAACAATTTCCTCTTGTGCTGCTATTGCAGTCTTACCAACATTTTATAGTCAGAAGTACCAGGCTGGGTATTGTTTCAAGTCATTCAACTAGTACAACGCCGATGGGCTATACTGAAGACCCGGTTTCAATTCCGGACTTGGATACTTTTTGATTATGTTGGTTGTGTTCCATTTAAACAACGAAAAATCAAAATACTGTAAATTGTATTTTTCAAGAAAATTTCAAGAAACACATTTTCAAGTTTCATGAATCACTTTGTATTGAAAAGCAAAAAATCGTCTGCTGTCTAATATGTTTATTTCATTGACGTTAAAAAATGTTTCTTGGTAGTTTTTAAAATTAAGTTTAAAGTAAAAAACAAAAAACAAAAAAAAAAAAAAAAAAAAAAAAAAAAAAAACATATTTTTGAATATTTTCTTAAGATGCCGATTAGAACTTTTCACAAATATGTTGAGAATAAATTATTTAAGCGAGAAATATTTTATTCCTCTAAACATTTTTTATTCATAAACATAAAACTGTTTTGACTAAATAAGTCAAAACAAAATAATTTTTAAGTTAATCAAAATGACGACATTTTTCACATTTCCGAAATTAGAAACCAAACCATTGAAGACCGAAAAGCTTTTAGCAAATAAAGCTAGAGAATATGTCTATTTTTATCGGAAAATCTTTTGATTTAATCATTTTTGGAGCGCCCTCTTTAAACCGCAAACAGTTAATTTTAATACCCTAAATTCCAAATAGCACCAGTCAGATCCCTCCTTATGGATGATGGTTTAAAGTGAGGTTCGGTGCAAGGATTTTCCGAGACCCATTCCTTTCAGACTCTTAACATAAGCTGATGTATAATACTTTCAATAAAAAAGAATGGTTTTCACATATATATTATCACCAGGGCAGCCAGAATTCAATCCACTAACTGTTACATAACTGCCAACATCTTACGCTTTTTCGGCCCGGAAAAATTTTACAGTAAATTTTACTATTTCAAATCGCCGGAATCTGCTGATTAAATAAGACAAAAATTTCTGTTAAATTTTTCCGGGTTAAAAAATCAGAAGAGTTGGCAGCCATGCTATTATAAAAGAGTAGCATTTGTTTGTGTATTTGTAGGGGTAATTTATGGAACTATTGAACCAATTTCAAAAGTAATGGTGACAAATAGATGGTGAAAGTCCCTCTTCCAACATAGGCTATATTTTATGTCAACACCATTATCTTTTCTTAATTAAATCATAAATTTATATTAAAGATTTTCTATTATACAATTTTTTTATTAAAGAAAAAATATTTTGTGTCCAGGTGTGAGGCCTCTCTAGGCGCGAGATCCTGTGCGGCCGCACCTGTCGCACACCCCTAAGAACGGCTCTGGCACCAGTATATTTTACAACAATTACGATCTCATAGTATACATGAAGAAAAGCTTTTAACCCCTTCGCGACGGGATCTTTTTACGAAATTTTTAATGTTTTATCACCGGTTTTAAAAAGAGAAATTTGTTCCCTCTTAAATCGAGAAAATGCTCCGACAGAATAAGCCAAATTTTACAGTATAATTTTACCGGTGGGAATAAACAAAGATTCTTAAGACTTTTTGCGGCACGTATACGTGTCGCTCGTCCCCATGGGGTTAATTAATTAAAAAAAAATCTGTTCGTAAATTGCATGTTTTTTTTTACTTGTCCTTGAAAGGATTAAATTATAAAAATAATTTATTGTTAGAAATAATATATTTAATAAAGTTACTACTATAAATGCCTTCTAAGTATTATATTCCATTCCCACCCCTCCTCAACAATCCAATGATCTCATGAAATTCAAAAGCAACATATAGGATTGCTGCGCAATATGTCTATATAATAGAGTAATAAAAATTTTGATTTTTGTCGAAATGTAAAGTCAGCGCTTCCCTAGAGTCGCTTTTAGAGCTGTAGATTTTACAAACTGCTTTAGAAATATCCTATTTTATTCCTTTAAGAATGTGTTTGAATCTTAGAAATATGCACAAAACAGCTAAAGATTTCTAAAGAAACTGAAGTGCAAGCTGTTTTAAAATTCTTTTTCATTTTGATGTGAAAACGCTTTCTAAAGCACCATATACTAGGTGTTATAATTTCAAAGCATATACATTAGCAGAAACTTGTTTTCCTGATGTGATTTTATTTTCATGGTCTAAATTTAAGCCATTCTTTATGCTTAGTGTTTTGTTTTATAACAATACACAAGTTGCTTTTTTGTCCAAAATAACAGAACTTTCCATTATAGTTACTATAACTAATCTACGTAAAACCATGTGTTATACACACTTAACTCTTTCGGGCACACTGTATCCGGTCTGGAATACCTAATTTTAATTCCAAACTTGCAAACGGCACCAGTTATATTTTAGTAAAATTTTGCTTTTATAATAAAAGCTTAAATTAAGGAATTAAAGATATTTAAAACATCTATTTGTGAATTCCGGTGTCAGCCGATAATTTCTCATTTTTGTACAGATTTTGCCCGTGCCGGAAAGGGTTAAACCATTCCTGAAATAATGTATAACAGCTCAAGTTGCATCAAATTTTTTCAACAAAACACAAGTTATGAGCAGCCAGTACGTTTTTTCCGTTTGTAATTTATAACACTAATTGTATGAGTTTTATAGCGTAAGTCACATAACTGATAGCTTCTATACTTTATTTGGCACACTTTTTTTTCTTTTGTCGAAAAGTTTGTCTTGCCTTATTCAACTTATGAGGTATTTCTGATAAAATAACTCACATTTCTCTATTCCAAAATACTGGCATCCAAAAATCGTAGTGTGGGAGCAAGGATGAGATTTGTCCGCATTTTAGCTTACCAATAAAATATTAGAGATAAAATGCAGTAATGCAGAGATTAAAATGCTGTAATTTCCGATTAAATATAACAGACTCAAATATTATACTGGTATGCAAAAAAGCGAAGAAATCTCATCTTTGTGTGTGTACAAGCAGTCATGGAATTATATATGACGACCTCAAAATCCAAGGGGTACAAGTGACAAAATTTTGATTTGGAGTAAATTGAGTTTAAAGATAATTGATGTTAAATTCGAACATCAATAACAATTGAGTGAATTGAAATAGGAAATTTCTGCTTGTTGCATTCTGGTCTTTGAACTCTTATTTCAATAAATGTTAAAAAATAAAGTACAATTTTCTTTAAATGTATAATTAATCAATATTGTTTGTTTTTCGAAAAAAGTGGTTTGCCTCTATAACTCAGCAAAAAATAAGAAAATAACTGATATTTCTTTACCTGAAATGAAAAAAGCATATTTTTAGGTCGTCTGTGTATTTAGTTTATTTTTTTTCAATTTTGTCACTTATACCCCTTGGCTTCTAGGGTCTTCATATATATAAGTAGACGAGCATCATGCTGGACAAGTAAAGACAGGCAAAAATTATGACAATTAGATTAGTATTTTGCATCAGTTTTAAATATTTTTAAGCAAAACTAAGATGTACGTGTTCTTTTTTTTTCACTTATTTCCTTCTTGAAAAAATGGATCTATTTTCTTTGGGCGGAGGAATTTTTTATGACCATATAGCCTATTCTTTTACCCTTTTGCAGAGCAGAGCAATTTCAATACTGAAGTATTGAAAATAATGACTGACACCAGAATTTGAAAACAAATTTGTAAGTAAGGAAAAAAAAATTACATGTCACCAGTTAAATAAACCTTAAAGTTCTTTACGAAAATTATGGTGTCAATGTAGCCTGTGGCAATTAAAATTAACTGTATTTATAGACTTACCAGTGCGCCTGAAGCATCTAAAGTGATGGTAGTAATTGAATATTTTCTGGAGGTTTTTCTTTTGCTAAATACATATTACAAATTTAAAAATTTTTCGCCAAAACTAACCTTTATACTATCTTAATTTTCTTATAATAATATTCCGTACTTACTTCAAATTATTAAATTAAAATCTTGTTTCTAAATCTAATCTGTTAATCCTTATGCAGACGATATAAATTCTTAATTTGCCTTAAAAAACATTATTCCAGTATGCGTAAATTTAAAAGGATGGCTCTAAATTAAAAATATTCTTAATTAAAACTTTATTTCTTAATATTCCAAATAAAACTGATTTCTTCTATGTTTTTATCAACCCTTTTTAAGAAAGTCTTATTAAATTTATTCCAAAACCATACCTTTCAAAAAAATATCATTATTTTATTTTATCTATTTATTTATTTTTCCTACGTCAACCTTTGATGTGTGCATATTAATAAATTCATTTCTTTTCTTTTTCTCTTAAAATTAATCATTTATAAAAATCGTCTGCGTAAGATATTTAAAATTCTGAGTCAATTATAAATTGGTTAAATAATATTTTTTAAAATAAATTTATCGTCTGTTTAAAATAGCCTCGTAACTGGACAAGAATTCTGTTTACATAAAAGAATGATGGTTTGGAGGTTACAGAATGTTACAGTACTTTCTTTTTAGTTTAGAAGGCGGAAGTCTCGAGATGAGAGAGAAGGTTTCTTGGGTTGCTTCTTCGATGAGGACAGCTCGCTGAAATAATGATGGAATTTTTGCAAAAGGAGCTTTTCCTTCCTCATTATTACGAATTTAATAAATGAATTTACAGCAGCCCATGACTAATTATTGGATCTTCTACATTTATTATTTTATTTTGTTTTTTCTCTCGCTTGCCATGACTGCGTGTTTCTTTTTAACCAGTGGAAATAATTCGAGTTCTCCTTAAATCGTCACATACATATTGTAGAACAACATCTACCACTTTCTAAAGTGCCTCATTAGTACAATTTTTATAATTGCTCCCTTCTGGATAACGTATTAAATAACAAACTATAGACTATATGTAGATGAATTACATGTACAGTCGACTCTCGTTAATTCGAAATCGGATAATTCGAATCTTCCCTTAATTTCGAACTAAACATGAAGTCCCGAAATTTTCAATGTTAAAATAACGTTAAAAATTTCCATTAGTTCGAATTACTTTTCTCTTGATTTCGTTTAATTCGAACTAACTAGAATTCCGATTTGTCATTTTTCTTTTCTTTTTCACGGATTTTAGATCATTTGAATAACTTTCTTTCTTTGATTTTTGTGAAAATTGTTCTGAACGAGTATGCATATAATCCAATGCATTTGATATCAACTTTCTTAGTGTCCCTTCTGTCCATAAGTAACGCTTTAAATTTTTTTTTCCATCGTGCTTGTTTCTAATTTTTTAATTAGTTTATGTATTTATAAATTCTAATTTAATATTAAATCACATTCTAATGATAACAAACGAAATAAATTAAAAAACACTATAACATTGATTCCTTTTTAATAGCACCATATTAAGTATGTTTTCATTTCATATTTTCCATAATTCAAACTTCGGATTATTCAAACATTTCCTAACGTCCCGACGAGTTCGAATTAACGAGAGCCGACTATATCTGTGCAAAAATAATAATTTATATATAATAGTTCGGGGATGGCCAATTTTGGTACACAAATAATACATTTTTTTAGATAAACGACTTTTTAAACACTGAGGATTACTATAAAATTTTAATGATGTTTAAAATGTTATATTTAGTAGCCTTACAATGTTTATATTTGCAGTAAGTTTTTCATTTTATGATTTTATTTTCAGAAAATTAAATATAATGGAAAATTAGAATGTGTGGCGACTATCTACATGGAACATCTTATCCCAAATCGACATTCAGAATACCGAATTCGGAATAAATTCACATAATAATTTAATATATGAAATAAATAATGTAAATCGGATTCATCTGTAAAGAATATATAATAAGAAATTTAAAAACAAACTGCTTAAATGTTTGCAGCATTAATTTTAAGAAAATTTTCTAATCAAAATTACTTCGAATAAAGTCAAATGCAAAGAAAAATAAAGAAAACAACAATCGAAGTGATGCTGAACTCACTTTATAAAATGCTAAATTAACCTTCCTACACTGAATGGGTCTAATCGACCCATAACTAGAATTTGTTTTATACGATTCGAACCAGAACTTTTTTCGCAAAAAAATTTAAATTACAGATTCAGATCAATAAGTCAATTAAATATATTAAAATGTTCTAAATAACAATTCTGGTGTGAAATGCTTTTATCAAGATTAAGTGAAATTTGAACAGGGTAGGAAGGTTAAGTAATTTTATTTTGAACTTCTGCTGCAGTCGTCGAGACGCTTCTGTTGGTTCTTTTAAATTTACATAAAATTTGAAACATTAAAATTTGAATTAAAAATCTAAAAAAAGGAATTATACATATAACAGTAGCATTAACCCTTTGAGGGGCAAAGCACTCATATTCTTAAAATGCCGAAATGGTTGAATCACACCACAATTTAAAAACTATTTTATATAGAAATAGATAAAAGCTTTACTTCACGTACTTGGTATAATTAAATTTTTCATTTCAAAATTCTGGTGTCAATGTAGAATTTCGCAATTAAAATTAAGTGGTATATTTTTTATACCACTGCCTTTCAAGGGGTTAAATCAGAAATTAATCAACAATTACCTAAAATTTTATATCAAAATTTAATAAAAAACTAATGGAATGTCAGATGAAATTTCACTTTTTTAAAAAATTGTTCAACTGATATTTAAATTTGTATTTATTTTTACTCTTGATAATTTTAAAATTAGAAATGAATGCATTTTTTCTCTAAAAATTATTTTTAATAAATGGAATTGTCCAGGAAGTCTTAGCAAAATACAAATAATAGTAGGTTTTATAAGAGTTAAAAGCTTTTTGATTATTTGCTTCAAAATCCATTAATTTCGGAGTTAATTTCAATCAAAGATTTTGTTTTTACAAACTCTACTAATCAACAATAATTGAATTTTAATGGGAATGAGCTGTTTGAATGAAATCATATTTTTAATTCACATTAATATAAGATAAAAATAAAAATACAATTCTGTTGGCGTTAATTAAACTTTAATGGATTTGAAATAAGGAAATTTGTGCCTGGAATATGCAAATGATTTAAGTTTTTTTGTGGAGGAGTTTCGCTAATTTAACATGTAAATAGAAATCTGATTAAAAGTCTTTCATTCATTTCAAACAAAAGTTGGCTGAAGATTATTCATTAGCTAAAAATTTTCGTTTTAATGTTATTAACAAAATTTCTAAAACGCTAATTGATCGAAGAGCGTTTAATTATTTTGTTGTTGAATTGGAACCCATTATTATTATTTTTAAATACATTAAAAAAGGAATTTATTGGGAATGGAAGTAGTTGTTTTAAGTAGCATTTATCATTAATCATGATCCCCCACCCCGGTGCATAGTTTTAAAACAAGCATAAAGATTTCAATTAATGAGTTATTACTGCTGGATATATTACACGCATGACCATAGTGTCTATTTTTTCATGTCTTTTACTGAAATTTTTATCTTTTTTGATAGGTTTTTCAAAACAGAAATTTTTACCTAATTGAATCAGAAAAATAGATTAAATAACACAAAATTCACAAAAAAATTTTACCGGTGATAATAATAAATTATGATTGGAGTATGGGCTATCTGTACGTGATATTGGCAAATCATGATTAGCAAAAACTTACTTTCCGTACGATATATGGACAAAACGGGGAAGCGGTTAATACAACAAAAACTTATTTAAAATTTTTTGTGTTCAAAATTTTTCTGAAACGAACTAAGGAAACTTAGCTTGACCGAGATGATATCGGTGTGAATTATTGAGTTGTTAACGTCTTCGAGGCGGCAGACTTTTACGAAATTGTTTATATTTCGTCACGGCTTTTAAAAAACAGTTAAAATAAACAGAAATTATTGCTTTATTGAATCGAGAAAATGATCCGAAAAAAAATAGCAAATTTTACAGCATGGAAGGTCTCCATACTGGGCATACTCAGAATTTTTTGAAAAAAATACTGATTAAACTATTCATGTATGTAATAAAGGATCAGTCAAATTTAGCGGCGGAATTACTAAAGAAACTCAGTAAAAAAAATAAAATACTTTCGAATATTTGGCGCGAAAAAAGAACAGCGCCACGTGATTTGGCGAGCAGCATTTTCCCTCGTCAAAAGCAAACGATTCTAATGCACCTGAAAATATCTTGTCAATTAAATTTTAGAATACGTGTAAATAGTATTTAATGAATTTAAATTTGAACCATGAGAGAGTTTGTATAAAAAATGCTTTCATATTGAAAAGTATTTTTCATATATTTAAGCGTATGACAAAATAATAAAGGCCAGATGAAGAATTCTGCAGTAATGTATTTTAATATCGGAGAAGGTTTTGTTTCCATAACAACAAAATTGAATCGACATAGTTAAATTAGATTGAAGTAAATTGAGATTGAAACAGTTTTAAATTTTTGTTACTGTAAATTTTGTAAACTGTTTTAATTTGAATAACTTCACGGTTAATTTTCATTCTAAATACATTTTGACAAAAATATAGTTAAAACAACTAAAGCTGACAAAACTAACGTTATATAAATAAAATATCTTTAAACAAATTCAAGATGAAGCATTTTTACCTTTAAAAAATTTTGACATAAAAAAAGAATTTTTTTGAAATTTTATTTTGTCGCCAACCGGGGATAAATCGCCAAATAAAAGAAATGTTCATTATTTTTTTACGAACGTTTTATCGCGGTTCCACCAAAAAAAAAAATTTACAAACATGTATATCCACATGAGAGGAACATTCTGTAATTTTTTCCGAATTTTCTGAGTATGTCCATATGGAGACATTTCTTGTAAGTCTTTTTGCGGCACGTATACGTGTCGCTCGTCCTCAAGGGTTTAATGCATGTATTCATCATGTACAGAGATGTTCTTATAAGGTTTTCGTTATTTTCAATTTATTGAACAGAAAAGAATGTGCCAGTTAAGGGGTTAAAAGGATAATTATCAATTATACAGCTCATATTCAAAATATTAGAATAATTGAGAAAAAGTAATAAGAAAAAATTATTTGTCATTTATTTATTTTTTATACTAAGTAAATGCAATTAAATTTCTTATAAATTAAATCTGGAATGTTTAGATAAGATTTTAACATTTATAAAATATAAAATACAGCACAATAAATAAAGTATACAGCTTCCTTAAACACACCAGAATATTAGAATAAAATTTAGATTGGTTCAAAATATTAGAATATTTTATTTTACGCAACAATATTACCTTATGAATATGAAGTAAATGATAGTTAATATTTTGTAGCATCCCCTTTAGCTTTCATAACAGCGTACAATCGATTTTGCATACTATATACAATGTGTTTACAAACATTTCTATCAATATTAGCCCAAATAGACTTTATACGTGCCACTAACTCAGTTTTACTTGAAGGAGGATTTTCTTGAAGTTTTTTCTTCATTATACACCATAAGTTTTCGATGGGTTTAAGATCTGGTGAATTTGGTGGCCAAGGAAATACCTTAATGTTGCGTTGGCGGAACCAATTCTTAGTTGACACCGAGGTATGCGGGGACGCTAAATCTTGTTGAAAGATGAAATCATCTTCAAATAAATCTTCTGATGATGGAATCATGTAATATTCTAAAATTTCTTGATATATCAGAGAGTTAACCTTTTCGTAGACGATGCATAACTTTCCAGGTCCTTCTGCACTCATACAACCCCAAACCATGACACTAGCAGCAAATTTTACGGAACATTGAAGGCATTTTTTATCAAATGCTTCTTGCTTCATTCTCCAAACTCGAATACCTTGATTACCATATGAAACACAAAACATACTTTCATCACTAAATAATATATTTTTCCAATCTTCATTGCTCCATAAACGTCTTGATTTACACCAATTCAATCTTATACGCTTTTGTCTTGCAGTCATGAGAGGTTTTGTTTTCGGTACACGAGATTCAAATTTAAATTTATGGGGACGTCTTAATGTTGTCGATGTAGAAACTTCAACTCCTTCTTTTTTCCATTTTCGGTGCAAGAATCGCACACTTTTAAAACGGTTTTTCTTAACTATATGCTTCAGTTTCCTGTCATCTCTAGCAGATGTTTTTGGTTTTCGGCCACCATTTCGGCGATTATTTTGAAATTTTCCAGTTTTTGAATATTGTGTTAGTATTTTACTAACGCTCGATTGCGAACAATGTAAATAATTCGCTATAAAACATTGATTTTTACCGTGCCGATACAAATCAACCATACGAAGTTTAGTAGATTCAGGAATATCACTCACACGGCCCATTTTAAGACGAAAAAGAAACAAACTGCAAAAAAGAATACTGATTTTAAATAAAATAGTCTGAATTTAATCAATGATGCCACCAGTTAAGAATTGGTAATAATTAAAGGAGAATTACTGTGAAATAGTCTAATATTTTGAACCACTTGAATAAATATTCTAATATTTTGACTTTTCAAAATATTTTTTTTTTTTTTTTTTTTTTTTTTTGCAATTAATTTTTTTCAAAAATGATATTAAATTTAAGATAACAAGTAAGTTTAATCAACAATAAGTTCTTAATAAAAATATCGTTTGCATATTTTCATTAAAAGACATTAAATTACCAAACGATATTTTCAATTTCTAAAAAAAAGGTAATTATTCTAACATTTTGAATATGAGCTGTATGATATTTACTCTTATAAAATAAACTGAAAGCTAAAAAAATATTATAATAATTTGAAATGTTTAACGATAATAATAATAATAAACGGAAATTCAGAATGTTAAAACACTTTAAATTTCTGATTTCTGAATAATCTCTACATTTTTTTCCAAGTTAAAAAATGTAACATTTTTAAAGAGTGGGAGAAAAGTGAAAAAGCAGTTTGAATTTTTAAAATATGTTAAATGCGCTGCGGAGAACTTTTATAACGTTCCTATTATTAAGTTATATGAAGTCAGTTGATTAGAGTATTAAGCTGATATAAAATATACTAAAGATTTTACAACGATGGAAATTTAATCTGAAATTTAAATTTAATTTATCTTTACGTTGCAGGAATATGTATACATTTTTAGTTGCGTTTAATACAAAATAGAAAAAAGAGTTTAAAGTATGTTCTAAAAATTTTAGCGAAACTGACATTGTTTTAATTTAATAAAAAGCATGTTATAGAAAACATGGATGTAAAAAAATGTATTCATGAAGTTATTTTTAAAATTGAATTTAATTTCTCCAAAAATAAATTGCCTCATTACGTCGAGAGAAATGTTTCGAGATTTTATATATAATTAAATACCGGGTGATCCAGAAGTCTCGGGACTTTTGAAATGCTAATAATTAGAAAACCATAAACAATAGAAGTATGCGGTTTTCACAGAAATGCTGAGAAACTTGTGGGATTTGTTTTTTCGATGAAAAAAAACATATTATTTTAGTTGCACTTTTTGACAGCAGGTGGCGCTAAAATTGATAGTATTGTTTTTATAGTATGATAGAGCTCATTTAAAAGACCGAATTAGTGTCCAAGTGTTACAAAGTTTAATCATGACGCTCATGGCTTATAAGTACCGCCGTGAGCCGATGCAAAACAGCGTGCACAGTATCCTCAGAGCAGAAATTCCAGAAGAAATTTCAGTTCATCGTGATATCACAAGTTTCTGCACTCACCATGAACTGGGATTTCTACAGAGTATTGGCATAAAATCTTACCTAATTTACGATTGTAGCAGACATTTGGGACCTCTTGTTTCTATTACGATCTTCCAATGAGCCTTTTTCTCAAACCTTGCTTACCATAGCATTTCACATTTGCAATGGCCATCGATTCTTTCGCAGTTTTAACTTGACGTATTGCACGATATGAAAACAACGCGACATGCAAAGATGTGTCTAAACATAGTCTAGACAATGTCTAAACACTGCAGTTGCTCATGAAATTTTGTATCAAATTTCCCTTACAATGCAATTTCATTTACCTTACAAAAAATGTTTGAACATAAACCATCCTTAAAACGAAATCTCATCAATATCATATAAAAGAAGTTTCGCAATGAACTCATGTGTCTATATAACGCATGGTATAGGTACATTCAGTCTGATACAACAGCGCCACCTGTTGCTAAAAATGGTAACTATATATATTTAAAAAAATTCATTCTAAACAAAAATCCCACATGTTTCTGAGCATATATCTGAAAACAGAACCTTTGTATTATACATAGTTTCCTAATTATTAACTTTTCAAAACTCCCGAAACTTCTGGATCACCCGGTATATATATATATGGCTAATTCCATGGGTTCTGTAGTCTAAGTCACATAACTTATTAATTGCTATGCTTGATAGCCACCGTTATTTTCGAAAAGTCTGCTTGGCCTTATTCAATTAATGAGAATGTGCCTATAAAATTAATCACATTTTATTTTGTTCTATAATACTGGTAGCCAAAAATCGTAGCCTGTGACTTACACTACAAGTACTCATGGAAGTAGCCATATATATATATGTACATTGTATTTATTATATAAAAAGCATTAAACATAAAAGATAATAAAAGACTGAATTTAATTTATATTCTTTCAGGTAATACAAAATTATAACACAGGGTTATATAAAATTTACATGAAAGGTAAAGATATTTAGATGAATGTTAACACTTTACGGTACGATTTTGTTTCTATTTTTAAGAAAAAATACATTCGAAATTTATATATCGGTTTAATAATGAGAAAAAAAGCAAAATAAATTAACAAATAAATAAATTTCGAACTTTCAACTAAAATTTGATATTTTATGGAATGTACCCTTTATACAAAATTAGGGATTTAAAATATTGTATTGCGATATTTTGCAATTAAACGGGTAAATTAATTAATTTTAGCTGCATAACATTCTGCAACTGCCGTTACATTAATATTTTTAAGTATTTGGTAAAAATATAACAAGTAAAATTTGCCTTAATAGCTTGATCATTTTATTTTCTGAAAATAAAATTCTTATTTCTTGTCAATTACAACCATCTGACATGAGCAAGATAAGTTTTCTTCTATTCGTTGGTCTGTTTATGGTCAGGTTACAGCTATCATGTTGGCTAAATTCAGGGCATATAATGAAAATTACAATGTTTTTAGGCATGTGACAGATATGGTACACGGTGCAGTGAAGGCTTAACCCTTTAACGTTCATTAGTTTCGCCACGAGACCACAAAATTTTAATTCCGATATGCAACACTGACACCGGTATTTTTATCTAAAAATATCCCTTTTATCATGTATGTGAAAAATCACGTTTTCATATTTCGAAATATATTTGTTCTTCATTACCGGTGTCACTCATTTATTTCGACATCTTAGCAATGAAAATGCTATGATCGTTAAAAGGGTTAAGAGGGCTCAGGAGTTGAAAACTTTTCAAAAATTCGTTTTTTTTTAATGATCTAGTTTTATTATTCAATTAATTCCGAGCTCAATGCAAAAAACCGCATAAAAATATTTGCATTTTTAACGGAGTTATAAGCATTTATATATCAACACTTTCATAGCCGCACCCATTTAATTTCAACTTTAAGTCGCGTTTTCTCAAAACATGATTTTTGAGGACTAACACCAAGATTTAAAACAAGTAAGAAAAATCATGCGTTAAGCATAGATTATGAAGCACTTTCCAACACTTAATGTAATCTTTAACAAAACTTTGTTATTCCGGGAAATAATAGTGTATAGCCAAATATACCCAAATATGTGTTCCAGTACATTAGAATAGACCTGTATTTCATATGTCAGTTCATATAATGGGAAAATTTAGCTTAGTAAGAAAATATCCAGTAGCTTGAAATTTCTTTTTCAGCAATTCATACTATTAGATGGAAACATACTTGAATACTTTTATTCAGCCCTGTAGTTTACATTGTACCTTTATTAAACGTCAACATTAGGCTAAAAATTATTGTAAACTAAAACACTTTTAAAACAACTGAAATCACATTCTCATAAATCATCATTCATAGGCGTCCATGTACCGAATTCTTTGCGTGGCCCTGTATATCCCTTTATCTATATTCTGCAAACATTTCTCAGTAAATTGAATGCAGCTCAGCGTAAAAATGCATAGCTTATTTAAGAACCACGTTTAAATAGTTTACGCTCATATTCAGTAACGTTGGTGAGCTCTTTTGGGTAGCCCTGTATATCAACTATAACATTTATACACACCATATAATGTGCATATATTTAGCAAAATATAAACGCAAATATCATAATTAAAATGCATTTCATCCCTCCATCAGCCATCATCGGACACATATACGGTACTTCGGAAAGAATGTACTATTTGAAATCTTTTGTATGGCCCTGTAAATGCTATGTACTTCATATTATGCAAGACAGTAGCGTATAATTTATATTAAGCTTCAGTGACATATATCAATTTTATTATACATGAAAAAGCTTAATATATTTAAAATACATACACAATTCCCCCTTTTACCATTATCTAATGGAATTATTTTGTGTGGCCCTGTAAATGAATAGTAGCTACATTTTCACCTTCTATTTTATGGAATGCATATATTAATATGTTTGACAGGGTATAACATCTTTGAAATCCCTTTGAAACGATTTTTCCCCATAGGCCGTAATGTAATAGGACACTTTTGATTCGCCCTGTAGATAAACTAATCATGGTAGAAACTTCATTTTCGATAGGACTTGTGCTAGGGTAAACGTCAATAACGTCCTAAAATTTCATGGCAATCCGATTATATTAACGATTTTTCCCCATAGGCCGTAATGTAATGGGAAACTTTTGATTCTGTCTGTAGATAAACTAATCATGGTAGCAACTTCATTTTCAATAGGACTTGTGCTAGGGTAAACGTCAATAACGTCCTAAAATTTCATGGCAATCCGAGTATATTAACAATTTTTCCCCATAGGCCGTAATGTAATGGGAAACTTTTGATTCTCTCTGTAGATAAATTAATCATGGTAGGTACTTTATTTTCAATAGGGTTCGTGCTAGAGTAAACCTCAATAACGTATAAAAATTTCATAGCGATCCGAGTATATTTACGGGAGTTAGAGCGCGGACAGACGGACAGACGGACAGACGGCCAGACAAACCGAATGCATAAGCACTTTTCAACTTTGTTGGAAAGTGCTAATAAAAAACTATTTGATGGAATGGCTTATTTATTTATTTATTTATTTTTTTTTTGCATTCATATAACATTATTATCTATAGAATGAATTAATATAGTTTAGATAGTTTAATATTTTGAGTATTTTTAATGAAAAAAAGTTGTATTTTTTAGGAGTTTTTTAAAATTTCGAATTTGAGAGTTTTTTCAATAATGTTGTTTTTGAGTGATAGTCATATCCTTAATTCATTCTATAGAGCAAAGTTTCCGGATCATTTTAAAGCAAAAATTAGGTTCTTATGTCAGTTCAACGTTAAGATATTTCGGTGTTGGTGATATAACACATAATGTTTTTTTCAAAAATTGTGTTACATACATTTTGTTATATTTCTTATTATATTACATTGAAGTACTTGATTTTATAATTTTGTAAGACTACAAACATACCTTTAAAATATCAGAAAGTTAAAATTAATTACATTGAATACTTCTGTTTTTATATGGACTTGAAGCGAGAGGTCTGTTTACATGATTTTCCGTATCAATCAACCCCTGAGCCCCCTTAAAATAGATGTCTACTAATTTTAAATGCAAATAAATGATTGCTTATAATATAATTACCAAATAAAACATACTTTTATTAATTAACACGCTTTCGCTCGATTGTTTCGGCTTGATAAAAACCATTTTAAACAACGTGTACATTCTGCAGATGCACTGGGCTACCATTAGTGGTTATTTTTATATTTTTTTCACACGTAATATTAAGAAAGTAAATTTTATATTACATTTTTTTTTTAAATGTTTTCAAAGTATAGGTGATTTTTTTAAGTGTTACGAGAAAAAATGTTGTCGCCAATGGCGGCCGTTTTTTTAATGTAATGCTGTATGGCAGTGGTTCCCAACCTGGAGTGTGCGTACCTCTGGGGGTATTTTAAAATAATGTTGGTAATGGTGGATACCACAAAAATGATGAGTAAAGTCACAACTATATTAGAAGTGTTAATGTAGTTTGTATCGATTTATTATATGTCTGTTATAAGAAGATACTTAATGAAAGAATAGTATGATGCATTTATCTAGTTAAACCTTTCTGGCGTGGTGTCCCTAATAAAAACTTAATTTAGTTTTACTGTCACTAAGAATATTTAATTAAAATTTTCTTTTTGTAAGATACATGAAAGTAAGCAAGTTCGTATTATCTATTAAATTCGTTTATTAGCTCACAGGCTTATGTGCCTGCCCGTTCTGTAAGTACGTTCGTACGTGCGTAACGCGATAACTCGTGATAAAAGTATCCTATCCACTTGAAATTTTGTATACAGGTATATCCTGATAAGGCGCTTCCCTGATTAGTTTTTGGAGTTCATTGGATAAGTATAAGTGGGGGAACGGAGGGCTCATGCCCCTCCCCTTAATTGATATAAATGGGTTTTTCATTCAGAATTATCAGTTTTCTTTCAAAGTTTACGTATAAGATTATTCTAATGAGGCGCCTCAGTGATTTGTATTAGGTGTTCAATGTATAAGTGTAAACAGGGGGAACGGGGTTTCTAATGCCCCTCTCCTTAATTGATATAAATGGGTTTTTCATGCAGAATAATCAGATTTCGTTCAAATCTCTGAATAGTTTTGGAAGTTTAATGGTTAAGTATACAAAAGAGGGGGATAACTCCTCTTAAATTATATAAATGGGTTTTTATTAGGAATTTTCCGATTTGCTCTGAATTTTGGAAATAGATTTTTTATATGATAAAGCATGTCCCTGATTAGTTTAGGGGGTTCAATGATTAAGTATAAAAGGGGGAAAGGGGGAGCTGTTTCCCCTCCTTTGATTTTTTTTATCGGAAATAACCCTTGAAAATATAAGGCTGCAATGTGCAATTTGTATGCATAGCCTATGAGCTCAATGCCATCAGTTTAAGTGCGCAGTATTCTTTTTATTAATTATGTTGTTAGTTAATTATGTCAAGCAGATTTACTTCGCACCGGAAAGGGTTAAGTGCCAGGTGGAAAGGAGGTGTATAAATGAGAAAAGGGAGTGAGTAGTCCGAAATGAAAAGCTTAGAAAAAGGGCACGTGAAAGAAGAGAAGGGTTGGGAAGCACTACTTTTAAGGTAAGACACGACCCAATCGTCACGCGTACTCACATAAATTTTACTCCAACTTTTATTCTCATTTATTATATTTAACTATATTTTATCCAAATTTTTGTATATCCTTCAATTTAGGTGCTGGATAAAATTGTGCGAGAACTTCACAGAAGCTTGAAATATCTAAATGTCTTAGCTGTCCAAAAATTGTACGAAAAATCCAATTAACTCCTAAAATACTTGAGCGATTTTAATATAAAATTTTTCGTGATAGAGTATAAGTAACAGATCAAATGTGGCAAACAATTTAAAAAATATACATTTCTTAATTTAAAAAAAAATCTGAAAATACAATAAAAATTTATTAGTGAAAATATTTAGCCATGATTGGAATATGGGTGCCCGTACATGGTACGGGCAAATCATGGTTATGAAAAACACGTTGCTCGTATGACATACGGGTAAATCAGCGAAGTGATTAATATACGAATCGAAATTTAACTTATCCTAGATTTTCATCCTTGAACTCGATGGAATGACTGTCTGTGCTTCCGCCTCTCGATCTATATGGTTTTCAGGTTTCATCAGAATAAACCGGATAATTTCCAAGGAAATGTATTTTAAAGCTTGCATAATTTAATAAGATTGCATCCAGGTTTGTTTTCTCTTAACCTCCTGACTGCCGCTGGCTGATTTTTTCGCACACTAACCTGCAGGTTTCACAGCAGCATAAGCAATATTTAAATTAATATAATTCTACCAAAAAAAAAAAAAAAAAAAAAAAAAAACCATTTTTGAAAAATTAAGTTAGGATTAATACTCTCAAAGATTATACTCCTCTACATAATAACATATTTTGTATCAGGTTGGAAAATACATCTTTTTTTAATATTTTTAATAAATTACAGATAAAACAACACTACAATTTTACCCTTTTGCCGGGCAGTCAGTGGGAGGGAGACCTGTAAGAAAAAACCCAAAATTTTTATTATTGATTTTAAAGTAATGAACTTTGGTGTACTATTTAAGGATCTTTTTGTAAGGAATAATTAGCAAAAAATTCACTTTTCATTAAAAAGTATATTTTTTATGGGGATTTTTATGATATTTTTCTCGAAAAATACACTTTTTAAAATTACTATTCCTCATTCAATTTTTAATATTTTGGTATTACTAAAATTTCTTAAATAGTGTTATAGTATATAGAAAAGACCTAGGGGGAGATATTTTTAATTTTCTATTTTAATCAGTTAAAAAAAAATACGCATGGTAAATTTCCTTAAATTCGTTATATTTTCATATTTACCAATTTATGTAAAATTTTCAGAAATAGTTTAAAAAAATATCTCTCTTTACTTTTGTTGCAATTTTTTTTAAGATTCTAAAAACATAAACACTTTGTTTCTAAACCATTTTACCAGTGAGCCTTAGTACTTTGAACTTAGGCAAAATATGAAAAAAGTCATTTTCAGAAAAATACATTTTAAATGGCAGCTGTCCTTTAAACTCTATAGTGACTACAGTTAAAAAAGCTCATTTGTTATTTGTTCCAAGTGTCCCCGAGTTCTGAAATTTTGCACGGGTATTCGCAAATATGTATTTTATCGTTTTACGAGATAATTGTTTTTTGAACTTTTGATGATTTTTGGCCGAAAATGGGGTTTGGGTCTCCCTTAAGCCTTTAACAGACGAAGCATTTTGATTGCTCAGATATTAAAATAAATTTTTGACACCGGTAATTGCGAGCAGATATATTTTTTTATTAAGAAAAAGTGATTTTTCACATACATAATAAAATAGATTTTTAAAAATTAAAATTCCGATGTTAATTCCGGAATTAGAATTTTGTAGTTTCGCAGAAAAGCCAATGAACGTTAAAGGGTTAAAAATACTGATACACACTTTTCAGATCCTTTACTGATTACCCACTATAATTTATTTTGGTTATCATTTTCCGTTTATTGCAATAATCCTTACTATGGGTAACCGAATCCATATTTTTGATAATTTAATTATTTTTTATAATGATTTCAAGAACTATTGGCATGTTTAGAAGAAAATTTAGTTACAGAAAATGATCACATAGTACATATGATACAAAAAGATAATATCAGATGAAATAAAACACCATTTATAAAAATTTCATTCATAGTACAATAATTTTCCCTTCAATCTATGCTCTCCATTCATTAGTAGACATCCAACTAGAGTAGTGATGTACAACTTTTTGCCAGAAATTTGCTTCCCACCAGAATATTTGAAAACTGAAGTTTGATTTATTTAAAAAACAAAGTTTCTGTCATTATTATAAGGAAAATTAATTTGCTTTAAAATAATGGTAGTTTGTGGATCGTTGGACAAAGATTCTGCACGCCTAATCTAGAGGAATAACTGATATTTTAACCCTTTAATGTTCATTGGTTTCGCCACGAAACCACAAAATTTTAATTCCGATACGCAACACTGACACCGGTATTTTTATCTAAAAATATCCCTTTTATTATGTATGTGAAAAATCACGTTTTCTTATTTAGAAATATATTTGTTCTTAATTACCGGTGTCATTCATTTATTTCGACATCTTAGCAATGAAAATGCTATGATCGTTAAAGGGTTAACACGCGAAAATTCAATATATAACGAATATAGAAATAAGCATCAAAGTAAAAATAAAGTAAATTAATGTGGTTTACAGGAGAGGAACGTGAAGAGTTTAAAATAAAAAAATATATTTTATATATTGTGTATGAGTGGAATATTTTATTTTGTGAATATTCTTATTTATTTCGTCTTCTGAGAAACCGACAATTACATAACTCATGCATAAAATTGTTTTTAAGATTGTTCCTACTCTTACTTTTATGTTCGTTAAGCAATTAATCCCTTGTGCTTTGGCGCTGTTTTCAGATATATATCACCAGCCAGCAATTTTGCCGCATCTTTATGATTAATTTCTAATAATTTTTTTATCGTTTTATTTTTATTTATTTTAATTAAATAATTTATTTATTTAATCCCCCCCCCCCCAGAAAAATTTATTTGGTATTTTTTTGTAACTTTGTTTATAAATTAGCGTGTTTCTTGTAATATTGTTATGCAGTTTCTAGGACTTTCCAAGTCTGGAATGTTCCTTACGAGAAAATTCCTCGTCTGTATATAAGCTGGTGTAGCTTTCAGTTCAACAGAATAAAGTTTCAGAGTTTGGTGGATACTCGTTGTCTTCACTTGTTCATAGTGAATACACACTACGATTGAGAAATCTACGCGACAGATTTGGTGGAGGTGCTGGGTACGATAAGTACGGAAGAGCTACACAGAAGCCAGCGTGTTCAAGGACTACCACCTGAGTTTGGCTTATTACCGGATCCAAGAAGAATTAGAAGGATGGCTAAGAATGAGGATGGAAACAGCGGCATGTCAGCTAACATTGCGCCTGTGCCTGTTTTGACCTACCAGCTCCCTCGGAATCCATGCATCTTCTCCGGAGAAGATGAACAAGATGCGGGTAGATGGCTAAGAGATTTTAAGCGAATTGCCACCTATAACCGATGGGATGAGCAAATGTGCCTTGCAAACGTGATTTTCTATCTTGCCGGAACCGCACGGCAGTGGTTCGATAACAACGAGGACAGTTTCACTAATTGGACTGAATTCACAAAGGCTTTAGGAGCTACGTTTGACCGAGCAGACGACCTGAAAAGACAAGCTGAAAGACTGTTGCTCACTCGAGCGCAGAAATCCGGCGAAATGGCCGAAGCCTATATTCAAGACGTCCTTGCCCTCTGTCGAAAAGTCAACCCCTCTATGTCAGAAGACGAGAAAATTGCTCACCTCATGAAGGGGATTTCAGAGGACTTGTACCAGATTCTCCTGACTCAAGAATATCAGACTGTGGAAGACTTTGTAAAAAGGTGCCGTCAAATAGAGAGCCTTCGACGCAAACGTATAAACCGGCCAAAATTCCAGAGGCTCCCTAATGTGTCTACAGTGTCGGCCGAAGCAGACATTGGTGACATTAGGTCACTGATACGGAGTATTGTACAGGAAGAACTCCAAAAGATTTTGCCGGAAGTGAGTTGTGGCACAAACGACGAATGCGACTCTCCATTGGACATCGCGTCGGTTGTGAGGGAAGAAGTTATGGAGGCTCTAGCTCCACTTACGGTTCCAAAAAGACGTACCGTGACTACTCGAAGCTCAGTTCCAGTTAGACCTCAGCCAAGACGTGACACCAGAAACAGCGCCGTGCCAGAGCGAAAGACAGACGTTTGGAGAACTGCAAACAATATACCCCTCTGTTACCATTGTGGACGTCCAGGGCATGTGTTAAGATATTGTCGAGAAAGACGTAGGATATTTGCAAACGCAAGAACCTTCAATGCATCTAATCCACGCCGAGATATGGACACTGACTCTCTACGCAGCTTCGATGAGGATTATATACAGCCGAATGCTCCTAGCCGCAGAAGTAGTTCACCTTATCCCCGCCGTTCTCCCAGCCGCCGACAGTCACAATCACCTCTACGCCGTTCAAGCCGTTCTCCACGCCGAGCTAATGAGGAAAACTAACTCCAGCGACCTATGCAGGAGGTGAGGCCGCGATAGAAGTAAATCCTCCGACGTTCATCACCAAAAAGCTAAAAAAAAATACAACCTTCGTTACGGTAAATGGACTGCATATCAAAGCCCTCGTTGATTCCGGTGCCGATTACTCCGTCATATCGGAAGAATTACGCCGAAAATTGAATGTACCCATGTTTGCAGAGAATGGACCTATGTTAAAAACTGCATCCGGCAAACCCGTCGCCGCTTCGGGACATTGCGTATTAAAAGTTAATTTGAATGGAACTGTGAAGCCATTTAACTTCCTTGTGTTTCCACAGTGCAGTCATCACTGATTTTAGAAAAGAACAGCTCAAAGATAAACACTTGAAATCCTTAATGAGAACACTCCAGAGGGGCGACAACCGCAGAAGTTACCAAATAAGAAGCGGTGTTCTTTATAAAAGAAATTATGACCCCATGGGACAGGAATGGCTATTAGTAGTACCGAGACAACTCCGTCGCGATGTTTTAAAGAGTCTTCATGATGCTCCAACTGCTGGTCATCTTGGATTCGCCAAGACCTATGATCGAATAAGGCGGAAGTATTATTGGCCAGGATTATATGGCAGCGTCAGCCGCTATGTGGCACATTGTCGAGAATGCCAAAGACGGAAATCTCCACCTCAACTTCCCCCTGGACAACTTCATCCAATAAAGCCCCCTGATTCACCATTTGCAAAAATTGGAATAGATCTACTTGGACGCTTCCCTGTCACCTGAAACGGCAACCGATGGATTATTGTTTTAACCGACTATCTGACGAGATTTACAGTTACAAAGGCATTACCAACTGCTGAGGCTACTGAAATTGCTAAATTTATAGTGGAAGAAATCACACTCAAGCACGGTGCCCCTAGAGAGATGATCAGTGATAGAGGACGCTCTTTCCTCTCTAGTATCGTGAAAGACATTAATCAACAGTGTCAAACATCTCATCTTCTGACGACAGCTTATCATCCACAAACAAACGGATTGACTGAGAGATTTAACAAAACATTAGCCGACATGTTATCTATGTACGTTGACGTTGAACAAAGAAACTGGGATACCATCTTGCCGTTTGTGACCTTCGCCTACAATTCAGCAAAACAAGAAACTACCGGATTCAGCCCATTCTTTCTCGTACATGGTAGAGATATACAGACTCCTCTAGATGTGATTTTTCCTCACAGCACCGATTCCTATGACAACAATTATGCACAACAACTGATTACCAGGGCTGAGGAAGCTAGACAGCTAGCAAGACTTCACATCCTTGACGCTCAAGCAACTGACAAACAAAGATATGACGAGAGGCATCGGCCAGTCAGTTACAATGTCGCAGACTTCGTCTGGGTCTATACTCCCGTGCGAAAAAAGTGGGGTTGTCAGAAAAGCTGCTAAGACGTTATTTCGGTCCGTATCGAATCACACGTCGTTTATCTGATGTAACCTACGAAGTTCAAAGCATGGAAGAGGACAGAAAACGACGAAGTTCAAAGGACGTAGTCCATGTGCTGAGGTTAAAACCTTACTTTGACCCAAAGCAACAACTAGTTGAGAAAGAACGATGCAGCAGTGGCAGGAGACCTGTCACAAGGAGTCAAACTAAATTGCAGCGGGACGCTGCAACTTCCTAAGGAGGGGGAACTGTAGCGAAAATAGCATCCAATGCTGTGCGAGCCGGTGGCCTCGCGGTAAAGCGCTGACCTGCGAAGTAGATGACATGCGAAGCAGCAGATTGTGAGTTCGATTCCAACTGAAGGCAAGTTACCTAAAATTTGTTTTTGTGTTAAAATTTCGTGTATGTACTTTCCAGAAAATTCTTATGTTAATTGTTATGCAGTTTCTAGGACTTTCCAAGTCTGGAATGTTCCTTACGAGAAAATTCCTCGTCTGTATATAAGCTGGTGTAGCTTTCAGTTCAACAGAATAAAGTTTCAGAGTTTGGTGGATACTCGTTGTCTTCACTTGTTCATAGTGAATACACACTACGATTGAGAAATCTACGCGACAATATAAATAAGATTTAAATCTTTCGTGTTAGAATTGAGAATGTATAATTTAAAAAGCAGCCATGTATTATACTGTACGCTGCGTACGATGTTATTAATGACTACAACTGTATGACATATGCTGCGTACGTCATATAGCTCAAGAGATTAATGAAGTATGTAGATCGATATCCCTACAACATTAAAATGCGTAAATTTATTGTTACTACAATGCATTTACGTAACATATAACCTTATTGTATAAATATTTCGGCTTTTCTCCGATGATAAATAACATATTTCATACTTTTCTTTAATGATTCCAACACTATTAGTCTTAATTAAAAAGAAAAAACTTAACAATCAAATGAAGGCGGTTGTTTTATCAGCGGATAACTACATTAAGAAATGTAAAAATAAAAGTAAAGTGACAGCCTCCGGAAACAAAAGAATGGTTAATGATAGAACTTTAAACAATACGTAATCTTTTTTTCATGAGATAACGGTGGAAAGTAAATAATGTTTAGAAGCTCACTACATTCCTTCAGAAAATTTCCGCTATTTTGATAAATGCTTTTGTTTGTTTAACATTATTATTCAAAGTTAAACAGGATTTTTTCACTAATAAAGACGTTAAGTGTATTTTAATAACCCAGGAATAACAGTTATTTGTGTTATTGTTCTTTTTTATTTTCTAAGTAAACATTTCAGTTATATCGTTATTAAATGTTCGACATAAGATATTAATTAATAAGTAGAATCATAAATTATTTTCTCCACTTTCCATTGTATTTTAAATTTATTTATATTAAGAAATAAATTAAATTTGAGGGTTTTTTATTTATGTTTTGATAAATAATCTATTACCTTTTTGATTATTATTTTTTTGTTAGCGAGAATTTATTTTGATGGTTGTTCTGTAGTTAAAAGTAATAGAAATCGAAAAGAAATGTTTCACATTAGATTTCAAAGCATATACTTTTATGTTAATATCCACATAAGAAGTAATTAAAAGCAATTGTTGTCCATGAAGCTGCTTAGCAAATAAAGAGATATTATTAAAAATATTTTTGCAACCATAAAAAATTAAGTATTATGCTGTGTAATAAAATATATTTTACTAGGCATATAAATGATAAAATATAGACTATGTTTTTCCCAAAGTTTTTATGGGTAAACAATTTTTTTCTTTTTTTTTAATAATCCGAAAGTATAATTATATGTAACTGATAAGACCTAAGTCGTTTAACCCTCTAAATGGAGAAAAATAACTCTATTCTTCATAAAGCGCATTTTTCATTTTATACTAACAATTTATATAAATAAAACCACAACAAAAAATAGAAATTACAGTCAAAATAGCTATTATGCTTTTATCTACCCATATGTAACTACAAAGGAAACGAATATTTAAATTAAAATTCTAATTGTTAGGTATAGAAATTCTGAACAGATGTTGCACTTTCTGTACTTACCTCACCTTCTACTATAGAAAACAAACAAATAAAATAGAATTACATTGTAAAGTCGCGAATTTTAGAAGACATTCTTTCATGCTTTTTGGCTCGAATTCACATCATGTGTTCCATTTTCTGAAATTAGATTTGTGCTCCAGCGGCTTTCCGAATATCTGTAAATATAAAAATGATGGAAAAATACTTTTTTTCGATAGAATTTTTTTAAAAAAAGATAGATTCAGCAATATGTACAGTTATTGCACATTCTATATTTACAATTTTACATTTGTAGTTACCTTTCTTTTCTTCTATAGAATACAAACAAATAAATGAATAAATAAAAATCAAATTGAATCGCGTTGTAAATAGTTTAAAGTTGAGAATTTTAGAAGATATTCTTTCATGCTTTTCGGCTTCAATTCACATCAGGACTTCCATATTTACTGAAATTAAGTTTGTGCTCCAGTGATTTCTTTCCGAATACATGTGAATATAAAAATCCTAGTAAAATACATTTACTCGAAAGTGTTTTTTAAAATCATTAAAGAAGATACATTTTGTGGTAAGTTCAAATAGTGAACATTCTTCCCCTTCTATCGTAGGAAAAAAACAAATCAAATAGAATCCCATGGTAAACAGCGTAACTTTAAGAATTTTAGAAGAGATTCTTTCATGCTTTTTGGCTCGAACTCACATCATGTGTTACATTTTCTGAAATTAGATTTGTGTTCCAGCGGTCTCTTTCCGAATATCTGTAAATATAAATAATAATGGAAAAATACCTTTTTTCGATGGAATTAAAAAAAAAAGATTCAGCAGCATGTACAGTTATTGCACATTCTATATTTACCATTTTACATTTGTACTTACCTTTCTTTTCTTCTATAGTATACAAATAAATAAATAAAAATCAAAAGGAATCACGTTGTAAATAGTTTAAAGTTGGGAATTCTAGAAGATATTCTTTCATGCTTTTCGGCTTCAATTCACACCAGGACTTCCACATTTACTGAAATTAAATTTGTGCTCCAGTGATCCCTTTCCGAATACCTGAGAATATAAAAATCCTAGTAAAATACATTTACTCGAAAGTGTTTTTTAAAATCATTAAAAAAGATACATTTTGTGGTAAGTTCAAATAGTGAACATTCTTCCCCTTCTATCGTAGGAAAAAAACAAATCAAATAGAATTCCGTGGTAAACAGGAATTTGAGAATTTTAGAAGACATTCTTTCATGCTTTTCGGCTTCAGTTTACATCAGGACTTCCATATTTACTGAAATTAAACTTGTGCTCCAGTGATTTCTTTCCGAAAACCTGTGAATATAAAAATAGTAGTAAAATAAGTTTTCTCGAAAAACTTTTTGAAAATCATTAAAAAAGATGCATTTAATGATAAGTACAAATAGTGCACATTCTGTACAAACTTCGCAAATCTAATAGAATCCCATTGTAAGAATCATGAAAAGCACCACTGATCCAAATGAACTGAAAGATATATTAGCGAAATCAGTTTAATTTGAGATTTTTCGAAGATACAGGGAAACCTCTAAATAAAGGACACTCCGAATAGGGGGCACTTCAATTTAAGCGACAAAGTTTCTGGTCCCATAGGTGTCCCTTATTCGGAGGTTTCACTGTATTAAGTTATAGTTTCCGGTTTCAACTCACGTCAGAATATCCGTGTTCTAAAATTAGGTTTGCGAATCAGCGATCTCTTTCCGAATATGAGTGAATATAAAAATGCTGAAAAGAAAAACATTTTTGCGACAACGTTTTTAAAAGGCTTTAAAACAGGTGCTTTTAAGAAATGACGGAAATTTATTTAACTTCAGTTCCAATAAAAAATATATTTCAAAAATATAAAATATAAAAATTTGAATATGCTTTCCTTAAAATTCACAACTATTAGCAAAAAATATTTTTAATACACTAAAGAGTAGAAATATCTTGAAAAAAAATTTATTTCGCGGAATAAAAATTAAGTTGCAGTTATTTCGTGTTAATGGATTTAAATGTGAATTTCACCAAACTAGCCAGGTATTCCAAAATTGGCTTCATATATGAATACTTATTTCTGTCTCCGAATTTCGCAATATTGTGGTAACTCTGCCATTAGTACTTTTAAAGAAAAGTCTCATTGTTAAAATCGATACTGATTTCTCGATACGAAATCAAACAATAATTGAGTAACCATTAAGTAAAAATGTATTCCGTTGCTTCGCTCCCCCCACACACAAACTGAGGGATCGAAATAAAAAATACATATATTTAAATTTCCAATTTATGTATTGTCGCCAGGGTTCGTACGGATCCCGTTATTTTCCAGGTGGAATCATTGTACCATGTCAGACTATCCCATACGAGAACTGTGTTGACAGTAAGTAACATTCTTAATTTCAGCTTTCTTGATTTGCGCCATTTTTTGGAAATATTAAAATTCGTCTTTTTTAACCTCATTGAATGACATATTAATTATCCCCTTGCGACGAGGTGGTGTATCTATGAAACTACATAAATTAATTGCCAAACGCCACCGGAATTTGGGTTAAAAAAATCGGTTTATTAAATGCTCGAAATATAGCTTTTTCATATTTACAAATAAAGTTGTTTTCGAATTCCGGTGTTAGTCATTAATTTCATCACTAAAGCAATGAATTTGCTCTGCGTCGCAAAGGGTTAAGGCAAATAAAACAAGTTGGAAATTGCACGTGAAGCGAGCAAATAAGGTGCGTTCGTACTATAACGAAGTTTTAAAAATATTACTCTCATATATATATCTCATAAAATTGTAAGTAGTGAATTACAAATAAAACGCTCATCAAACAATGTTCTCCCTATACCATTATGTAATGGAATACCTTTGGCCTTGTAAATCAATAACAGATGTTCTTTGCACCACAAATTATGTAAAATGTTATTATAATATATACTTTATAGTTGCATATAAATTTTATTAAGTTCGAATGAGTGTAACACCATTAAAATGCATTTGAAAAATTTTTCCCCATTGACCGTAATGTAACGGAATACTTTTGATTGTCCCTGTAATTGATTTATGCATCCGATTTTCATAAAATTTGAAATAACTCGACAAAATTATGTAATAATGATGTGTATTTTAAATTTCAAACGTATAAAATTCATTTGAAACTTTTCCCCATTGACCATAATGTAATTGAATACTTTTGATTGCCCTTGTAATTGATCTATGCACCCGATTATCAAACAATTTGAAATAACTCGACAAAATTATCTAATAATTATATATTTTAAATTTAAAACGATTAAAATGCATTTGAAACTCTTCCCCCCCATTGACCGTAATGTAATGGAATACTTTTGATTGACCCTGTAATTGATCTATGCATCCGATTTTCACAAAATTTGAAGTGACTCGACAAAATAATGTAATAGTTATGTATTTTAAATTTCAAACGATTCAGTTGGGTAGTTTTTTCGTTGTTATATGTGGACAGACAGACGGACAGACGGACGGACTGTGCGACAACAATAGGTGCTACGTATTTACATAATTACGAACGCACCTAAAAAAAGGATAAGATGCTGGCTTCCATGCGTATGGTTGGGAATGGGGCAAGGGAACCCACGAAGTGCGCTGAGGAAAAGGTGCCCTAGTATAAATAGATATGTAAGTACGTACAATGTGTCATTGTGTTTTATAACCATCTATACAAACATTCAGAAGTAGCAATCTTCTTCGAGTCGTGATCTGTTTAGGATATCTTTTCTCAAAAATATTAACAACAGATGTATTTTTTTAAATTGTTATTGCTAAAGTTATAATATTATTATCATCAATAATATTGTAATTTGAGCAATATTAGTTTATTACTAAATTTAGGAGTTTTCTAAAACTACTAGCTGTTCATTTTTTTCCAATGTAGAAGGATGTTTATTATAGCTAAAGTCAGAGTTTAACTTACCTCACAGACTTGACTTAAGCACTGTCGTCGGCGACTATTATTTTATTCTTTTTAACACCACATTTTGAAAATAAAAATATCTTTTGCACACTCGGAAACAAGTGAAAGAAAAATGTACTGCAAAATGTATTTTTTTAATATTGGGGAGAACATGATATAAAAAGAGTGGCCTGTAGTAGCATTGCATAATGTATCTTTAAATGAATTGCCGTAATTTCGCGTAGATAAGCCGCAGCCCAACCAATTCATTTTCGACCCAGAAAGTTCATTTAGTAATTTAAAATAAATATATACCGCGATACAAATTGTTTCATTTTATTTTTGAAAATTTCTAGGTCGAAACAGAATTGTTTGAGCTGCGGCTTATATACACGAAATTACGTTAGTCAGTTGCTATTTTAGACTCTTATAAAAAAATACATTATATAGACACGTATTATTAACACGAAATATTCTTGTCTAATTTTGATAAATCGTTACGACCTGTACAAAGTCACATAATCTGATGTTCTACATTGCATATATATTTTAAATACATGTAAAATGGCTATTTCCATGAGTACTTGTTATAAAGTCACATGCTACGATTTTTAGTTACCAGTATTATAGAACAAAAAAAATTTGATTAATTTTATTGGCACATTCTCATTAATTGAATAAGGCAAAGCACACTTTTCGAAAATAACGGTGGCTAACAAGCATAACAATTAATAAGTTATGTGACTTGCACTACAGAATCCATGGAATTAGCCAAATATAAATGATAAAATTCTTTTTAAATAGTTGTTAAAATTTATATTAAACCTGAATATTGTTGATTCGTTAATAATCTTTTGTGTATGTTGTTAAAAATAATTGTTATGCGTTAAGTAACGCGTCAAATAAAGTAATGTTCTGTTTACCTTTATAATAAATTAAGTATCGCACATAATTGCAACTATATATAAATCTTTAATGAATCTTTATATGATAGAAAAGTTACAAAAACCTTTGCTTAGATTTCCATAAAGTTTATTTTATACATACAGAACGCGATATGATCTTTTTTTATTAAAAAAATGCATTACTTTTATTTAAGCACATAATATGCCATATGTAATTTATATTCTTCATAATTATTATTTAGAAATAGTTTTCCTTTCTATTACACAAACAAACAAGGCGTACATATTTCTTTTCAAAGTTATGTTTTCCTTAAAGTTTTAAAAAGGAAATGTTTTAGCATTAAAAGAACTTCTAAATATTAGTTTCTTTCGATATTTTTACCGTTATTTATTAAATAAATAAAAACAAGCCAGAAAAGTACTGCCGAGAGCTATCATATTTTATTTGATTTAAAAGAAGAAAAACAAAGCTTCAAATAGTAAACAAGTAAACGGATGGGAATAGTGCAAAATATATACTTACGTTTATTTATGGATGGTCACGTCCTGTATTTCTGTTCTGAAGATTTGATTTATCTTTCTGCAATCTTTTGTGAATGGCTCGCTAAAGAGTAAATGTAAGAAAGTTTTATGTTTTCATGAAAGTAATTTTAAGAAAATACAGGGCTCCCAAATGGTCCGCGAAATGAACATCAGAATTTTTTTAGAGAAATTTTCTTTTTAGATTTTTCTTGTAAATTGTCAAGAAACGACGTTTGGAAGTTGATTCTAGCTCAAATGTATTTTGAAATTTTCTGTTAAAAAATACTGATGTTCAGTTCGCGGACCATTTGGGAGCTCTGAAAATATTCAAAAATAAGGCTATTTTTTCCAAAAATTAGAAACGAAGAAAAAATAATGGAAATACTTTAGACGTAGTCAATAGTTAAGACGTAGATAGAGGATAGAATATGCTTTTTTCTTTATTTTTTCTAATCATATAACGTGCCTTATGTACTTTATATTCTATTTAATTATTCGTTGAAAACAGTCTTCGTTTCCTTTACACAAATATACAAACAAGCACCTACTTGTTTTCAGAGTTAAGATTCCCATAAAGTTTGAAAAAGGAAATGTTTCAGCTATAAAAGAACTTCTAAAAATCTGATAATTTTTTCAATATTTTTGTCGATATTTTTAAATAATAATAATAATAAAAACAAACCAGAAAAGTACTGCCGAGAGCTATCATATTTTGTATATTTTATTTGATTTAAAAGAAGAAAAACAAAGCTTCAAATACTAAACAAGTAAACGGATGGGAATAGTGGAAAATATATACTTACGTTTATTTATGGCTGGTCACGTCTAGTATTTCTGTTCTGAAGATTTGATTTATCTTTCTGCAATCTTTTGTGAATGGCTCGCTAAAGAGTAAATGTAAGAAAGTTTTATGTTTTCATGAAAGTAATTTTAAGAAAATATTCAAAAATAAGGTTATTTTTTCCAAAAATTAGAAACGAAGAAAAAGTAACGGAAATAGTAAAGTCTTAGTTAGAAAAACAAAAAACTGCTGATTAAAAATTTAGAAAATAGCTGTTGTTTTCGGTCCAAAATGTATCTTGTGGTGTCCGCATTTTATTTATTTTTTTACCGTTTTTAATGTCCGTGATCTTTCAGCTTTACTTCTTTTATTGCGACTTTCAAGCGGAAGGCAGGTTCAAAATTCTTGAACCACGACCCAAATAGTGAAATCTCCAGGAAGAAATTGAAGCAAGGCTGGGAAAAATAATCAAAAATTGAAACCGTACAAATTTAAAAGGAAAATAAATTAAATTAATGATATCTAATGTAACGTTTGATGGGAAATTCAAAACTGCAAACCACAGAGTACAACAGTGCCTCAACTCGGCTTGAAAAGAGCGCCCTCAGTGGATCACTTAAAAAATAAACCATCACGTTGGCGATTTTTATCCTCGTGATTTCTGTTTAACTATAACCTTATTCTGCTTGGCGCTTCTTGCTGAATGCTGATTTGATTATCTTTGCACGTGTGCTTATGCTATTTGATCTTAGATTTCCGCGCTTATATTGATTCGTAATTATTATTGTTATTCTTGTTGTTATTTTACTACAACATTAATTTTAAAATAAAATTGAATTTCGACTCTTTCAGAACAAGTTTAAAATAATTCTTTTATAAATTTCAAAACAAGAAGCAGCAAGCCGTCGCTGTATTTTTTTTCTTTTTTCCCTTATTATTTGTCGCCAAGGAAGCGATGTTTCGCCGAATTAGCAACCTCTGTTATGTTATGATCGTAGTTTCAGAGTGGTCCGCTCGTGTCGCTAATGTCTATGTGTAATCCATAGCTGCCAACATCTTCCGCTTTTTCGGCCCGGAAAAATTTTACAGCAAATTTTACTATTTCAAATAGCCGTAATCTTCTGATTAAATAAGGCAAAAATTTCTGTTAAATTTTTCCGGGTTGAAAAATCAAAAGAGTTGGCAGCTATGCGTAATCCCATGTTAAACAAGTTGGCATTACAGTGCATGAAAGTTGATTCTCTGTTCCGTACTCTGTGCTGCAAACTAAACACAGCATTGCCGAATTTATTATTACTGTAATTTTCTGTAGAATAACCCTCAGCTTAATAAATTCAGTCTCGACCCAGATATTTTCAAAAATAGAATGTAATATTTTGTATCGCGGTATCAGAGCTGCCAAGTCTTCGACTCTTTTGTATACCGGTATTTTAATATAGATAATGTTGATTTATTTAATTAAAACATTTCGATGATTTAAGATATCCAGATTTTCTCTAAGATAATAGTAGTGTGCAAAAAACCGGAGACTTGGCAACTCTGCGGTATTTATTTTTCGAAAATTAATGAATAAAGTTTCTGAGTCGAAACAAAATTGTTTCAAGTGCGGGCGATTTACCGGAAAGTACGGTAAATCATTAGCAGGCCATTTGCATTGAATAAACTCGAATCTCAATGTGCTTAACTTAAATCAGGTAAATTTTCGTCATCTGAATATGAATCTAATATGTATAATCGATTAGAATCGATTTCCAAATGGTTTTTAAATGGCTAATAATTAATTTCTTAAATTATGTATTACTCGCATGATGACAAAAAAAAAAAAAAAAAAAAAAAAAAAAAAAAACGGTTGAGCGAAATTCTAAAATTAGCGTAATTTTTTTTCCCAAGCACCTTTGTCGTTCCAAGCCCAAGCTCGCACTCTGATTGGTTGTTGCTCTCGGCACTGTTTTCATGTAACATGGCGATAATCATGCTTGGCGTAGCGATAGATACTTCCGTCCGTCGAGTTTGATTTCCTTCCGAACCGAGTACAAAGTAACTTTTCTCTTGCAGCATTGGATTGGATGGAACGTGTCTTACTGAAAGCTGTACTCTTTAAAAGTTTTTACACACAAGAGCACAAGACCACGAGGATAAGAATGAAGGAAGAATAACAATGAGTAGGTTAGGTTTTAGGTTTACTCGTTCACTTACGAGCGAAGTATTTCTCGCCAAGTATGGTTATCGCCAAGTTACGTGAAAACAGTGCCGAGAGCAACAACCAATCAGAGTGCGAGCTTGGGCTTGGAACGACAAAAGTGCTTGGGAAAAAAAATTTCGCCTAAAATTACAATTGAATTTTGGCGAGCTAATGAGATAATAGATTTAAATATGTAAAGGAGCGATCTTGATAGTGTGATAATATACCTCTTTTCGCATTTCCTGAGCATGTTTTTTAGAAAATCATTGAAATTTTGATTTTTATTCATAAACATAGTAACTTTCTTTCTACTTCGGACTGATGTACACCATTACTGTACATTTAACCCTTTCAGGGGCGGTGTTTGCAGTCTGCAAACACTTAATATTACTGTTCCAATTGCGAACTGGCACCAGTAAAATTTTAACACAATTTTGATTTTATAATATGCGCGAAAAACAGCTCTTGATTATTTTGAATTAAGTCTGTTCTTAAATTGTGGCGTGAATCAATTATTTAAACATTTTTGGAGCATAAATACCTTGCCCCTGAAATTGTTAACTAATTTAGACATTTTTTATTTTACTTCATATCCAAAAAAGAGATTGTCTACATGTGTAATAACACCACAAAAGTGCATTTTATGATTTTAATAAATCCTGTTTATGTTGATATAGTGTAATTTTCCACTATCCCAATAGTTTTTGTTTAATCTTACAAATAAATATCCGAAAAATGTATTGGAGTTTTACAAGCTATTAACCTGTTTAATAAATCTGAATATTTTTGCATCGTTCATATTCTTAAGTCTAGTTTGTTATGGGTAACGGTGACACATAACGATTCTGCATACAGTATTAGTTTGTTTTATAATAAATCATGAATTATATACAATTATAAATTATATACAGGGTGGTTACGCTATAAATATCACTATTTAGAGCTGCTTGTAGCTTGAAGGAATGAGTCGAATGAAACCAAAATCGATGCACTTACTATTCGAAAAGGTATAAAAACAAAGAAAACAATAAATAAATAAATTAATTAATTAAAGCAACAACCACATACCGAATGCGCTACGGAAACCTATTGAAGCAAACGGCATCGAAATCATTAGCCAAATCAAAAAAGGGTCATTTCTAGTGGTGGTTTTTCTCATTATGTACAATAGTATTATAATTAAAGCGTGATCTGGCAAACTTAGAGGCATATTTTTAACGTTACTGGCAGAAATGAACATTTATTGATTTTGCTGATGATTACAACGGGTTTTGCATCGTCAAGATCCGTAGCGCCATCTGTTTGCTGTTGTTGCTTTCATTTTTTTTTTTTTTTTTTTCATTTGCGGTATTTTTTTTTAAATAAATTTAAACGAGATTCTCACCAGAAAATTTTAACGAAATTTTACATTTTTAAGTTTGGCAGCAGAATATCGAAGAAATGCCGTTTCTTATTTTTATAAAATTGTTCGGTATTTCCGGAAAAAAAGATATTAGAGAGACATACATGTTGCCCCTAAATGGATTTAAGCAACGCAAAGTTCCAAATAGAGGTATTTATTTTATAATCACCCGGTGTATTCTGATTCCAATACATACTTATAAATTAAAATAGAGTTTCTTAAAAATTAGTAAGAAGATATTGTATATAAGCGGGACACGATTTGATTTCCTATAATTAAAAACATTAATTTTATTTACGCATATAAATGGTCATATTTGTTTCGTGCATTTATTTTTGTAGATACTCATTCTCTGAGAAATAGCCGAGTGCTTACTATCTTTTCTTTACACAAATAAAGAAATAATAAATACTTAGAAATATTTTCAAAAGTTTTGTTTACATTAAAGTTTTAAAAGGAAAAAAGGTTTAAGGATTCGAAATAGTTCTAAAGGTACTGTTTCTTTAATATTTTTGAGGTTATTTATTAAGTATATAGAAACACAGAAGAAACGTACCGCCTAGAGCTATTATATTGTGTGCATGTTTCTCTGTAGAAAAAACCCCCTTAAAGATTTAAAGAGAACAGAAACAAATAAACGGAATAGTGGAAAATATATTCTTATGTTTATGGTTGGCGAATCACGTCTTTAAATTTTTTTTCTAAAGATTCGATTAGTTTTACAGCAATCTTTTGCGAACAACTAGCGAAAAAATAAATAGAAAAAGATTTAAGTTTTCGCAAAAGTGATTTTAAAACTCTATAAAAAACTACTTATTTTACCTAGATACGGAGCAACGGTCCTAACAGAACTATATACGGGCTGTACAAATTTAAGAATTATACTTGAATCATATAGAGCTTTCGACAAAAAACCGATTTAGCCGATATTAATTATCTCATGACCATGGTATGCTACCATTAGTATTCCTGATTTAGTGGATTTTTTTATTCGATTATTCCGTATTCACAGCAAAAATTTTAAATAGAAACTTGTGCTTTATTTAATAATAGACATACCATCACAAAATAAACGGAATATTACCATTTAAATTTTCTAGTTACAATTTCGATTGTCTGAACTACGCAATTTTTGAAACGTGGAAATAGAGAGTTAATTTGATTGGTCATGTGTTACTCCCGATGTGACATCGGGTTTAAAATCTCTTTCACGAATTTTATTCGATAGCTCATGTATGCGAACAAATTTATACATTGCTCGTTTGCAGGTCTTTTCTTTTTTTCTCACCGCTGGCAATTTGGTATTAGTGCGCGCTAACAAATGCCACACGTACTGAATACATTAAAACTATAATCGCTCTTCTAAATATGATAAACATTGACTTCCTTTTTATGGGCAAATCTTAGGTATCATAGTCTAGCAAATTCTTCTCGATATATTTCTTAAATATATACAATAATATATTTTCCTTACATTGAACCATTTATGGGCAGAGACGTGTGTTTACTAACATATTGAAATATACGAATGGAACCAGAATTTAATAACAAATTTATTTATGAGTAGGGATGAGAGTGTTCCGCGTCTTTTCATACCAGTATAATATTCGAGAAAATATTGTTCTGTTAAATCGCAGCATTTTTCGATTGAGTAAAATAATAATTTCTATAAGATTATATTGGTCGGAAAAACGCGGAAAATTTTCATGCCTATTATGAGAAAGTAAAAAAGGTGTGCTATATTTGAAATACAAAGTAAACCGAAAACTATTTCATCAAAATTCTGGTCCCGACGTGGCATTTGGGAATTAAAATTAAGTGATTTCATAAACGTTTTACCCCTAAAAGGGTTAAAACTCCCGAGTTAACCCTCTAATGTTTCACATCACGAGGTTTCCATGGACAAAGCAAATGTCGAATAACTTGCGCAAACGGAGCTTTTGTCTTGGATGTATTTTTCAGTCTAATTAATCCCCCTTGATTATTCCCACCAGTTATTACTTACCCATCATACGTAATATAGGGTAAGTCTTGCAGTCGTTTTGAAAATCGAAAAAAAAAATTTGACTGATTTACACGTTTCGGACACTGGAGATTCCGAAAAACATATTTTTAGAAAAAAAAATATTGCCATCCGTCCGTCTGTGTGTCTGTCTGTCTGTAACTGCTCTATCTCTCGAACAAATTGAGATAGAGACTTGAAATTTTGTATGTGCTTAGTATGTAAGAATGGGACGAAGCCTATTTAATACCAGTAACCTCGATTATCCGGAACTATTTTTTGGACTCTCGAAATATTCGTTCTGATGACAGGTATATAAAAAAATTTCGAATTTTTTTATTTTAAGGAGTGGACGTAAAAGGCAATAAATTAACAAAAATTTTGCATAAAAAACGAAGTCGATCGGATAATTAGTTGTCGAGATATTTCTAATCCAGTTTTTCACATTCTTTGATTTTTCGTGAACCTGTATTTCATTCAAATTTCAATTCAAATATATCTTTTAAATGCAAATGAGACACTTAATTCGATGCAAGAAACCGTTAGTGAATATGAAAATTATTTTTAGAATTATAAGGATGTTTCTTTTATGCAGTTCAGTGCTACTTTAATAGTTAGGCGTTTCATAAAATTTATCGAAATTGGTTCATCAGAAATTCATTAATAGAGCATGATGATGTGTTAAAAACACTTAATCATACGTTTATATTTTATTTTGGAATTGTAATGCATTTTATAAATTGTTTACATATGTTATGTTTTCATATATTATTTTATGTATATCCATGATGGGTAAGTATTACGGTGGCCTCCAGCGACTAGTTTTTTGTTGTAAGCATTGTAGTTATTTAATGAGGCCATTTTTTCCGATTACACAAGAAATTCTTTTTAAAAAAACTGGTGATAAAATATTAAAAAAGACGTATCTGTAAAAGTCGTTTGTCTCGAAGATGTTAAACGCGAAATTTTTTTTAACCTATTTTGATAAAATAATTGCGTAGCGAAAGAAATTAGAGAAATAATATTCGGAATCCTCTGTAAGTCTCTTTTTTATTAGAATGATACTAATAAATTGTTTACTAACTTCCAAACTTTTATGACAAATTAAGTAACGTTTCTGCCTAAGATTATTAAAAATGCATCGGTAGATATATGATACATAAACTTTCATCAAACTGTTAATTATAACTTTAAAACTAATTTCGTTGGAGATGCACTTTTGACATTAAAGTTTACTTTCTTTTGAAAAATCGATAATTTATTATTTTACGAATTATGTATTTTACTCATTTTCTATTTAATGTAAAAGTATTAGATCACTAGAAAGTTTAATTATCAAACTAATTCTGAACATTTACACAAAAGGGCTCTAGTTAATTTACTATTATAAATTTTAATCTTATGCTATTTATGGTTATTAAAGAATATACTTTTTAATATATTATGTTACCCCTAAAATGTATTAACATTTAATCAGAATTTACAGTTTTCTTAATCAACTTTGTTTATTGAAAATACGTGGAAATAATTAACGCTATTATAAGTAAAGTGAGCAATTTAATCCTAGTTCTGTAGTACTATTTACTTTTATTTATTAAAATTTTTATATAATATCTAGATTTTTGAAGATTAATATATGTATTCTAATTTCTCACGCATTCCTCAGATTATTATTTTGAATTATTAAACATTCATTTAATATCGCAATACTATTAATTTTTTTATTACAATGTATAAGTTGAACATTTTATTTTAATAAATTTTATAATTACGTATCACTGTCTTGAATGTTAAATTTCTAAATGTTTTTATAGCAAAATGAGATAGAAATTTCATTCCCCTGTACATCCTACAGTAATATAAAATTTGTCTAATTATGTAAATCTTGAAAATGTCATTAAAATTATTTGTATGTTAATTCAAATTATTGACGAAACTACGGTATATTTTTAAATTTTATACAATTTTAAAAAATTAAAAAAATTTCTTTGTTACAACTTCATTATGCACCGTAACGTTGTATAGTTTTTTAAACATTTAAAGGACACCCGTAAGAAAAAACCCAAAATTTTTATTATTGATTTTAAAGTAATGAACTTTGGTGTACTATTTAAGAATCTTCTTTAAGAAATAATTAGCAAAAAAAAATCACTTTTTATTAAAAAGTATATTTTTTACGGGGATTTTTATGATTTTTTTTGTCGAAAAATACATTTTTAAAAAATATTACTCCTCATTCAATTTTCAATATTTTGGTATTAATAAAAATTTCTTAAATAGTGTTATAGTATATAGAAAAGAACTAAGGAGAGATATTTTTAATTTTCTATTTCAATCAGCTATAAAAAAAAAGAAAATAAAATACGCATGGTAAATTTCCTTAAATTTGTTATAATTTTCATGTTTACCAATTTATGCAAAATTTTCAGAAATAGTTAAAAAAAAATCTCTCCTTACATTTGTTGCAATTTTTTTAAGATTCTAAAAACATAAACACTTTGTTTCTAAATCATTTTACCACTGAGCCTTAGTACTTTGAACTTAGACAAAATATGAAAAAAGTCATTTTCAGGAAAACACGTTTTAAATGGCCGCTAGTCCTTTAAACTCTATAGTGAGTGCAATTTAAAAAGCTAATTTTCTACCTGTTCCAAGTGTCCCCGAGTTCTGAAGTTTTGCATGGATGTTTGCAAATATGTATTTTATCGTTTTCTGAAAAAAAAAAAAAAAAAAAAAAAATTTTGAACTTTTGATGATTTTTGGCCGAAAATGGGGTTCATGTCTCCAAGCAATAATGTGTCTGTAATATTGAATTCTCACCGAAAAAAATATAAAACAAAATATTTTATAATAAGAAAAGGCAATACAGCAATACGTCGCCAAAGTTAAACTATAAAATTTCGTTAGTGTTCTCTGGCGAGAATCTCGTTCAAATTAGGTAGGATAAAATGTATCCCATCCCCTCACAAGGAGTTAAAAGACTTTTTGATAATTTCTTCGCATACACTATAGTGTATAAATTATTTTTACTAGTGTACAATATATTTCTTATGTGTAAATGATGAGTTGTCTAATATTGTGTTATTTTCTATTTTAGACAAAAGTAAAAAAAGCTATGCTGTGTGGATAATTTCTCAAATTGAGGTAAAGTTTTCTTTATTCCAATATAAAAATTGTGTTGATTATTTAAAAATAATTCATATAAAATAGTATACTATTGTTATAAAAAAAGTGTGGCATTACACGTAAATTAGCACAATCTTAATTTAACTTGACTAATATCTCTATGTATTTTGGAATTTTTTTTATGTATTTGTATTTTTTTAAACTTAAAACTTGAACATGTATAATGCAAATCAGAAAATTAACCCTTTGCTTCTTAACAACTCTGATTTTTAAAATTTTTACTCAGATATTAAAATGCATCATTTTAAGCATATAAAAAATAGTTAAAAAATTTAGAATGTAAAACTGATATATTTATTGACTAAAAGGTATCTTTTCACATGTACAATAAAACAGAAATTGACGTATTTATAATAAATATTATCTATTTTCTAATACAAAATTTTAATGTATACAAAATTTCCTTTCAAAAATCTGCTTTCGAACTTCTAAAGCTTTTTGAATTTAACAGAATTTATTATGTTAATTTTTTTAGTATCGACTTGAAGCTTCTGAAATAATAAACAAAACTTTGGTATGGGAAATCAACCAAATGGGCAATTCCATGCGAATTTGTTTGTCTGTTACGCAGCTAAAAATTGCTATGATTGTTGGCTACCGGTATTTTCGTAAAGTTTGCTTCGTTTTATTCAATTGATGAGATATCTTCAACAAAATAAGTCACATTTTCCCGACATCAAATACTGGTAGCCAAAAATCGTAGTACATCACAGACAAACAAGTTCGCATGGAAATAGCCAAATATCATCGTCTGTTGAGAATCCCAATGATTAATTTGTATTAACGGGTGTGCTGGAAAATAGGAACAACAACAAAAAAAGCCTGTGTTAGTACCTGTTAAACCTGTGTAAGTACTATTAACTTTTGGGTATATTGCAGATCTGTAATGCAATGATACAAAAGTCTAAAACTATATTTGAGGACAGTATAGAAAATATGGTTACATTAATTTATATTAACTGGTCTGTTGGGAAATAGGAACATCAACAAAAAAAAAAATCGTATTTTAAAACTTACTGTGTAAGTACTATTGACTTTTGGGTATGTTGCAGATCTGCAACACAATGATACAAAAGATTAAAATTATTTTCGAGGATAGTTTACAAAAAATGATTGCTTAATGTCATAGTTGGCTACTTCCATGAGATTTGTAGTGCAGGGATGAAATTTCCGCTTTTTTGCACACCAGTATAATTTTAGAGAAAATATTATATTATTAAATCGGAACAATTTTTGCGATTTAAAAGAACAATATTTTCACTAAAATAATACTGGTGTGCAAAAAAGCGGGAATCTCAACCCTAGTAGTGGTAGCCAAATGTTACGATTTTTAGCTACTAGTATTTTAGAGCGGAAAATGTGACTTATTTGATCGGAAATTATTATACTTCGAATTATTAACTGTTCGAAGATAACGGTGACGAAGAAGCATAATATTTATTATCTAAGCGACATACACTACGATAACCCACTAGAAATATTTGTTGCACGTTCATACATACTTTTTAAATGAATACAAATGTTTTATAGTTTATATGAGTTGATTTGTACGTTGGATATTTAGCAGTTTGTTATGATGCAATAATAAAAATTCCATTTGAGTTTCTCACTCAAGTTTAAAACACAATTTAATATAATACTAGAAAACAAGTACGTTGTAAAATATTTCCAACAGAATTTGGAACAATAGTCGCATCGCTATTCAACAATGCCGGAAACCGCAAAATGTTTCTTAATTGATACGTGAATATTCATACTTCTACTAAGCGTAAGACCAACTTTTTAGTGAAAAATATATAAGCCGGGGATCGAACCCGGAACCCTTGGAATAGCGCTCTAAGTGCTCTACCATTTAAGCTACGAGGACGATACCCAGACCAGCATTTTTCACTTCATATGTTGGTTAAGCTGCAAATCGCAGCACTAGATCCGTCTTCAGGAGCACACAATTCTGTGGCGTAACATGAAACATACGCTTAGTAGAAGTATGAATATTCACGTATCTATAATTACAGGCGTAATTTCACTACGGAAAATTAATTGAGAAATTGATTAATATCATAAATATACATGTTTCTTAATTTTTCACTTTAAAGAAATGGCCTATGGCAAACAAATTATTTTCGAATGAGGATGTCATTGTTTAATTAACTATGAATGATATTTTTGATGACTTGAAGAAACTGGCTATTTTGAGGAATTATCATCAGGGTTGGGTTTGTAACGTCAGAATCTGGTTTTTGACATGACTAGTGTCAAAAACTGGTTTAAACCGTCAAAAATGTGTAACGCACTTTAAACATTTTAAGAACAAGACTGAAACATTGAATAAGTCTTAATGATTTAAATAATTTTTTATTTAAAATTAATTATACTGTAACTTAATAATTAAAAAAATTAAATTACTTTAATTGCAATAAAACATTGTTTTTTTAGAATGGTCAAACGGAAGAAAATGATTTTGTACAGTTAATAATCTGGATCAATTTTACTCCACAGTATCCTATAGCACATAATCAATTTAGCACATTTATTTACATCCAAATGGTTTCTGAGTTTAGAGTGTATGAAGCTAAAGTTACAAAATATTTTCTCAATTGGTGCTGTGCTAGCAGGGCTTGATAGCAGATGCATTGCTAGTTGAACAATTTTCAATGCAGGCTAAAATTTCAGATTTATGAGAGATTTTTTTTTCCATAAATGATAATATACAATACAGTAAAAGTGAATTTTTAATATTACATCTAATGTTGTATATGTGTGACAGATGTTTAATGTGAAATTTTATAGATCAATTTAGTATTTGAGGTTTCTGACAAGGTTTTTGACAAGAGGTTTTAGCCATGACGGTTTAAACCATGGTTTTAACCGGATAAAACCACACACTGTCAAAAACTTGCCAACCCTGATTATCATATTTTCAAAATGGTATTAAAAAAGCCTTGAACAATTGACAATTAGATGTATTAATCAAACAAAACACCATAATGGAAAAAAAGAGATTTCTTTTGTCAGAAAAACTAGTTTTTTTTCATTTTTAACGGGAGATATTTAACAACTTTTTCAGTTCAATCAACCTCTTTCCTAATGATCCCCGTTCGCTCCCTCATATCGAATGGAAGTTGATATTTCATGCAGTGGGCACTCTGATCTCTAACATACTAAATGAGACAGCAGGGCTGCCACAGGCGACAATTTTTTAATTCTAACTGCCACCACTTTCTCAAAACAGAAATTCTTAAACAATTTGAAAATATTGTTAAGAAAAATACACCTCAAAATTTATATTCGGAAAATACTGGTGAGAACAGAATGCAAACTATTCGCCTGTGGCACCCATTTGATAGTTGTCAATGTCTTGTATTGTCCTCCAGGAGGAAGAGTGAGATCGGTGTTTGTCTCGCCAACCATCCTGGGAAAACCGTGGTGGTACTAGGTGTGGCAGGGACAAATACTTCAGTCTTCCATAAAAATTCTAATATATGTCTTGCTAACCTTAAATATTACAGCATTAAAAGCGTCGAATGAAGCAGTTCGAAAGGTAGCTAGTGTAGAGATAGCCTGCCCTATATGTGTCCGACACAGATTATTGTGTGTTGCAATATTGCCGTATCTGGCGGGGATTTTATTAGAAATACTGAACACACACGAGAAAATTTTTATTAGAAATTTTCTTTTGTTTTATTTATGGGGAGGCGGGAATCAGTTATCTTTTAAAACAAAAATAACTACTAAAACTTACTGGTGATAATTCGAAATGCTTCGCCGGAAAACAGACAGATGCGGCAACACCATAGCTACCAACATCTTCTGCTTTTTCGGCCCGGAAAAATTTTACAGCAAATTTTACTTTTTCAAATCGCCGTAATGCGCTGATTAAATAAGGCAAATATTTCTGTTAAATTTTTTTGGGTCAGAAAGTCAGAAGAGTTGGCAGCTATGCAACACTGGTGTATTGTGGTGACCATCAGCAGAGTCTCGCAGAAAAAATGTGTTTTGTTAAAATTACCGTTATGTCATAGGTAATGAATTTATTCGTACATAAACACATAAATAAGTTCTGCCTGGTCACCAGTCACGAAACTTCAGAAAACTTACGTATGGACTACTCACGTACCGTAATTTCCGGCGTATGATCCGCCGATTAAACAAACATTTTTCGACCTAGAAATTATTTACAATATAATTTATCTAGATCGCCGCAAATATTTGGCTTCAATTACTAAATAAAGTTTCTGGGTCCAAAAAGAATTGTTTTGTCTGAGGATTATACGCCGGAAATTATGTTACGTGAGTAGTCCACACCGAAGTTTTCAGAAGTTTTGTAATTGGTGACCAGACAGGACTTATTTATGTGTTTATGTTCGAATAAATTCACTTCCTATGACAGGGGTGGTGAACTATGGCATGCTTGACACCACAACTATTTTACAATAAACTTCGATTTAACTAATCATCAAATCTCTGGGATTCAAGAAGTCGTCCATTTATTACAAAAAATAGTGGTATCCGGTGTGTCACATATGGTCACCACTACCCTATGACGGCAACTGAGCAAATTCCCATCCAAAGAGCCGACTGCACAATATCCTATGTCATCGAGCACAAGAAAAAAGTCTTTATTTTATGGAACAGTAGTAATAGAGGAATCCAATGATCAATGTCTGCCAGAAACGAAGTGATGCATAAGCCAAAAATTGATACCACTAGTGGATGATTCGTAGGATTAGCATTATGTTTTTCTGCACCCACTTTACGATGTTTTCCTACTTTTGATAGTACGGTAAACACAATGCTGAATCTATGAGTCAACCACTATGGTATCAATTTTTGGCTTATGCACCACTTCGCATCCAGAAGACATGGTTCAATAGATTTCTCTATTACTACTCGTGCTAGATGACTTAGGGTTTTGTGCTGTCGGCTCTTGGACTATGAGTGATGGTGACTGTGAGAGCTAGGGAGAGACAATGTTGTGTCTAGTTGATTGAAACATCAGCAGTCAGAACATGTCGTGGACACGTACTTCGAACAAAGTGACCGAACAGAGATTTTCAGGGCGTTTTTTTTTTGTGTGTGTAACGAGAACACATGTATCTCTCTCTTAACCTCTTCGCTACTGGCGAATATTACAGTATTTTTAATTATTACTGAATTATTTCTTCTCTCTTTTGACTTCAGAGCGAGATTTTTGTTTTATTTTCATTAGCAGTGTTGCCAGTGGGCTACTTATTTAAAATTTATATTTCTTGATTGGCACCGCTTTTTTGAAACAGTAAATTACCTTTTGTTTCCGCCTTAATGATCATGTCAGTGACTAAGGCATATTTTATGATTTGTAAAAAGTGATGCCAATCAAAAATCTCAATTTAAAAAAAGTAGCCCATCTGGCAACACTGTTCATTAGCTCGAATCTTAGAATTCGAAACATATTATTCTTATATCGAAATTTCATTTATTTTTGAGTATCATTAATAAAATGGGATAAAACTGATGTACCCATTTGGGTAGTCAGGGACTGAAGAGGTTAATACTCCTTAAACATTTATCTGATCAATGTATTTTTTTTTTTCCTCAATCAATTCCTAGTTTTTCGTATCTTTTACTGTATTTTTAATCTTTTATTACCGGTTTTTCAAAGCAGAAAATATTGTTTAATTGAATCAGAAAAATTCTCACATAAAATAATGCAAAATATACAATAAAAATCTCCTGGGAAGAGTAATAGATCATGATTTGAAATTATTTGCTCGTACTTAGTACGAACAAATCGTAAGAGGCAAAAATGTTGCCCAAATTAAGTACGGACAAATCGAAGAAGCGGTCAATCTTCAGTCGAGCGCGCCGTTGTAAAAAAGTAAAATATTCACTTTTTTTCTCTTTAACCTCCTGACTGCCGCCGGCTGATTTTTTCACACACTAAGCTGCAGGTTTCACTGCAACATAAGTAATATTTAAATTAGTATAATTCCACAAATAAAACCCAGTTCTGAAAAATTAAGTTAGGATTGATGCTATCAAAGATTATAGACCGATACTAATAACATATTTTGTATCAGGTTGGAAAAAACATCTTTTTTTTTAAATATTTTTTAATAAATTAGAGAGAAAACAACATTACAATATTATCCTTTGGCTGGGCAGTCAGAGGGTTAAATCAAAATTCACGCAGTAGAGGGGGTTAATCACCATTTGTATTCGTTTATTGGATCTGTTTACCCACTTTCTGAAAGTTTTTTGTATTTCAGATAGCGCAATTATCTGCAACTGTCATTTCAATCTACATGAAATGCGCAAGGTTTATCTGCAAACAGTCTTCAAAAAAGCAAATCTTATGCTTGATATGTGAAGCAACTAATATAGATGAAATATAAGACTAATTCTGTAAATCTGAAATTACTTAATTATTGTTTAGTAATTCATTATTATTTTTTATTCTTTGTGATTGTAGTAGTAAGAAGCTTATTATATATCTAAACTTCTGCTTTAATATGTTATAACAAAATAAGTGTATTGCGAAATACTTTCATAAATTGTGATCAAAGATAACTTATATGATATTTTTAAGTTAAATTATTTTAAAATAAAGCAGCAATAATTAATTCTTTTTCGCCTGTTGTATAATTTTCAACGCGCGGCCGTTCATATGATGAAAATTTGAAACAGTATCTATTTTGTTTCATAAAGACGCAATGAAATTTTAATGCATAAACATTAATTCAACTCTATAAGAAGTGAATAAATATGAAAATACTAAAACCAAATGTATTTTATTTAAAATAATATTTAAAATGTCATAAATTAGATATCATTGCACACAAGCGGTTTAATATAAAATTATTGAAATCATGTCATTGAAATGTAATGTTGCAATATTTTTGTATTTTTATGTCTAAAAATATCGCTTAGAGATTATGGATTTTATGATATCAATATGCAATTATTTTACAAATTAGAAGTCTATCCAATATAGATCGATATGTACAATTGTTAATAACTTCAGTTTATTTAGCAATGCATTAAAAAACCAAAATATAATAAGGACTTTAAATTCAAGGTCATTGTAATTAAAAGAAAATTCCAAAAATACTTTTCTGTCCACAAACATTCCCTATGAAAATACAAATAAGAGCAATAAAATAATATTTTTATTTCATTTATTTTTTTAAATTTTCTTATCCCTTGGCAATAAAATTTAATACGAAATTTATGGTCGGTCAAATTCTAAATATTAGAAAGGATATGAATAATAAATGATATCCCATAAAACGAAAAATCGAAGTAGCGCTGGAATTCTTTTGAAACAAATTTCCGTGAAAATATATTTTATTTATTCATTTTATTTATTTATTTATTTTTCATTTCTTTTCGCTAATGCCAAAATTCAACGCAACGAATGTCATCAAAGGATAGTATTTTCCTTAAGGGGCAATATTTAAGTCAATATTTACTTCAATTGATAAATATTTCTTTTAAATATATTATTCAAATAAGAATGTTGGAGGCAAATTCCATAAAATTCAATAGAAATGAAGAATGCAACACTGAAATTGTATTTTTTCTTTAAAATATCTTTGAATGAAATCCATTTAAAGTGTTACATAACATAAAAATGATGTGCTATTGTTACACAGTTGTGGAATGACGCAAAAAATAAATAAATAAATAAATAGATAAAAAAGTTACCTTTTTTCAGTTTTTATTTATTCATATTATCCTGCGATAATTCTACGTTATATATATATATATACATAAAAAATCCAACAGGTAATTTGTTTTACATAATCCTCAAAACCCGTAAGTAAATATATGTTTTTCAAAATGATCAGTTACATTGCATTCTTTTCACTGAAAAAATGAGGAATAAGAAATGAATTTTAATTACAATTTTATCATGTCGGATTCATAAACAATCATGATCTCAATACATCAACAAAAATTAATGTAATATTTGAAATCATACATTTATCAATTCAGTATTTAGTTAACTTTAACCAATTAAATGATTTATATTTTTGAAAATAACTTTTTATTAATACCTATTTTTCTCATGCCTTTGACTTAATTTTTAATGTTTTATCACCGGTTTTTGAAAGCAGAACTTTTTGTCTTATTCAAATGGAAGAATGTTCTTAACCAATGTTTCTTAACCAATATTAAAGACAGGTACAGGGGTTTCAAATAACAGGACTAGAAAAATAATTTTCTTTGCAGTTTAATTCTTGTGCATTTGTTTTAGAAATCTGTCATGAAAGCATCTGTTAAAAAGAATATTTGTATACAGTTAGTAGACCATTTTGGAGCATTAAAAATATCTTGCAGTTCCATCTTTGCAGAAAAATGCATGATATCTCTTTCCAAAACCGTATATTTAGGGAATAAGGGGACAGTTCACCTCGAAATTGATGAAAATAATACCTGTTCTTAAGTATTAAATGAATGCCTATTTAATTATGAATATTTTCATTACACGCTTCATTTTTACCCGTACGGAAATCACATCATGAGATATTGTAAATTTTGTCATTACACAAAGTTCAACAATTTCCCACGCATATGAAAACTTTAACCCTTTAACGATCAAAGCATTTTCATTGCCAAGATGTCGAAATAAATGAATGACACCGGTAATTAAGAACAAATATATTTCTAAATAAGAAAATTAGATTTTTCGCATACATAATAAAAGGGATATTTTTAGATAAAAATACCGGTGTCAGTGTTGCGTATCGGAATTAAAATTTTATGGTTTCGTGGCGAAACCGATGAACGTTAAAGGGTTAACATGTCGAAACAGTTATTCATCAGAGTCCCTGCTTCTCCTTTTTTATTTACTCAAAAATTTCAAATTTATAAAGGAAATTCTGAAAGAGGAATTTTTTTTCGGTAATCACAAAATATAAGTCATAAAATTAAGAATCGAATAAAACTGAAACTTTCTTGTATGAATGAGAAATTTTGGAGCTAAAAAAAGGCTAAACTGTGTTACTCTTACATTTTTTTTTTTTTTCAACAAAGAGAAAACAATTCAATCCTTAATTGAATCCTTGTTAGTTTTGAAGAGTAAAAAAAAAAAAAAAAAAAAAAAAAAAAAAAGAATTGGAGGGTCTTTATAGCATCATGTCAAAAAATACGAGAGAAATACGGTAATTGCCTAACGTTATGGCTTATTTACAAACCACATCTTGACATTGACGAATGATGGCTATATCCTGTATTTCTCGTTTTATGTTACTTATGGCCTTCCATATCCATATGGAAGTATATCCATGTCTGCTTTTTCATATCACCTCCTTGTCGTAGCTTTCTTAGCTTAGCTCACTGATTTGTGAATATGTCGATAGAAATAAAATCTTTATTTATTATATGAAATCTCTTCAAGATATCAAGTGAGATACCAAAATGCGGCAAATATGACCAATCAAAACCTAAGGGTTGTTTGAAAGATGTGTCTGCTGGAAGTAAGAAAATATTTTGGCGGGTTAATATGGTTATTATTTATGTTTGAAACATGCTCTTTAATGAGAAAGTTTGATTAACCGACTTCTGATGATATTTTACATAGACATTCAAATCTAACCACCACTACCAGCTTCAACTTCCCTTTTCTTCCGAAATTTCAAAATCCTACCGGAAATTCCGAAATAAGTTTGTTTTACGTCATTAGTTTTAGAAATGTTTATCATTGAGAAAAACGAAAAATGCTATGCTTAACCCATTAGTGCCTAGCGTCCCTTCTTAAGGACGCTTCAAAAGGTGCATTCAGCACAGTTTTTGACACCAGTAAAAAAGAAAAGCAAAAATTATTTTATTTAACCCTTTCCGGCACACTGTGCTTGGTCTGGGATATCTAATTTTAATTCCAAACTTGCAAATGGCACCAGTAATATTTTAGTAAAATTTTGCTTTTACAATAAAAGGTTAAATTGAGGAATTCAAAATATTAAAAAAATTTGTCTGTGAATTCCGGTGTCAGTCGATAATTTCTCAATTTAGTACAGATTTTGCCCGTGCCGGAAAGGTTTAAGTGATGCATTTTCGTGATTAATGAACTAAACTTAAATCTTGTAAAAATAGTGCTGCCAACCAAATAAAATTTACGCAAAAGACGCTGGGCACTAATGGGTTAATTTCCGTTGAAAACTCGAAATTTACGTTAAAAAATTATCAAAATGGCAAAATTGGTTCCAATGTAGATTTTAACTGATGATGTTAAATGACCCCTTTGGGTACGAATGACACGTATACATGTCGCAAAAAGGTTTAAGAATCCTTGTTTATTCCCACCAATAGAATTTTGCGTAAAATTTGCCAGGGTTTGAGGACATTGAGTATCGTGCTCCTCGTTTCCTTAAAATGCATTGAATATACCCGTGATTCATTAAACATTTTCATCAAATATTTGAGAGATTAGGCTTCGTTAAAAATCACGTGATTGTTATAAAAAATGATCATCAAGAACGAAGAAATATAGTTCAGGGATTGCTAAATCGTACAATGTGAGAGTTTTATTTCTGAGAACGTGGGATTCGAACGCGGTTTATCAGTAATGCGCACTGACGTTCTGCCAAAAGAACCAGTAGAAAATTCAGTTTGAAGAACGTCCGTTCGCCCTCTTAAAGAAATGTACATTTTTATTCCACAAAATTTAAACTAAAAGCAACTGAAGGGTATAATTAAATGGAATATTGTTTTATATACATGTTCTTAAAAGTTCGATTTTCTGAATTTTGTGGGAAAACACACATTATACACGCATATAATCTAATATTATTAAATTGCTAAAAGCAATATGTTAAATACTGTGTAAAGTAAAATGAATAATAAAACGTTTACCAAAAGTGACAGATAAGATCAGATGACTAGTAATTTAATATATTTTAAAATATATCAAATAAAAAAATTATGCATCTTATAAAGAGTTCCAAAAAAGCTTAATCTTAACTTTAATTTTAAATCAAATGGCCGAAGAAATTTTGACGCTTTATTTTATTTTCATTGTTAAGTATTTATTATAATTTGAACTATTTGTATTGATTGTTCGAACTAACGAAATTTGGAAAACTAACTCAGAACTACAAAAACAGAATAAAAGAAAAGTATTGCACGTATTTTATAAGAAAAAAATCTGAAGAACGATAACAAATATTTTCACTTATTGCGATAAAAACTCTAAAAATGCTGAACTGGTATTTTAAAAGTTATTGTCTTTCTTATCGAAATCTAGCACTATCAATGTTGAAAACTTTTCTTTTGTGATCCCTAAATAGAAAAGAGTAAAACTGCAAGAATGCTGAATTTTTGCAAAAATATTTTCTTTATATGTGAAAGAAAATTCTTCTTCAGCAAAAGGGAAAGCAAATTGAAAGACTGAAAATTGAATATTTTTTTTTTAAATATTTTGAACTCAACAAAAGTTAAAACTTTCTATAGTCTACAAAAGAATAATGAATGTTTTTATAAACTAACATTGAAATCATTATTAGAGTATTCATGTAAAATATTTTATGAAACTTTAATGTAATAAAAGACGATTTTATTGGTAATCGGGACATCAGTACAATTAACTGTTTTTAACCCCTTCGCGACGGTAGCTTTTTACGAATTTTTTTATGCTTTCTCACCGGTTTTTAAATAACAGAAATTTATGCCTTATTAAATCAAGAAATTGTTCCGATTAAATAAGGTAAATTTTACAGTAAAGTTTTGCTGGTGGGGATAAACAAAAATTCTTAAGCTTTTTTTGCGACATGTATATGTGTCACTGGAACCCCAACAGGTTAATAAATAAATTCCTGCAAATTCCAGGAAAAAAACTGAAAATTTTCTGTAACTTACAGAAATTTTCTATTTAAAAACAATAAATTGTGCTAGTGTCCCAATTATCAGTACTATCACCGTAAAATTGTCTGTTTTTTCTTCTTTACAGTCTTGATATCTTATACTTTAAATATGCGTTACAATGAATGTAACAATGAATATAGATGAACCATTAACCCTTTAATTCCCATGCTAAAACACGTTCTGGAAATTATGTAGTTCATTTCACACCAGAAAAATTCAATGGCTAATTTCGTTTTATTTAAATACGGAATGTTCTGTTATTGATAAAAGCAAATATTGTTGTTTTAATTTTCTGGTGGGAACTGAAATATACGAATTAAAATATCTCGGGCGGTTTGGGATCCAGAGGGTTAATCCTTTGCAATCGAATGACCAGTCTTTGGACGATTTATTTTGCTGAATTTGGACGCTTTATTTTATTTGCATTGTTAAGTATTTCATTTAATTTGAGCTATTTGTATTGATTGGTAGAACTAACGATAAATAATTTTGGAATGGTCGAAATTTTGGAAAACTAATTCAGAATTTCAAATACTGAATAAAAGCAAGTATTGCACGTATTTTATGTGAAAAAATCTGAAGAGCGATAACAAATATTTTCACTCATTGCGATAAAAACTCTAAAAATGCTGAACTAGTATTTTAAAAGTTATTGTCTTTCTTATCCAAATCTAGCACTACCAATGTTGAAAACTTTCCTTTTGTGATCCCTAAATAGAAAAAGAATTAAACTGCAAGAATGCTGAATTTTTGCAGAAATATTTTCTCTATACGTGAAAGAAAAGTCTTCTTCAGCAAAATGGAAAGCAAATTGAAAGATTGAGAATTGAATAATTTTTTTTTAAATATTTTGATCTCAACAAAAGTTAAAACTTTCTACATCCTACAAAAGAATAATGATTTTTTTATAAGCTAATATTGAAATCTTTAGTACAGTATTCATGTAAAATATTTTATGAAACTTTATTGTAAAAAAAGACGATTTTATGTATATTGTATTGATAATCTGAACGCCAGTACAATTCACAGTTTTTAATGAATAAATTCCCGCAAAGTCCAGAAAAAACTGAAAATTTCCTGTAATTTACAGAAATATTTTAGTTAAAAAACAATGAATTGTGCTGGTGTTCCGACTACCAGTACAATCTAAATAAAATTGTATGTTTTTTCTTTACAGTGCTGCATTGTTAAGTATTTTATACAATTAGAACTATTTGTATTGATTATTCAAATTAACGAAATTTTGGAAAACTACCTCAGAACTTCAAAAATATGATAAAAAACAAGTATTGCACGTATTTTATATGAAAAATATCTGAAGAGTGATAACAAATATTTTCACTTATTGCAATAAAAACTCTAAAAATGCTGAGCTAGTATTTTAAAAGTTATTGTCTTTCTTATCCAAATATAGCGCTATCAATGTTGAAAACTTTTCTTTTGTGAGTCCTAAATAGAAAAGAATAAAACTGCAAGAATGCTGAATTTTTGCAAAAATATTTTCTTTATACGTGAAAGAAGATTCTTCTTCAGCAAAATTGGATGCAAATTGAAAGATTGAGAATTGAATAATTTCTTTTTAATATTTTGATCTCAACAAAAGTTAAAACTTTGCTATATCCTACAAAAGAATAATGAAAAAAAATTTATAAGTTAATATTGAAATCTCTAGCACAGTGTTCATGTAAAATATTTTTTGAAACTTTATTGTAAAAAAAAAAAAAAAAAAACACGATTTTATGGAGATTGTATTAGTAATCAGGAAATTAGTACAATTCACTGTTTTTTAACAAATAAATTCCTGTAAATTCCAGGAAAAAAAAATTAAATTTTTCTGTGATTTACACAAATGTTTTACTTAAAAAACAATGAATTTTACTGGCTTATTTACAGTGTTTATTTCTAATACTTTAACCCCCTGACTGCCCGGCAAAAGGGTAAAATTGTAATGTTGTTTTCTCTGTAATTTATAAAAAATATTAAATTTTTTTTTTTTTCCAACCTGATACAAAATATGTTATTATGTATAGGTGTATAATCTTTGAGAGTATTAATCCTAACTTAAGTTTTCAAAACTGGGTTTTATTTGTAAAATTATATTAATTTAAATATTGCTTATGCTGCAGTGAAACCTGCAGGTTAGTGTGCGAAAATATCAGCCAGCTGCAGTCAGGAGTTTAAATATGCGTCACAATGATGCGTCACGATGATACTTTAAATATGCGTCACATATCATTATTAATCTTTTGTAATCGAATATCCAGTCTTTATGGATGCTTTCCTTGCAAAATTTGTTTTAATACCAGTAATTATGGAAAATAAAATATGGTTTAGTTAATTAGAGCATTTTTGATACTATATAATTGAACTTCAATTATTAAATTAGTACTACCGACAGGGCCTGATTACTAACGGGGCACTCTCCCACCAGGAAAAAGAAATAAAGAATTTTTCCTTATTCATGACAGTAATCTTGTATGAAAAGGGCGTTTAAAGAAGACGAAAATTTCTATAATTTTTTTCTGGTGAGAGAGTGCCCCGTTAGTAATCAGGCTCTGACTACCGACGGAATAAAATTTGTGTAAGAGCAAGGTTCGCACGCTCCTTGGAATTTCCAAGGACTCTGTCACCACTATTAAAAATAAGAAAATTTACATTTAATTTTTAAACCACAACATTCGTAAACCCCAACTTCATTCACAGATTTTACGATATTTTTCTGCAGTGAAACACTTTGAAAATATTCTTAAAATTTAGTGGTAGAACTGTGCGAACCCTGAAGAGATGGAGGAGTCGAAAGGGTTAAAATAGTCACAAATCAGCCACAACTGCTTTCGAAGGTAATTTTTACCGCATGGACAAATATCCATCAGTAAATTTAACAAGTTGGAAATTGCACGTGAAGCGTAGCAAATGAGGTGCGTTCGTACTATAAGTTTTAAAATATTCAGATCTTGCTGATATAGTAGAGCGTACTTTAGATAAAGTACAGTGGTTGAAATCTTTGTGTTCCTGTAAATATGCAGGGAGTAATTTTGATTATACTTCATTAACGTATATCTTATTCATAAAATATGAAGTAGGTTAATATAATTAAAACACGCCCCAAACAATGTTTCCCCGTATAACATTATTTAGTGGAATACATTTGTGTGGCCCTGTAATTTAATAATAAATATTCTCTGCATCCCAGATTGTACAGAATGTAGATTTTAGTACATACATCATAGATTCATGTCAATTATTTTATGTTAAAATGAGTGTAACACCATTAAAATGCATTTGAAACTTTTTTCCCATTGATCGTAATGTAACGGAATACTTTTGATTGTCCCTGTAATTGATCTATGTATCCGATTTTCATAAAACTTGAAATGACTCGACAAAATTATGTAATAATTAAACTTTTTAAATTTCAAACGATTAAAATGTATTTGAAACTTTTTTTCCCATTGACGTAATGTAACGGAATCCTTTTGATTGTCCCTGTAATTGATCTATCCATCCGATTTTCATAAAATTTGAAATGACTCGACAAAATTATGTAATAATTATATATTTTAAATTTCAAACGATTCGGTTAGATAGTTTTTGCGTTGTTATATGCGGACGGACGGACAGACGGACGGACTGAGCGACAACAATAGGTGCTACGTATTTACATAATTACGAACGCACCTAAAAAGAAATGTTCACTTAAACGCGTTTTTCATTCCGAAATTGAATCATAAATTAAGGTAAAAAGAAATCTTCATTTTTATGGGTGAAAATTTACTTCGACGATAAAACTGTTTCCACCATATTGTGACAATATAGGCAGCCTCTTGCCTGTGTCAGTGAAAATTATTATAATACTTGGACAAACTACCAACATTAAAAATAAATATACATGTTTATCGTATTTATGAGAGAAATTTTGTATAATTAAGAAGCTTAAATTAGAAGAAAGTTTTGTGTGCAATTCTGGAGTGGTAAGGGGTCTCAGGACACTTAAATCTGAAAAATTGAAAAAAAAAAAAGAAGACCATTTTCAATATTTAATATTTTAAAATGTTTATGATATTAAAACAGAATTTTTATTGAGATTAAAGATATAAGTATGTTCTTTCATTTTATGCCTCTAAAAATTTGCAATTTGCAGAATTAGCATTTACAGTGTGCTCCAAACTGTCAGATATTTGACGAACACAAAATAGTTAATAATAGTATAATAGTTTACGCGCACGATTACAAAATAAATATTGCAACTAGAATGAAAATTTTGGTGCACACTTATACATCAGGTTGTAATAAATACCTTAAACCTAAATAAATTTATCTTTAAAGCATTTTTCTACTTTGAATACAAAGCTGTATTAAAATAATGCAAAAATTTAAAAATTTCAACAACATAATCGCCTATAGAGCAATAAAAGGCAAATTTTAGGTTTAGTTTTACAGATGAACATAAAACATATTTTTTAAAAAAATTGAAAAAATACTTACAAGATTTTGAAATATAGTGCGCGCTATGACCAAAAACTTCATTTGGAGAAAAATGACTTTAAAGTTTCGGAAACGTCCCTTCCGCTATTTGAGCGAGTAAAATTCTAAAACCCATAACTTTTGTTCTAATGAGAATTTCAAGAAAAGAATTATAGTAAAATGTTCAGAAAAAATAGCAGTTTAATGTATATAAAAAAGGAAATTTTGAAAATTTGGAAGCTTTATGAGTCCTGAGACCCCTTAATTGACGGACATTAAACGGAAAAAGCCGCCATCTTCCAATAAACTCCTCAGATCATCACTCTCGGGTGGATTACATGGCTCCACCTCTTTATTCATAGCACTATTTAACAATGGGCTATTTCCATGAGTACTTGTAGTGTAAGTCACAGGCAGGGATGAGATTTCCGCTTTTTTGCATATCAGTAAAATCTTAGAGAAAATGCTATATTATTTAATCGGAACATTTTTGTGATTTAAAATAAGAACATTTTCTCTATGATTTTACTGGTGTCCAAAAAAGCGGAAATCTCATCCGTAGTCACAGGCTACAATTTTTGGCTACCAGTATTATAAAACAAAAAAAAAAAAATGTGATTGATTTTATTGGCACATTCTCATTAATTCAATAAGGCCAAGCAGACTTTTCGAAAATAACGGTGGCTAACAAACATAGCAATTAATAAGTTATGTGATTTACACTACAGAACCCATGGAATTAGTCAGTGGTGATGAATATTAATTGTTGAAAAGTTTATACCCCATACTCCTTACGTTTATAGGTCATCGCACCTTGAATACTGGACTTGAGCTCTGACTCACCGCCCCCTGAATACCAAGCCTTAACGGTAACACAAAAAAGAGGCTGCCGAAGTTGGATATTTTAAAATATCTGCACGGTCTCTTAAATTCAGATACCGATATTTTTCAAAATATTTCATTGACACTTGGATGGTAGAATTACCCCCCCCTCCTCATACAGACACACTGAGATTAGGGATTCTGGTGAGCTGGTCTTCAGGGTGGGCGCCCAACGCTAGCTAGTACTGTTTATTCTAAGAAAAATAAATTAGGAATTTTTTTAAAAAAATAATTGGTGTCAAAATTTAACGGACCATACACATACTGAAAGTAATGTGTCTTCAGCAGTTGGAATTTTTGTATTTGCCCTCAGATCTAGTATTCAGGAATGGTGGCTAAAAGAAAAGTGGCGGTTTTTGTAGATTTTAATCGCTCCGTGAATTTTTCTACCTGTATTTTTCAAAAGTTTTCTTTGACTTATTTAATTCCAGAAAAAAAATTTCTTCATGAGACATGATATTCTAATTCAAGGGGCCGTAGAAATACTCAAAATTCCACGATAATACGGAAACCGTCATCTTTGTGTCAGCGCATAGTTCTGGTATGTGTGCTTAGAATGGTATGTGTGCTATTATAAAAAAATTTATTTCAAAATTTCGATATTAACCCTTTAACGTTCATTGGTTTCGCCACGAAACCGCAAAATTTTAATTCCGATATGCTACACTGACACCGGTATTTTTATCTAAAAATATCCCTTTTATTATGTATGTGAAAAATCACGTTTTCTTATTTGGAAATATATTTGTTCTTAATTACCGGTGTCATTTATTTATTTCGACATCTTAGCAATGAAAATGCTTTGATCGTTAAAGGGTTAATAGAAGCTCTTTATTAAAAAAGTAGGCTGAAATGGCACAACCGCTCAGGGAGTAATGAGGGCAGCGAAACCGGTTGCAGTTGAAGTTTTCGGCCATTTTGAAGTCGACCATTTTGAGACTAAATAAATTCATCCATTTCCATAGTTCAATGATTTTTGAGATAAAAAAAAGATAGATTTATTTGTGTAGTGTATACATTTAACTATGAATGATAAAGTCAATATATTTTAATTAATATTAAAAATTTAAATGCGTATAAAATGTATTTGTTATTTTTAGTTTAAATTTTTAGAAAACCATCTCCATTTTTAGTTATTTCATGTTTGTACAACCACATACTTCGAAGTTTTAATTATTATTTTACTGTTTGAAATTTAAAAAGACATATACGTACGAAAATTCTAAAACTGCATGCTACATAATTAAAGTTACTAATAAAAACTCTATAATTTTAGTATCTTTCTGACGTTAGAGTAAAAAAAAAATGTTATGCGCGGTTAAAACTTACAGGAAAACATTAATTAAAGTTTTGTAACTACTAAATTATATACAAGTTCAGAGATAATTGTATCTCAAATTATAAAATTAACCTGAAGTTGTTAACTTTTATTCTGTTTAAATGTATATTTAGCATTTTCATTTACAGAACACATATTTATATTAAAATTCCAAATTGAGCTTGTAAAAATTACACAGTGGATTGTTAATTAAAGTTTAAAATTGCTATTTGCTTACTTAAATCAACATTTTCTCTAACGTTACGTCTCTATAGTACTTTTATATTTGTTCGGGAAGTTCTTTTAATGTTCCTTTAAAAAATAAAACTTAAAACCAGGTCATATTTAATTCCCCTTATGTTATTAATTTAACGTTGTTATTTCTCATCTTCCACAAACATTTTCTTTTTTCGGAAAACTATCGAGTGGCTATAAATTAATTCTGAAAAAATAAAGATGTTCTTTTTATTAAAATAGTACTTGAATTTTTTTCATATAAAGATTCATTTTTGAGTTTTTATCTTCTGAACGTCTTAGAAATGGGTAAAATTTTACATTGTTTTCTCAGTATTTTTCTTTTAAATGCTCAGTTTAAAATATGTTTCTTTTAATATTATTAAAAAAAACTTTAATTACAAATATGAATATAATCTTTGAGAGCATTAATCATTCTAAAATTTTTTTCTAATTAATAGTAAAAATTAATTCCTAAAATGAAACAGATTAAAGCGAACGAATTATTACGTGCCAAACATTAGAGAGTTAATTTTATAATTCTTAATTTAAGATGTAAAATTAAAATTATAACAGAATTCGTATCAAGCCCGGATCTAGAGTCGACAAAGAGGGGGGGGGGCGGGTGCGATTAAAAAAATGAACGTTCTAATCTGACTAGTGTCTTTTTCAGTAATCTTTTATTATTGTGGGTCGGGTCGGGGGTAATTTTTTCGTAATGGGTGGGATTTGGGTCGGGTTTCCTTTTAATTTTTACTGTTGGTCGGGTCAACGTCTACATTTTCCTGCGAGTCGCATTTTGGTCTTTTGACTTCCATTTTCTTGTTGAGGGGCAGGTTTATGTTTTGTTCACCATTTTTTGATGATGGTCGAGATTGGGTCTGATTGATTTCTACTTTTTTTGCGGGTCGGGTTGACTTCTAAATCATTTTTATGAGTCGGGTTTCTGTCCGGTTGGATTTTACTCTTTTACTGATAGTTGGATTTGGGTCTGACTGATTTCCAGTTTTAACTGCTACTCGGGGTGACTTTTACAATTTTGTTGCGGGTCGAGTTGACTTCTACTTTTTATGTGCGTGTTGTATTGGGGTCAGATTTACTTACATTATTTCGAGTTCAATTTAGTTTGAGATTAGGTTTTCAGTCTTACGAAAAGGCTCGCATTTGACCGTTTTTTTTAAATCAAAATCTAACTATTTTTCTCGTCGAAAGTTAAATACAGTAAAAGCTCTATAACAGACACTAGCATATAATAAAAAATTAATCTTTTTAAGCCTTTATAGAAAATTGTTATTAATAGCAATACAAATGATAGCATATATATTAAAATTTACCGTAATTTCCGGCGTATAATCCGCCGATCAAACAATCAGTTTTCAATTCAGAAAAAATTTCAAAAGAAATGTAACTTTTTAGATCGCGGTAAATACACTGCTCAAAACAATTAAAGGATATTGCAGTTTTAGGTGGATTTTGTGTCTGGGAAACTTTTTAGCTGATTCATACATGGTCGACAGACATAGTAGGTTACATGACAATAAATTACACATGTTTGGCAGAAAAAATGCATTTTATTGCGCATTTGTGTACAAAAGGAAAAAAACACAATTTGTGCATATGAGAAAAAAAGAATAGAAAAAGGTGTTTTCTTCAAAGAAAATCATTTTCAGTAGGGGGTATGGTTTCCACGGGCGGCCAGCAACGTTGAACACCTTTGAGGCATGGTCTCAATGAGGCTATTAAGTTAAGTATACGAGTTGGGATATTCTGCCCCACTCTTCCAGAAGAGCTCTTTCCAGTTCTTGGAGAGTTTGTGGGGGTTGTTGGCGGCCAGAAACCCGTCTTAATAGAGCGTCCCAAACGTGCTCGATAGGATTCATGTCGGGAGAACACGCTTGCCATTCCATTCGAACAATGTAGTTGTATACGATGAACGATGTATATGTAGTTGAACACAGTTGCATAAAATAAAAAGAAAATATTTCAAAGGTAATTGTCATTTTAAACTTTTTTCTATATAATTGACTATTCAAGGTAAATTTAAATTTGACATTATAAAAACAAAAGTTTGGTATAAAAGATATACCTAATACCAAAAAGAATTCTCATATTTTTCACCTTTAATAAGAAAATCTTATGGGCACGTTAATGAAATGTTTTTCATGAATAAATACCTAAAATTTGTTGAAATTACAATAATTGCATTTACAAAAGTACCTTTACCACAATGAAAATTAAACTAAAAACAAATTTATTATTGTCGCTTTTTTCGTTGATAACGTATCGTCGGTAACGTATCGTCGTCAAACATAAATCTGTTGATATAACTAACCATTTTATTTTAATACGAAATACATTCAAATACTAATAACATTCTAATGCTTAAACAGAACAAGTTAGAAAATAAGGAAGTTTTGAAAATGGTCAGATCTTGATTAATAGTATGCATTACTTCGCATACAGTAGAGTATCAGAAATCCTTTGTGCATCTTTATAAATACAAGGTGGAACCCGTCGAATTTCGACGAAAGTAAATGCTAAGAAAAAACTGTTTCATTGATTTATAATAAACCTACAAAATTAGCTACAGTAAAAAATGCATCTTACAACGGTCAGTCTAAATCTCAAACAAATATTATTTAACGCTAAAATTAAAAAAAAAAGTACTATTTCTATAAAACTCGGTCGTGCAAATTATTAAAATGTAATAATAAAGCAAAATATAATAAAGATCAATTATTAATCTGAAGTTATCAATTGAAGCTCTTTTGTTTGGTATAAATGCGTATGAAAAAATAAGAAAATTATTTCAAATTGACACGATCTTAGAATTTTACGTAAAATCTAAACACTATCATTTTCACTTTCTCACAATTTACATGCGCATATTTCAATTTTTATCAATTTTAATAGAAAATAGGGTATTTCTGTTACCACAATTACAAAATTCGTACTATAAACTTTTAAAAAATTAATATGTCAAGAATAAATTGAAATACAGCTTTTAAACAAATTGCATTTGAAAGTACATATTTTTCTCTATACGATGGTGTAAAAATTGAAATTTTGCGATATTTAGAAGTATAAAATTTGCAGTACCGAAAATTTCAAAACCTAATTGCATGTGAAAGTGTTGCCAGTCGGAAAATGACGTATCCGTTACGCACAGATACGTTTGGCCTTTATGATATAGACTATCTACTTTCTATAATACTGAAAGTAACTTGTAGTAAACCTTAGCAACGTATATCAATTTCACAAAATGTGAAATAGTTTAATGTTATTAAAACGCGGCCCTAACAATAGTCTTCCCTATACCATTATGTATTGGAAAACTTTTCAGTAGCAGTACCAAAACAGTTTTTTTCTTATTAAAGTATCAATTATAAAGATTTCAAGAAGTAAATAATAAAGGTAAGTGTATTTGTATACTTTAAATCTGTTTTTCTCAAAACTAATTTTTCAGCGTTTTTAGATTTTTAAATTGTTTCTTTCGACGTAATCTTTGATATATTTTTATGAAATTGATAATAAAGTGTTCTGATACTGTTTAGAAAGAAATTGTGTAAGCTTTTTAAAAATCGTCTTCATTAAGATTGTCAAATTTGATTTTTTACTTATTAAAAGTCAAAATTTGGATGAAAACCGATATGAAATTTAGAAAAAAATCTGTAAAATATTAGCTATTAAAGAGATTACTAAAAACCTTACACAGATTTGTTTACATTAGAGTTTTCAGTGATAAAAATGCAAAAGCATGAAAATATTTAAAAAATTAAAACATGAGGAGCATTTTAAAATTTCGTTAAAAAATTAAAATTTAAAAAAAAATTAAGAGCATTGGAAATTTTTTTTAATGTGTTCTTTATGCTTTTGGTGAAATGTATATATGCAAAAAAATTCATATTGTTACGATGAAAATTAAAAAAAAAATTAACGTCCACCATCCCTTTAAAAAATTGAAGATATTCGGATATTTAAAAAGGGCAAACATTTCTCAAATTTTTTTCTGGTATATCGCGAGCGTCTTGTTGGACAGCGCTGATATACAGGGTATCCCAGACGTAATGGGATAAACTTAAAGGGGAGATAGGGGTCATCACAAGGATTCAGAATTGCATAGTGACATACATAACCTATGGTCGGTGTTGGTGTCCGAGATTGACAAAGCAGTTCTTTGGTGTTATCAAGTGTTAATAAATCCACACTAATATATCTTTTTTGCTTTATATTAACAACTTAAAGAAACATTTAGTAAATTGAAAAAAACAAGATACAGGAATGCAGTTTCCTGCTGCGGTTGCGGGATTAACATATCCAAGTATGCGACACGGTAAGAGAAATATAAGCACCGTGTGTGCTTTACAAAAACATAAGAGAAACTGAACTGAGTTCGTTCACAGTAAAATGTTGTCCTTGAAGTAATCAACACAAATGATTTCGCAATCCTGTGCAATCATCCACTTATGAATTGTTTAAATAAACAATGATATTAAATATTTCATTAATGTCACTTTTGAATAATGGATTAATTTATAGTTTATAAATATTATGGTTTTAAAGTAAACAGTTAATGTAATTAATGTCACTTCTGAAATATGAAGTAATTTGATGTTTATCAATATTACTGTTTTTAGAATAAACACTTTAAGTACTTAAACACACTCCCACCCTATCAGGCCTTAGTCCTGATATATAGGAAGGAGCGCTAATTTGTGTACAGGTCGTCTCAAAAACGATCCTCTACACTGTATGGTCACAACACGGACATGTTCGTCTTTTCCTGGGTGCACCTCTGTTACCCGGCCCAATGGCCAAGAGTCTGGTGGCTGGGTATCATCAAGGAGTAGCACAACTTGTCCAGGTTGAAGATTACGTTGCTCGACTCTCCACTTGCTTCTTTTTTGGAGCGAGATCAAATACTCCTTCTTAAATCGCTGTGAGAATCCTCTTTTTAAATTTTGCAGCAGCTCCCAGCGATTTCTAGGGTTGCATGTGATGGATGAGGTCTCCTCCGGTATTGAGAAGATTACATCACCTGTAAGAAAATGTGAGGGTGTGAGAACATTTATGCAGTCACTATCATTGTCATTTAAATGTATGAGAGGTCGCGAATTTAACAAGGCTTCGACTTGGCTAAGTAGGGTGGCGAGCTCTTCGAAAGTCAGGAGTGTCTCTCCTATTACTCTTTTTAGATGATGTTTGGCGGATTTTATCGCAGCCTCCCAAATTCCGCCAAAGTGAGGGGAAGAAGGAGGGATAAAATGCCATTCAATGGATTTTTCAGTTAAATATTGAGACATGATTTCATTTTTAGGAAATGACAACCATGCCCTCTGTATTTGGTCGATTTTTCTTGATGCCCCGACAAAGTTCTTCCCGTTGTCACTATAAAGGTGACGTGGGGTACCTCTTCTTGCACTAAAACGTCGAAGAGCTGCTATAAATGCTTCAGTTGTTAGATCACTTACAGCTTCTATATGGACCGCTTTCGTAGCAAGACAAATAAATAAGGCAATGTAACCCTTAGTTGTTTTTGCACCCCTACCCTTGCTAAATTTAATGGATATGGGGCCTGCGTAATCAATTCCACTGGCAAAAAAGGGGCGTTCAAGATTTACTCGAGGTTTAGGTAAATTCCCCATTAATGGAGGAGTTGTAATAGCTTTCTTGTATCTGAAACATTTTAAACATCTATTAATGCATTTGTTGATGAGCTTTTTTCCACCAACTATCCAAAAAGATTGTTTTATGATGTGCGATAGTAGAGAAGGTCCAGCATGTAAAGTGGCAATATGCTGTTGTATTATCAATAGTTCACTCATTTTATGTTGTGATGGAAGTATTACCGGATGCTTGTGATTAAATGCTAACTGTGAATTTTGCAGGCGTCCTCCCACCCGTAAGATACCCTTAGCATCAATAAACGGATATAGGGAGTGTAATTTGCTTTTCTTAGCTAGAGGTTTTTGTTCTTTGATGCAATTTAACTCTTCTTTAAAGTAAGAATTTTGAATCCAAAGAACGATCATTTCTTCAGCAGATTTTGTTTCGTTAAATGTAAGTACTGTTGAAGGGATTTGATATTCATTAGCATTTTTGCATTTTTTAACGAATCTTATGCAATATGCCAGAATGCGGATAATTTTTGAAAGTGATGAGTGCTTTTGAAACAAATTATCTAGTACATCATTTGAAGCATGCGTGTGAAATGAAAAAATGGGATCCGACCTTTGCTCGTATTTGATTTGCTCATCGAATTCATCAACATTTAAGTCATCTTTCGGCCAATTAGATGGGTCTAGAAGTAGCCAGCCTGGCCCTTTCCACCATAGCTCGCATTCTGGCAAACACTTTGGGTCGATACCGCGAGAAGCGATATCTGCGGGATTATCTTTTGAGGGAACGTGTCCCCAGTGCTTAGTAGGTAAAACTTCTGTTATTTGAGAGGTTCTGTTCGCGACAAATGTTTTCCACTTGCGGGGGTGTGCGGATAACCATGAAAGGACTACTTTAGAATCAGTCCATGCAAAAATATCGAACTTGTAATTCTTTAGTGTGTCCATAACTGTGCGGAATAATTTAGATAATAAGTGAGCACCGCAAAGTTCTAATTTAGGGACAGAAATTTGCTTGATTGGTGCAACTTTTGTTTTAGAAACCAAAAGAAAAGCATTGGTTTTTCCATTGCAAGTTTGTCGGCAATAAATTGCGGCAGCATAAGCTAGTGTTGACGCATCGGAGAATCCGTGTAATTCGAAGGCATTCTCGGATGAAAGCGTAACACATCTTGGTATCGAAAATTGATTGATTTCATTGAATGAATTTTGAAATTTGAATAATTCCTCAGTTAGATGTTCTGGAATAATAGTGTCCCAGGTCCCTTTTGTCAACCACAGTATTTGATAAAATATTTTTAAAGTTACAGTGCATGGTGAAATTAGACCCAGTGGGTCAAAGATTCTAGCCGATTCTGCTAAAATTTGCCTCTTTGTAAGAGGTGGAGTGAGATTTAGTGAAACCTTGAAAATAAAAGTATCTGAAGAAGAGTTCCAGCTTAATCCTAGAACTTTAGAGCTTCCGTTATCACTAGGAATTATTTCAAAATTCGATTCGGTATTGGAATCATCTTGAAACTCTCTAAGAAATTCCCTTGAATTTGAATTCCATTTTCTTAAGTGGAAACCATGCGCGTGCAAAACATCGCTAATTTCTTTACAAGTTTCTATTGCCTCGCTAACAGTGTTTGAGCCTGAAAGAAGATCATCCATATAGAAATCTTTCTCCAATGTTTGAGAAATAACAGCGTTTTTTGTATAATCATCAGCAATTTGTTTGAGACATTTAGTGGCTAGATAAGACGCTGGAGCTAGCCCATAAGTAACTGTTTTTAATTTGAAATTTTTTATTTCCTCATTAGAGTTAAACCTCCAAACTATTTTCTGATAATTTTGATCTTCTTCAGAAACTAAAATCTGGCGGTACATCTTTTCTATGTCAGCGCAAAAAACAATTTTCGGAACTCGAAAATTAAGTAAAATTTCAAATATGTCCCTTTGTAATTTAGGACCTACTCCCAAAATTGAATTCAAGGAATTACCTTTTGAAGTATTACATGATGCATCAAACACAACTCTCAACTTGGTAGTAGTACTAGAAGGTTTAATAACCGCATGATGAGGAAGAAAATATTGTTCATTTTCAGAATCGTTAATGTCATTTTGTGTTATTAATTCCATATGGCCTAACTGTATATATTCGCGCATAAAATCCTTGTATTGCTTTTCGAATTCTGTGTTTTCTTTAAATTTCCTTTCCATCGCCAACAAGCGAGAAATTGCGGCAGGTCTAGAATTACCTAATTCTGTCGTAGGTTTAACAAAAGGTAATTTTACCACAAAACGACCCTCGGAATTAATTGAGTAAGTTTTCTGAAAATGTGATTCAACAAATTGTTCTTCTGGAGACAGAATTTGAGCATTATTATTGAATACTTCTTCCATTTCCCAAAATCGTTTTAATTCATTATCAATATTAAGTTCATAAATATGTAAATTATGCATTGAATTAGGAGTTGTGTTAAGATGCGGCATTTTTCCCGATATGAGAAAGCCAAAGATGGAATTTTGCGCAATTAAACTGTTCTGAGCACATGTTATTTGACCAGGAAGCAAAATAGAAAAAAAGTAATCTGATCCTAAAATAACATCGATTTTATTTGGAGTCCCAAAATGTAGATCTGCCAAGTTTACATTTTTTAAGTGTGAATAATGCTCTTCACTTATTTTCTCAGAAGGTAATGGAGCTGTTAATTTGTCTAAAATAAAAGCTTTCACTGACAACTTACTGTCAGCATTATGAATTGATATAAGATCAATCATTACGTAACCCTTTGTTACTGCAATTTTTGAATTAGAAAGACCTTTCACGGGAAATCTGGCATTTTTCCTTTTGAATCCTAACACTTTCATGCATGATTCTGAAACGAACGTAGATTCTGAGCCACTGTCACACATAATTCTTAACGTATGCTTTTGACCCATGCAATCATAAATATATACTGTAGCAGTGGGCAAAAGTGCGAAAGATGTTTGAACAGAATTTATTGAAGGAGAAACTTCTTTTTTATTATCATCAGGAATCGAAAGGTCCTCTGAATCAGATTTGCTTTTCCGACTCTGTTTTTCATTCGAACGTGAAGTTGACATCGCATAATTTTGTAGTTTATTCTCGCATAATAGCGTATGGTGTTTAAGCTGGCAATGATGACAGCTAAATGTAGAATTACATTGATATGTGTAGTGTCTGTCAGATAAACAGTTGCTACATAATTTGTTTTTTCTCACAAATTGTTTTCTATCTCTTACGTTTAATTCCTTGAATTTAATACATTTGTACAATAAGTGATTAGCTTTACAAAATAAACATTTGATAACGTTATTGGCGGGAGCTTTGTGAAAATTAAATTGTTTCTCTTTTTTATGTAACCCTGTATAATCATTATTATACAATTCTAAAGATAAACATCTGTCATTAATGAACTGAATAAATTGATCAAAAGAAGGAAAATCATCCTTCGATGAATATTGAGCCCATTCTTCACGTGTTTTATTATCAACCTTTTGAAGAAGAATATGAATTAACCAAATGTCTCTCTCTGATGCTTTAACATCGATTGATTTGAGAGCACGAATTACCTCGTCAGAGATATCTGATATATTGCGTAAGTTAAGTGCATTAGCATGAATAATGGGAGGTATATCCATAAATGTTTTGATAAGAGCTGCGACAATTTGTTTTCTTTTGTCGTATCTTGACAATAATTTTTCCCATGCTTCTGCATAACTGGTTTCAGAAATGGGAATATGTTTTATAATTGACGATGGCTCTTCACCGAGCAAACCTCTTAAGTATTGAAATTTTTGAATGTTTGTTATACTGGCATTATTATGCACTAACGATAAATATAAGTCTTTAAATGACATCCAGTTTTTGAAATTACCATCAAATTGCTCAATATTCAATCTGGGTAATTTAAAATTATTAGTTGTATTAACTATAGGTAATTGTTCATTAACAACTTGAGAATGTGCATTCATACTATTTATAGAAAATTTTTCAAGTTCTAATTGCAGTTTGGCTTTGGTTTCATAATATTTTGTTTCAAATTCCTCCATTTCCGAGGATTCTTCTGGTAATTGTGCATCATATTTATCAAAATCGAAATAAGCTGTTTCTAATTTTTCTAATTTATTCAATAAATCATTCTTTTGAAAAACTTGATCAGCGTCAATGAAGTTCGTGATACGTGTTAATGCAGATTTAGCTCTGCCACGTAAATTTATTGCTGTCTTTTCTAAATCTTCTTGACTCATTATTAAAATAATGAGGGAACCAAGTTAAAAAACAAAGCCAAACTGATAATAAACCAAAAATGTACTTATCTGAAACAGCTGGGCTGTAGGGTACTCCTTTATGGTGACTTTGAACCGTTGTAATCCAAAAAAAGCGATGTGTGCAGGTACATCTGAAACAGCTGGGATGAATGGTACTCCTTTATGGCGACTTTGAGACGGCGTAATTCATCAAAAGCGATGTGCGCAGGTTATCTCGCCGGTGGTGCCTCCATAATGTTGGTGTCCGAGATTGACAAAGCAGTTCTTTGGTGTTATCAAGTGTTAATAAATCCACACTAATATATCTTTTTTGCTTTATATTAACAACTTAAAGAAACATTTAGTAAATTGAAAAAAACAAGATACAGGAATGCAGTTTCCTGCTGCGGTTGCGGGATTAACATATCCAAGTATGCGACACGGTAAGAGAAATATAAGCACCGTGTGTGCTTTACAAAAACATAAGAGAAACTGAACTGAGTTCGTTCACAGTAAAATGTTGTCCTTGAAGTAATCAACACAAATGATTTCGCAATCCTGTGCAATCATCCACTTATGAATTGTTTAAATAAACAATGATATTAAATATTTCATTAATGTCACTTTTGAATAATGGATTAATTTATAGTTTATAAATATTATGGTTTTAAAGTAAACAGTTAATGTAATTAATGTCACTTCTGAAATATGAAGTAATTTGATGTTTATCAATATTACTGTTTTTAGAATAAACACTTTAAGTACTTAAACACAAAAATCGTCTTCATTAAGATTGTCAAATTTGATTTTTTACTTATTAAAAGTCAAAATTTGGATGAAAACCGATATGAAATTTAGAAAAAAATCTGTAAAATATTAGCTATTAAAGAGATTACTAAAAACCTTACACAGATTTGTTTACATTAGAGTTTTCAGTGATAAAAATGCAAAAGCATGAAAATATTTAAAAAATTAAAACATGAGGAGCATTTTAAAATTTCGTTAAAAAATTAAAATTTAAAAAAAAATTAAGAGCATTGGAAATTTTTTTTAATGTGTTCTTTATGCTTTTGGTGAAATGTATATATGCAAAAAAATTCATATTGTTACGATGAAAATTAAAAAAAAAATTAACGTCCACCATCCCTTTAAAAAATTGAAGATATTCGGATATTTAAAAAGGGCAAACATTTCTCAAATTTTTTTCTGGTATATCGCGAGCGTCTTGTTGGACAGCGCTGATATACAGGGTATCCCAGACGTAATGGGATAAACTTAAAGGGGAGATAGGGGTCATCACAAGGATTCAGAATTGCATAGTGACATACATAACCTATGGTCGGAAACATGTTCGTTCGTCGCTAGGTTGTGTCGTTCACAAGAGCCAGTACCTCTAACATCTGCAGATTATCGCATCTTTTTGCAAGAGGTACTACTTACTTGACCATGCTTACTTGACAGTGTATCACAACATGTCAGACTCCATATGTGGTTTCAACATGATGGAGCACATTAACCCTTTCCGGCACACTGTGCTCGGTCTGGGATACCTAATTTTAATTCTAAACTTGCAAACGGCACCAGTAATATTTTTGTAAAACTTTGCTTTTACAATAAAAGCTTAAATTAAGGAATTCAAAATATCTAAAAAATACGTTTTTGAATTCCGGTGTCAGTCGATAATTGCTCATTTTACTGCAGATTTTGCTCGTGCCGGAAAGGGTTAAACTTATGGCAGATGTGTTCGTGAACATTTAAATCGGGTTTTTGGTCACCTATGAATTGGCGTGGAAGACCGGTTTCCTGGCCACCACGCTCTCCTGATTTAAGCAGCGTCGGTTTCTTTCTTTGGGGTGTACTGAAAAACGCTGCGTACGCAATGTTTGTGGAATCTGAAATGGATCTGGTTGCAAGACTCATATGTGCTACTGCGGATACAAACAAAATCCAGGCGTTTTTGAGCGAGTCTGCCAATCCATGGTTTGATTGAGTAATGCATTCATCGACTAGCAATGGTGGAAACTTTGAACATCTTTTGTAACATTTTCACATATCATCTACTTTAGTAAATGTAATCTCGTTGACCAATAAATTATTTCAGTTGATCTCAGTCGTGTGTCTCATCGTCCCTTGTATCTGTCATATTACCGTCCCATGACGTTTCCGACCATGGGTTTTATGCAATTATGAATCCTTTTGATGTCCCCTATATCCCCTTAGAGTTTGTCCCATCATTTCTAGGAGCCCCTGTATTAATCTTTATTCTAGATTCAACATTTTAAAAATGAAATAATAGGTAAGTTTCAAATGAGAGAAAGAACATTCGAAATCAGTCATTATTCTAATATAAACGCGTCTACTGTTAGATCAAATGAAAAAAAAAGAAAGATAAGAGTTAGCGGACTCGCTCAAATACACCTGGATTTGCGCGAGTCCGCCAATCCATGGTTCGACTGTGTAATGCATACATCGCTAGCAATGGTGAAGACTTTGAACATCTTTTGCAACATTTTCTTTAAATGTAATATCGTTGACACATAAATTATTTCAGATGATCTCGATTCCATGCTAAAACTCCCACCTTTTCAGGAATGAAGACACTTGGCTCCAGTCTTGTGTCTCTTCGTCCTTTGTACCTGTCATACTACCTTCCCATGACGATCCCGAACATGGGTTCTATGTAATTCTGAATTCTAGTAATGTCACCTACCTCACCTTAAAGTTTGTCCTAATACTTCTGGAACACCCTGTATAAATCTCTATTCTAGATTCAACATTTTAAAAATAAAGTCATAGGAAATTTTCAAATGAAAGAAAAAGCATCCGAAATCAGTCATTATTCTAATATGAACGCGTCTACTATTAGATCAAATGAAAAAAAGAAAGAAAGAAAAGACTTGGCGGACTCACTCAAATACACCTGCATTTGAGCGAGTCCGCCAATCCATGGTCCGACGGTGTAATGCATGCATCGCGAGCAGTGGTGGAAACTTCAACCCATTAGTGCCTAGCGTCCCTTTTTAGGGACGCTTCAAAAGGTGCATTCAGCACTGTTTTTGACACCGGTAAGAAAGAAAAGCAATAATTATTTTATTGTAAATGATGCATTTTCATGATTAATGAACTAAACTTAAATCTTCTAAAAATAGTGGTGCCAACCAAATAAAATTTACGTAAAAGATGCTGGGCACGAATGGGTTAAAAATCTTTTGTAACATTTTCACATATCATCTACTACAGTAAATGTAATATCGTTGACCAATAAATTATTTCAGTTGATCTCAGTTTTGTGTCTCATCGTCCCTTGTATCTGTCATACTATCTTTCCATGACGTTTCTGACCATGGGTTGCTATGGAATTCTGAATCCTTGTGATGCCAACTACCTCCTTTTAAAGTTTGTCCCATTACTTCTGGGACATCCTGTATAGTGTTTTGGATATAGTAAAGTATCCGAATTCTTTTGTGTGTCTATGTAAAAATTATCTGCTTTCTATTTTTCAGGAAGTAACTTGTAGTAAATCTCAAATTTCATAAAATGTGAAACAGTTTATTATTATTAAAACGCACTTCAATAATTGTATCCCCCTGTACCATGTAATGAAATATTTTTTTCGGCCATGTATTTACTAACAAATATTCTTTGCACAACACATTGAACAGAACATATATGTTATTGTAGACTTCATAGATTAATATCAATTGTATCATGTTCGAAAGAGTGTAACACCATTAAAATTCACTTTAAACTATTTTTTCACATTGGCAGCATTGTAACGGAATATTTTTGGTTGTTGCTGTAATTGAATTATTCATCCGATTTTCCTTAAAGTTGAAATGACTCGACATAATTATGCAGCAATTATATTTAGGTAGTTTTTGTTCCGTTATACCGGGTGTCCCAAAAATGACTGATGGATTTTAAAATTCAATAACTTGCAAACAGTGACAGCTATTTAAAAAAAAATTGCAGGAGAGTAATGTATAATGTCAGGAATTTTTTTACCGTAATTTTTTTATTTTAGTTCGCATCTCAAACAATAGGTGGCGCTGACAGCGATTGAAGGCCAGGTCGACGCTTCACTCAGCACTCATCACCGGGCCTTCAATCGCCGTCAGCACTACCTATTGTTTGAGATGCGAACTAAAATAAAAAATTACGGTAAAAAAACTCCTGACAATATATATAACCCTCCTTCAAAATTTTTTAAAATAGCTGCCACCGTTTGTAAGTTATTGAATTTTAAAATCCATCAGTCATTTTTGGGACACCCGGTATGTTACATACGCTGAAATCTCATCCGTATCTGAGATGAACAGCACAAAACCCTATGTTATCGAGAACAAGGAAAAACCCTTTATTTTATGAAAGGGTTGTAATAAGGGGATCTAATCATCCCTGCCTCTCGGAAGCGAAATGGTGCATAAGTCAAAAAGGAATACCACTAGTGGTTGACTCGTAGACTTAGCATTCTATTTTCTGCTACCAGATTTTCATGTTTTCATACTTTTTACGTAGGACAAACACAATGCTAAACCTACGAGTCAACCACTAGTGGTATTAATTTTTGGTTTATGTACCACTTTACTTCCGCCAGATATGGATGATTAGATTCCCCTAATACTCCTATTCCATAAAATAAAAAAAAAAAAAATTCTTGTGCTCGCTCCCATAGGGTTTTGTGTTGTCGGCTATTGGAGTATTAGGAGCAGCTCTTTAAATTCTGGTAAAAGGTACTTCGAAGTACTTGGAACGTACGAATCCTGTAATTACAGAAATTGAGATACAGTATTTCTGCTTAAAAATATTGGTAATAGAATATTAGGAGTTCGGCAACTATGCTGTTACTATTATTTTAAACTACAGGGTGTCTAGCAAAAAAGACCCTGATTTCAAAATTAAATTTATAAAAAATAAATATCGATAGATTTATGCGGTGAACGGGTTATTTAGTAAGTTAACTATAAAAATGTTATTCAGAAGTTTTGAACTTTTAATATTTTGAAAAGATTGTGTTCTGATTGCAAAGATTGCTTGACTTGACATATTTCTTGTTTTAGATTGGTTGCAGAGAACGAGTTTTCCGGCGCACAGTGCCATATTTTAATGATTTTTCGAACTATTTTTTTTTAATTTCAGAAATTTCAATAATTTAGTTCCAAAAATCAGTATAAAACGGCACACCGAAGAACATTTCCTCTGCAAGCGATCTAGGACAAGAAAAATGTCACTTCAAGCACTCTTTGCAATCAGAACACAATCTTTTCAAAGTATTGACCGTTCGAAATTTCTGTATAACATTTTTAAGTCTTACCTTATAAACAAAATCGTCTGCTGCATAATTTTACCCATCTTTGTCTTTGAAAAATTTAATTTTGAAATCGGGATCTTATTTGCGGAATACCTTATATGTTTTAGTAAAAAAAATCTAATACAACCTTCTGAAAATCATCTTTGTATCCTTTTTCGTAAATTCTTTCAACTTTTTAAATTATTCGATCTCCTTTTATTTAGTCTTTAAATCAAATACAGTTGTTACACCATATCTTATTGAAAAAGATCACCCAATTGTGAAAAGTGACTGACATTGAGGTTGATTGATTGCCATTTTTTAGCGAAATAAAATAAATCTCATTAAAAGGATTTCCATTTCTGCGCTAAACTATTTTTTTTTCAGTGTCTAGATTATTTCTGAAAAGTTAAGGTTTTTTTAAGGTTTTTTTAAAAGCGTTTTTATATCTCGATAAAATATTTTCTATCTTGATTTCTCTTTAATTTCTAGTAAAAGGTACTTAGAGATCCTTGGAGTGTATGAGCCCTGTATTGCAGAAATTGTGATATAGTATATCAAATAAGTATTTCTGCATGAGAACATTGGTAATAAAAAATCGGGAGTTTGGCAACTATGCTATCACTATTATATTATATTATGTTTAAGGGAAAAAAACTGCAATAAAATCTTCTTTTTATTCTTTTTCAGAGATTCTTTCAACTTTTATATCATTCTATCTCCGTTTATTTAGTCTTTAAATCAAATACAGTTGTTACACCATATCGTATTGAAAAGGATCACCCAATTGTGAGAAGTGACTGACATTGAGGTTGATTGATTGCCTTTTTTTTTTTGGTGAAATAAAATAAATCTCATTCAAGGGATTTCCATTTCTGTACTATACTGGTTTTTATTTAGTGTCTGGATAATTTTTGAAAAGTTAAGCTTTCTTCTTTTATATTTAAACAGTGTTCTGATAATCCTGATAAAATGTTTTTTTTTTCTTTAAATCTTGATTTATTTTTATTTTTAAGAGAAATATATACTAATATATACAGGGTGATTAAAAAAATTGACAAAATGACATGACAAATCAAGCATACAACATGAATAAAAAATCACATAAGGATATAGGGTCGCAAACTACTTGTTGAGTCATAAATAGACAGTGATTTATTCTAGCTACACTAAGTTTGACTGTAATAATTTCGAGGAAAATAAAAACATTGTAAAGAAATTGCAACGATATGTTCTTCATTTTGTGTGAAATGTGATAATGTTATGAAAAAGACCTGGAAAAACATATTGCACATGCAATCGTTGATACCTTATAAAACAGATTACCACAGTCCAAAATGTGAGGTGTCAAGTGCATTTGCTGACGCACACAATACAAACTTCTACCCCTTTTTTTATTGTAATCACATTTAAAACAAAAGTGAGAATGTCTCTTATATGTTTTATTATAATGTACGTCAGTTTTCTGAAACTTATTGCCGTCCACAGAGTATAGACAGAGCCTCAACTCGGCTTGAAAAGAACGCCCTCAGTGGGTGACTTAAAAACTAAACCATCGCGTTGGCGATTTTTACCCTCGTGATTTCTGTTTAACTGTAACCATATTCTGGCTTGGCACTTCTTGCTGAATGCTGATTTGATTATCTTTGCACACGTGCTTATGCTATTTGATCTTAGATTTCCGCGCTTATATTGATTCGTAATTATTACTGTTATTGTTCTTGAATTTTCAAGTTTAAATTATTAGATCGTTATGTTAAGAAGAGACATATGCATTGTTTGCAAGACGAATACGTCAAAGTTATTTCATATTAAAATAATTCTTTCATAAATTTCAAAACAAGAAGCAGCAAGCCGTCGCTGTATTTTTTTTTCTTTTTTCCTATATCATTTGTCGCCAAGGAAGCGATGTTTCGCCGAATTAGCAACCTCTCTTATGTTATGATCGTAGTTTCAGAGTCATCCGCTCGTATCGCTACTGTCTATGCGTAATACCGTGTTAAACAAGTTGCCATTACAGTGTATGAAAGTTGATTCTCTGTTCCGTACTCTGTGTTGCCGTCAACCCAAATTGAGTTAGGATGAAACATCCTGTATTTCTGAATTAAAAAGTGGTTTGCGGCGCTATGTTTCTATGTGATTCCTTATCGTTGTAGTATGCCTGACTTGTCATATCATTTTGTCAACTGTTTCTTTTAATCACCCTGTATACTGCAGTGATTATTTTGATTTAAAAATTATTTGTATTGCAAACAGAATTTTAAAATCTGAGCACGAAAATAAACTAGTCGTTGGGGGCCACCGTAATACTTACCCATCATGTATATCAAAATAAAACATGTGAAAACTATTTATACAATGCATTGCAATTTATAAACAAAATTTAAATATTGTTAATATACGTAGTAATGCTATATTAAAGAACTGCTGATGTACCAATTTCGACAAATTATATAAAACGTCAAACTACTCAAGTAGTACCGAGCTGCGTAAAATAAACATCCTTATAACTCCAAAAATAATAAATCTATTAACTAACAATTAACTGTGTCGGATTAAGCGTCTCATTTTCAATTAAAATATACCTCTGAATTGAAATTTGAATGAAATACAGGGTCATGAAAAATCAAAGAATGTGGAAAACAGGATTGCAAATATCTCGGCAACTAATAATCCGATCGACTTTGTTCTATATGCAAAATGTGTGTTGTTTTATGGCCTTTTACGTCCATTCCTTAGAACAAAAAAATCGAAAATTTTTTTATACCTTTCATCAGAACGAATTTTTCGAGAGTCCGAAAAAAATAGTTCCGGATAATCGAGGTTGCTGATATTAAATAGGCTTCGTCCCGTTCTTACATACTAACTACATACAAATTTTCAAGTCTCTATCTCAATTTGTTCGGGAGATAGAGCGTTTACTGACAGACAGACAGACGGACGGCAATTTTTTTTTTTCTAAAAATATGTTTTTCGGAATCTCCACTATCTAAAACGTGCAAATCCGTCAAAAAAAATTTTTCGATTTTCAAAACGATTGCAAGACTTACCATATACTACGTATGATTGGTAAGTAATATAAATCAACACATCACTACATGTACCAAAAATATATTTCGTTGATATATAAAAAAGTTAAACGCAAGATGTATGCGGCTAATTTCTGATCCAACTTTTTATATCATTCTATCTCCGTTTATTTAGTCTTAAATCAAATACAGTTGTTACACTATATCTTATTGAAAAAGATCATCGAATTGTGAAAAGTGACTGACATTGAGGTTGATTGATTGCGTTTTTTTGGTGAAATAAAATAAATCTCATTCAAGGGATTTCCATTTCTGCGCTATACTGGTTTTTGTTCAGTGTCTAGATTATTTATCAATAGTTAAGCTTTTTTTTTCTTTTATAGTGTTCTTATACCCCGATAAAAAAATTTCTATCTTAATTTCTCTTTAATTTTTTGGTAAAAAGTGCTTAGAAGTCCTTGGAGTGTATGAGCCTCGTAATTGCAGAAATTTTGATATAGTATGAAACAAGTATTTCTCCATGAAAATATTGGTAATAAAAAATTGAGAGTTTAGCAACCATTTTATACTATGTTTTAGGAAAAAAATGTAATAAAAACTTATGAAAATCATCTTTTTATTCTTTTTAAGTGATTCTTTCAACATTTTATAACATTCTATCTCCATTTATTTAGTCTTTAAATCAAATACAGTTGTTATAAATTATTTCTTACTGAAAGAAATCCCCAACTGTGAAAAGTACTGACACTGAGGTTCATTAACCCATTCGTGCCCAGCATCTTTTGCGTAAATTTTATTTGGTTGGCACCACTATTTTTAGAAGATTTAAGTTTAGTTCATTAATCACGAAAATGCATCATTTGAATAAAATAATTATTGCTTTTCTTTTTTACCGGTGTCAAAAACAGTGCTGAATGCACCTTTTGAAGCGTATCTAAAAAGTGACGCTAGGCACTAATGGGTTAATAGCCCTTTTTTCGAAAAAGAAAATAAATCTCATTCAAGGGATTTCCATTTCTGCGTAATAGTGATTTTTGTTCAGTGTCTAGATTTTTTCTAAAAAATTTAAGCTTTCTGATAATCCGGATAAAATATTTTCTTAATTTCCCTTTAACCCATTACTGCTGAATTATTTTCTTCGTTAAAATTGAAATTTTGCATTTTCCCACCACTTTTAAAGCAAGAATAACTTTTATCTTAACTAGCTGACCCGCCCGGCGTTGCCCGGGTCCGTATTAGCAATATTAAACGAACTTGAAATTTGTATGATTTTATCAATAACTGGAAGCATGCAGAAATGCATTGTCTGAAATACGTCATTTTCATCGTTATAAAGTATTAAAAGGTTCTGAAAAAAAAAGAAAACTTTTAGTAATACAATTTTTAGTTTAAATCAAATGTTTTCAATATTTTATTTAATTTTATTCAAAATGAAAAAAGATTTTCTTAGCAGACGATTTTTTGTGATAAATACATTATCTGTTTTATATTTCTTCTGCTTTATTCCTTTTATTTATAGAGTTCAAAATGAAAAAAGATTTTCTTAGCAGACGATTTTCCTGTGCCTCAATTAATTATCCTCGGAATTCCTTTTATTTATAGAGATTTATCGAGGACTTTGTCTCGAGAAAGAAAGTATTTATTTATCCTCCTTTTATACTGGTGTGAAATGCGTTTACTTGAATTTTTTTTTTAAACTGTCCCAAAAATGGGACGCTAGGCACTAATGGGTTAGTTTCTGGTAAAAGGTGCTTAGAAGACTTCGGATGTCATGAGCCCTGTAATTGCAGAAATTCTGATATCGTATCAAGCAATTATTTGTCTATAAAAATATTGGTAATAAAAAATCAGGAGTTCGGCAACTATGCTATCACTATTATTTTAAATTATATTTTAAGGGAAAAAATGCACCGTCATTTCAGGTGTATAATCAAACAGTCATTTTTTGACTCAGAATTTTTTTGAAATAAAATGTAGTACTTTAGATCGAGGTATATATTTGGCTTTAATTAATAAATAAAATTTCTCGGTCGAAAAAGATTTGTTTGATCAACGGATTATACTCCGGAAATTACGGTAATAAAACCTTTTCAAAATCATCATTTTATTCTTTTTCAAAGATTTTTTCAACTTTTTACATCATTCGATGTCCTTTTATTTAGTCTTTAAATCAAATAGAGTTGTTACACCATATCTCATTGAAAAATATCACCCAGTTGTGAAAAGTGACTCACATTGAGGTTGATCGATTGCCTTTTTTTTGGTGAAATAAAATAAATCTCATTCAAGGGATTTCCATTTCTGCGCTATACTGGTCTTTGTTCAGTGTCTGGATTATTTTTGAAAAGTTAAGCTTTCTTCTTCTTTTTTTTTTAAAACAGTGTTCTGAAATTCTTGATAAATACTTTCTATCTTGATTTCTTTTTACTTTTAAGTAAAAAAATATATTAATTTATGTATTACAGTGATTATTTTAATTAAAAAAATATTGGTAATAAAAAATCAGGAGTTCGGCAACTATGCTATCACTATTATTTTAAATTATATTTTAAGGGAAAAAATGCACCGTCATTTCAGGTGTATAATCAAACAATCATTTTTTGACTCAGAAATTTTTTGAAATAAAATGTAGTACTTTAGATCGAGGTATATATTTGGCTTTAATTAATAAATAAAATTTCTCGGTCGAAAAAGATTTGTTTGATCAACGGATTATACTCCGGATATTACGGTAATAAAACCTTTTCAAAATCATCATTTTATTCTTTTTCAAAGATTTTTTCAACTTTTTACATCATTCGATGTCCTTTTATTTAGTCTTTAAATCAAATAGAGTTGTTACACCATATCTCATTGAAAAATATCACCCAGTTGTGAAAAGTGACTCACATTGAGGTTGATCGATTGCCTTTTTTTTGGTGAAATAAAATAAATCTCATTCAAGGGATTTCCATTTCTGCGCTATACTGGTCTTTGTTCAGTGTCTGGATTATTTTTGAAAAGTTAAGCTTTCTTCTTCTTTTTTTTTAAAAACAGTGTTCTGAAATTCTTGATAAATACTTTCTATCTTGATTTCTTTTTACTTTTAAGTAAAAAAATATATTAATTTATGTATTACAGTGATTATTTTAATTAAAAAAATATTGGTAATAAAAAATCGGGAGATCGACAACTAAGCTATTACAGGGTTCGCACACTCGTTACATTTTGTAAGGTTTCTTTCACCACTATTAATGATAAGAAAATTTGTATTTAATTTTTAAGAAACAGAATTCGCAATCACCCCCTCGATTCACAACTTTCTCATTATTAATTTTCTACAGTGAAATACATCAAAAATACTGTAAAAATTTAGTGGTAGAGTTGTGCGAACTTTGTATTACTATTATTTTAAACTACGTTTTAGGCAAAAAATGTAATAAAATCTTCTGAAAATCAACTTTTTATTCTTTTTCAGAGATTCTTTGAACTTTTTATACCATTCGATCTCCGTTTTTTAGTATTTAAATCAAATACAGTTGTTACATTATATCTTATTAAAAAAGATCACCCGATTGTGAAAAATGACTGACATTGAGGTTGATTGATTGCCTTTTTTGTGAAATAAAATAAATCTCAATCAAGGGACTTTCATTTTTGCGCTATACTGGTTTTGTTCAGTGTCTAGATTATTTCGGAAAAGAGAGGTGAATAGCACTTAGTACGCATATTCTACAGTAAGACAAAGGCAGCAACACGAAAAATTAATTCTGAAATCAATGCAAATATAAAACAAGCATATCATAAGGCACAATCAAACGGATCGGATTTAGAAAAAGATGGGTTAAGAAAAAAACCGTCAAGAGTAACTGTTGATATCACAGGAAAATAGAAAATGGTTCTGTGGGTGAAATAAGAATAAAATTGTTCACTCATGGAGTGAAAAAACAATCTGATTCGATCTCGTTTCGGGCTTCATCATACAGACGGCAGTATCAAAATTGAAATCAGAACAAAACTATGAACCCCTACAGTAAAATGTAGACACTTTAATGTGGTGACGGTTAAATTATAAAGTGGGACACTTTTTCTGTAATACACTACCTTCTTTGTTATCCTTGGATACAATGCTTAACAGAACAGCTTACTTGAATATCGTTTTCGATCATCTGCAGTCATTTATGGCTATAATGCTCCCTTTTAGCAGATTAATAAACAATATCGCAATTCTATGTTGGTCATTAGTTGTTTTGAGAGAGATTAATCAAAATTTAACCTGATTCGATGTCCGACACAGTCCCTTAGTTTTAAGCCTATATGTTTGTGTGTCGAAGCCGAAGAGCACGTGAAAAATTGGGAGCGCCACTATATAAACTGACTTAACCCCTTTGCGATGGGAGCTTTTTACGAAATCTTTAATTCATTAGTGCCTAGCGTCCCTTTCTAGGGACGCTTCAAAAGGTGCATTCAGCACTGTTTTTGACACCAGTAAAAAAGAAAAGCAATAATTATTTTATTTAAATGATGCAGTTTCGTGATTAATGAACTAAACTTAAATCTTCTAAAAATAGTGGTGCCAACCAAATAAAATTTACGCAAAAGATGCTGGGCACGAATGGGTTAATATTTTGTCATCGGTTTTTGAAATCAGAAATTTGTGCCTTATTAAATCAAGGAAATGCTCCGATTAAATAAGGCAAATTTCACAGTAAAATTTTATTAGTGGGTATAAACAAGGATTCTTAAGCATTTATGCGGAAAGTATACGTGTCGCTCGTCCCCAAGGGGCCAACATTCCTCAGCAACAGTATCAGTAACTCTCTCAGTCTATGCCAAAAAAGCTACGGTTAAAATATTAGGGGGACCAACTCATTTTTAGCGGGAGTCTGTCATTTTTTGGCCTCTTAGTGTATAAATGTAACATGTTAGTTAATTTTTACTTTCTATTTTGTCTATTGTATTATAGTATGACGAATTTAAAGATTTACTTTGTAATATTTACCACAGAATACAGTTTCCTAAAAAGCTACTTTCTTTTTATTTAAATTTATGTTTATTTGATTTTCAAGGTTCGCACACTCCTTGGAATTTCCAAGGACTCTGGCACCACTATTAAGTTAAACTTTAATCTTTTACTATTATAACTTTCTTTTTAGCCGATACCGATAAATGATCCTTTTTTTTCGTACTATAGTTGTTTTAAGAGTAATAAGTAAAGCGAAAAAACTGACATAGGATTTGGTTTAACCCTCTCCGGCGCGGACAAATTCAGTTAGTAAAATGAGAAATTATTCACTAACAACGGAATTTACAAACTTTTAAGAAATCAAAATCGCCTTAATTTAAGCTTTTATCGTAAAAGCAAGATCTTAATAAAATATTATTGGTGTCAATTGCAAGTTTGGAATTAAAATTAGGTGTATCGAGACCAGACACACTGCGCTGGAAAGGTTTAACTGTAAAACCTAAATACTAACGTTAAGAAAATCTAAATTTTTCAATGATATTTTCTTTGTTCAATTTGAAGCTTGAAAACTTTTACTATACATTATGTTTTAGAAAGAAAAAAAACCCTCTGAAAATGATTTAAAATTATTTTATTTATTTATTTTATTTGATCCATGTTTATTTAGTTCTTAAATTTAAATTCAATCATTCCATATATCTTACTGAATACGATCAGCCACTTTTAAAAAGTGATTGACATTGAGGTTGATTGATTGCCTTTTGTTGGTGAAGTAAAATAGATCTCATTCAACGGATTTCCAATTCTTTTTTGGGGTGGTTTTTAGTTCCTTGTATCGATTATTTTTAAGAAGTGAAATCTTTTTACTTTTCTAACTTTATTCTCTCAATCGTGATAAAAGGTTCTTCTTCATACATGATATATCTTTTTTCTTCTTGAACGAAAAGAATTGGTGTAAATTCAAATATAAAAAAAATCAAATATGTTAGTTTTATTACATGTTAAATTCATCCTTTTTTACTTTCATTATCTTTTCAAGAAGAAAGTATTAGATCCGTAAAAATTTTCAACTTCTAGTATTCGACGGATTTATACGTTTTAGGGGTCAGACAGATCGAAAAACATGTTTTTACAAAATGTCTGTTTGCGAGTCAGTATTTGACTCTGTCTGTATATGACACAAATTTTGTGGGCGAACTCAAGAACTAATGCCCCTCATTTGATTAAAAAATTATATTAAGTTAGTTCGTGATAAATATTGTATCTGATTAGCATTTTGCGTAAATCGCTTAACAGGTGGCTTTGCTATGTAACTTTTTTTATAATTCTCGCAGTTACCTAACTTCCATAACTAATTCTGGGATTTTTATGAAAGTTCAGACTCAGTTTATACTTGACACGAATTCTCGTATTTTATATTTTGGTGTAAATTGCTCAACAGGTGGATAAGCCATGGTGCATTTTTTGCGATTTCCACAATAACTGTATATCAAAAATGAAAATGCACGAATTTCTATCAAATTTCAGATTCAGTTAATTGTTGATCTTACTTGATGCTACTTGCATTTCGGTGTAAGGCGCCTAACAAGACGCGCTACTATGCTAAATTTTCAGAATTTCCGCAATCGCTTTACCTCAAAACTAATGCACGAGTTTTCACGTAACATTGGATCCAGTTAGATGTTGACATATGTCGTTGCAAATTTAGTTTCTGTGAAAATCACCCAAAAGGTGGTATTGCTACACTGCATTTTCCTTCAATTACGTTATTTTAGCGATAGTCATATCTCAGATCACTCCATATCATTTAATTTTTAGGCTTTTGTATTAACCCCTTGCGGGGCGGTGGTTTCATAGATATACCACTTAATTTTAATTCCCAAACGCCACATTAGCACCGGAATTTTGTTAAAGAAAATTACGGTTTATTGAATGCGTGAAATATAGCGTTTTATTATTTAGGAATAAAGTTGTTTTCAAATTCCGGTGTCAGTCATTAATTTCAATACTTAAGCTATGAATTTGCCCTGCCCCGCAAAGGGTTAATTGCCCATAGGTGGTGTTGTTATGCTGCACTATGCAACATTTACCACACTTCAAAGAAAATCGTTTCTTAAGAACTAATGCGAAGATTTTTATATCTTGAGAACTTTTATGATTTACGTTGAATGCTATTTAATTTTTGAAATGGGATAGTGAATTTTGTAGTGTATAAACATGCATGAGATAGAAGAAAGTTTTATGATAGCCTCTTCCGACTGATTTTTATCTAAACAACTAGTAAAGTAAAAGACTCAGTTTGAAATTAATGATTTTTATTTTTTCAAGATGGAAATATAAATTATGATATTTTTTTAAAGTTTTTTCTGTATTTATAGCAGAGCTCCCAAATGGTCCGTAAATTGAAGATCAATATTTTCTTAGAAATATTTTCGTTTTATATTTTACTTCTAAATTGCGCAGAACACGACTCCGAAGTTTAGCTTTAGCACAAATGCTGTAGAAAACAACTATGGAATTTTCTGTTAAAAATATTGGTGTTCAGTTCGCGTGCATTTGGGAGCCCTGTTATAGATATAAATAACTCACCATTTGATCATAAATGACTGCATATCTGTGAATTGATAGTACAATTGCATTTTAAATGATTCTTTTTCTTATGTCTAGCAAAGACAATTATTTATGTAAAGATGATGATGAAAGAAATATTTTTAAGCCTTAAGTACGATTATTCTTAGCTTATAAATTTATAATACTTTTAACCCCTTAAGGGTCGCATTAAATTACGGTTTAAAAGTTCAGATTCATTATTCACACCACTTTTTTGAAAAAAAAAATCTTCTTTTTTAATGGCAACTGAAATGATACCAGAATAAAACCAATTACACTATTTTATAAAATCGATGGGAATCAAACAATTCTGAATAAAAATCGTGAATCCTAAATCGTGAATAAGAATAGTGCAGCCCGTGAATGTGTCGGACACGAGGATTAAGTGGTTAATATGCTGTTATTATCTGTAAAGATATGAATATTTCTTATAATTCAAAAAATACGAAATATAGTATTAGGTCAACAAAAAATTTCTCTCATTAAATTTTTTTTTTTTTTTTTTTACGTCTACTTTCAAAATTCAAATTTATTCTTTGGCGCAACTTTTTTGAAATAGTAAAATTCGCATCGTTTTCACCTTAATGTGAAATATAAAAACTATCAGAAATTTACCATTTCAAAAAACCGTTGCCGATGAAGAAATATGATTTTTTTTTAATTAGAAGTGATATAACATTGCGTATATCTTTTTTAGTATTTTTCCCTGTCCTTTTGCAACAATTTTGAGAGTTTTTATCAATGGAGTCCAATTTACTGTCTTTTTCCCGAATTTTGATGCGTTATTACTATTATAGTATATTAAGTATTTGTGTAATGTTACTTTAATTGAGTGCTATATTAATATTAGATGGGCATATTAATACAAATTATCATCGAAATTACCTTACTTTGCTTTAATAATTACGGTATTTCTATGTATATTTTAATAAGAAAGGAATCAACTCATCCTATGTAAATCATTGCTTAAAATAGTTTAGTCAGTTTTCAATAATTTATGATAGAAAAATAGACTCTACATTTTTGCATTATTTAAACAAATTCGATTGAATCTACTATGATCGGAACAGAAGCTTGACACATGGTTTGATTGATTATCAGCTGCTAGGGAAATTGATTCGAAGTAATTGATTTTCAATATAGGTATGGTGTTCGCATGCAGGTTCTTGTTTCGCATTTTGTTTAAAATTTCGATATACATTGTTTCAAAGTAGGTTAAGAAGATATTGGGTGGGTATTAATATAAAATATACGTATATAATTCTGAATACTTAAATACACTTGGACATTTGCGTACATACATGTAAATTTTTATTTGTGTATAAATTTTTATTTGTGTATGTTTATGCTTGCAAAATTGGAATATATATGTGCACACTTGCGCATATACATTCCTAATACATGTACGCGAGCACTATGTATGCACATATCTAATTGCTTTGAAACAATCTGTTGAAAATGTAATAAAAAAGAAATAGTGACAAGATTTTAAACCTTTCAGGCTCAAAGCAATTCCATTTTTAAAGTGTTGAAATTAATAATAGAAACCAGTATTTTGAAACAAATTGTTATTAAGTATTAAATACGATAATTCTTAGTTTATTATTAATAATACTTGTAAAGTTATTACTGTCTGAATAAATCTTAATTTTTTTAGTATTTCATGAAAACAAATGTATAAATTACAGAATTTAACAGCATATTTGATATAAATGTTGACAATACGTACAATTATGCATATTATATTATTACAAATAGTATGTATATTCCCATATTTAATACGTTTACATTTTATCAATATAATAATAATAATAATCATACAAAAGAATGCAAAAAAAAAAAAAAAAAAAAAAAAAAAAAATTGGTAACGTAATTTTCCTTAGTATTTTTTCAATTCATTTTACAGCATTTTTGATGCATTGTTACTGTAATATTATATTAAGTATTTATGTAATATTATTTTAGTTAAGTGCTATATTAATGTTAATGGGTATATTAATACAAATTTTAATCGAAATATCCTTATTTTGCTTTAAATATTAACTGCGAAAAAGTATTTCCATGTCTATTTTTACAAGAAAACAATAAACCGATCCTACGTAAATCATTGCTCGAAATAGTTTAGTCATTTTTTTAGAATTTATTATTGAAAAATGACTCTATATTTTTGCATTATTTAAACAAAATGGATCGAATCCATCGTGATCGAAACACGAGCTGGACACGCGGTTTGATTGATTATCATCTGTTACGGAAACTGATACAAAGTAACTGATTTTCAATATAGGTATGGTATTCGCATGCAGTTCTTGTTCCATATTTTATTTAAAATTTCTACATATACTTGTTCAAAGTAGGTTAAGAAAATATTAGGAGGGATATTATATATAATTAATAGATTAGAAGATATTATATATAATATGCGTAGGTACATCTGAACACCATAAATAGATTTGAATGCTTGCGTACATGCATGTAAATTTTTACTTGTATATAAAAATATTTAGGTGTGTAAACTTGAAATATGTAAGAAACTTGAAATAATTCTACAAAAGAATTATTGCATACTTCTACATATGTATTCCTAATATATGCACATTAGCACTGTGTATGCACATAACTAGTTTCTCTAAAAAACTGTAGGATTTTAAAAAGTAATATAAAGAAAATGGTGAAGCTATTCAAAAATATTTACATCGACATTAATAATAATGCTAATACGCTTACTTAAAAAAGTTATTACTGCATCTGACAGATTGGGTTGTAACTCATCGACGTAACAGCGATGATTATGAAAGAACCCAAAATACACGTCCCAAAATACCCCCTTACATATAATAAAATTATGTAAGGAGAAACCATTTGACTATACAAATATTTTACCCTGGCACAAGGACTCCAAATAACTTTTTAAAAACTGAAATAAAGTTCCACAGTTTTATATTGTGTACAACATGTATGAAAACTGCATCGTGCAATTTATTTGTGCATTAGTATACATCCATTTTAATGTATGTTAAAAATTACGAAACTTTGTAATGAAAAAATATGTTCCGTAATAAAAATAAAAATTTTGTGGCTTCGGTTTTGACATCCGCTTAACCCATTAACGCCTGAATTATTTTTTTCGCTAAAATTTAATTTTTTTATTTTCCACCACTTTTAAAATCAAATTAACTTTTATCTAAATTTATCGAGGATTCTGTCTCGTGAAAGAAGGTATGTATTTATCTTCCTCTTTAATGGTGGGAATCCCGCTTTCTTGTTGTTTTTGTAACCGTCCTCAAAAGAGGACTCTGGGGTTAATGGGTTAACCAAATACTTGCGAATGTTAAGGAATTACTGTGCTTCTAAATAACATAAAACTTTTTCCAATGAAAAGCATGAAACATAGCAGCATTTTTCACATGGTATTTATAACACATAAATTCATAGATTAAATTTCGAGTTCGAAGTAATATGTTTGTTTTATATTTGATTTCTTAGTCTGTAATCTAAAAGATGTGTTTGCAATCACGCTGCTTAACCCCTTGGGGACGAGCGACACGTATACGTGCCGTTAAAAGGCATTCGAATCCTTGATTATTCCCATCAGTAAAATATTACTGCGAAATTCGCCTTATTCAATCGGGGCGTTTTCTCGATTTAATAAATCACAAATTTCCGTTTTCAAAAACCGGTGACAATACATTAAAGATTTCGTAAAAGACTTCCGTCGCGAAGGGGTTAACCCTTTAACGATCATAGCATTTTCATTGCTAAGATGTCGAAATAAATGAGTGACACCGGTAATTAAGAACAAATATATTTCTAAATAAGAAAACGTGGTTTTTCACATACAAAATAAAAGGGATATTTTTAGATAAAAATACCGGTGTCAGTGTTGCGTATCGGAATTAAAATTTTGCGGTTTCGTGGCGAAACCAATGAACGTTAAAGGGTTAAACAAGGATTCTTCTATTAATTCTTATGAATGATAATAAATTTTATTTGTTATTTATTAAACATGATTTTATACTTTTTAACCGTTTGATCGCTGGCGGGTAAATTTCTTTGAAATTTCAAATGTCATATTGGCACGAGAATTTTGAAAAGAAAAAGTTCAGTTTATTATATACACGAAAAAATGCATAAAACATTTTTCAAATAAATTTGGTTAAATGTTTCGGTGCCATTGTGACATATCGGAATTAAAATTAAAAAGTAGAAAGTTCAACCACAAGAGCTCAAAAGGTTCTGAAAAATCCATTATTGTGTATGTCTTAAATTTGTATGATAATAATATTACAATTGATAATACAACATGAGAAGTTATGCTCTAAGAAGTTCTCAATATTTATCATTCAGTGGCTTAGTTATTAATAATTATTTGTATTCTAGGAAATATTTTCGGATGCATAAAAATTTTGAAATTTTTCAAGCGTACTTCTTAAAGTATTTTTAATATACTCACAATTTTTCGCGAGAATTGTCGTAAAAAAATAATCACATTGGTTTATTTTTTGAAACAAAAGTATTTTGCTGTTGAACTCGCGTTATACTTTTAGTTTTAAGTACGAATACATAATTTTCAGTTATGAAAAGCACTAAAAATACACATGTTATGAAGTGTTAAAAGCTTATTATAAAAAAGAACACTTGCAGAAAGATAAATAAACAGAAATTCAATTTTCAAACTGTCTAGCTTAAAACTGTCCTGTAATACTTATACTGTTTGCATATATTTTTTAAAAATATAAAATATTAAAAGTATATGACATTATATTTGATGCCTTCCCAAACATTTCCAAATATAAATCACAGATAAAAGCATCACCTATGTTTATTTTGAATAAATTGTTATATTACGGAATATATTAATTAATAACTTACAATATTACTTTTTTCTTTCAACATTTTCCCGCTGTAGTAAATGTAAACTACATAAAGCAGCAGCATGAAGCTTTGTTTACTTGAACATCTATTAAAGGCATGTTAGTAATTGCTTCTCAATTTTAACTCAAGTTTAACAATACCCTTTTAATCGATTTTCTATTAAAAATCCATGAATCACAGTGTTAAATTATAGATTGGACATAAATTAAAGCCTTTCGTAATTCCTAAAATATTATATCAAAAATTATGCAAAAGTTTTCTCTATTTAGAAAGAGAAACGTTTACAATTACGTTTTTGTTATCAAAGAAAATTTCTGTTACGTTTCTCCCATCAAGAGTAATCTTTAAAATTTATTTGCATTATTATAAAAAGATTATTCAAATATTATGAACTTCTTTTTTTGTAATAAAACATTTTAAACGTATTCTAAGAATCTTATAATGTTTCAAAAAAGCTTTTCTTCGATGAAATGTTATAAATTTCCTTTTTAAACTAAGAAATTTTCTAAACTAACGTTATAAACATCTTATAACATGTTAAAATTGTATTACATAAAAAATGATTCTAACTTAAATAAAATAAATATTTGCACATACAGAGAATATTTTAGTAGAAGTATTTATAATAAATAAATTTCTACCTTGTTTGATAAATGTTATTAGCTTTCAAGTGGTGTAATAAATGCGCTCATAAATAATCATTGATCTAAAAATTTCTATATGGATTTTATGTTCTATTAATTTATTGATTACGAAGAAATCATCCGCGTATCCAATTAATTTGAAACGTATGCGTTAAATATCAGTATAAATGAAAATAAACATAACATTTTCTCTGAAAAATATTATTAATACGTTAACTGGGCTCAGGGGTTGAAAACATTTAAGAAAAATCGATTTTTTTATGATCTAGATTGATTATTCAATTAATTCTGAACTCAATGCAAAAAACCGCATAAAAATATTTGAATTTTTAACGGTGTAATAAGCATTTATGTATCAACACTTTCATAGCCGCACCCATATAATTTCAAATTTAAGTCCCATTTTCTCAAAACTTGATTTTTGACGACTAACACCAGGACAGTGTTGCCAGATGGGCTACTTTTTTTTCAATTCATATTAGTGACTGGCACCACTTTTTACAAAGGATAAAATGTACTTTATTCAATGACATAATAATTAAGGCCAAAAACAAAAGGTAATTTGCCGTTTGAAAAAAGTGGTGCCAATCAGGAAATCTGAATTAAAAAAAAGTAGCCCACTGGCAACACTGCACAAGGATTAAAAAAAAACTATTTGATGGAATGGCTTATTTTTTTATTTTTGCATGCGTATAACATCATTATCTATAGATAATATAGTTTAGATAATTTAATATTTTGAGTATTTTCAACGAAAAAAAAAGTTGTATTTTTTAGGAGTTTTTTAAATTTTTAAATTTGAGAGTCTTTTTTTTTAATAATGTTGTTTTTGAGTGGTAGATATATCCTTAATTCATTCTATCGAGTAAAGTTTTCGGATCATTTTAAAGAAAAAATTAGGTTCTTATGTCAATTCAACGTTAAGATATTTCGGTGCTGGTGATATAACAGATAATTTTTTTTTTAGAAAATTGTGTTACATAAATTTTGCTATATTTCTTATTATATTACATTGAAGTACTTCATTTTATAATTTTATAAAACTATAAACATACCTTTAAAATATCAGAAAGTTTGAATTAATTACACTGAATACTTCTGTTTTTATATGGGCTCAAAACGAGAGCTCTGTTTACATGTTTTTCCGTATCGATCAACCCCTGAGCCCCCTTAAGCGCCACGTCAGAAACCGGGGATTGACATTTAATTTTCCTTCTAGACGGTGTCTCTTACCGATGACTGATAGTCCAAAATATGATATAAAACTAAAAATATATCAATTGTTTTAAATAATTACTAAAAATGCAGTTTAAAATACTTAACTTATATTTATTAAAGAATAATATTTCCTAAATAATTACTTAAAGCATTTTAAATTTTGTAACTTCACTGTCAGTCACCATGGCGCTCAACGTGTAAGCTACTGTTTTTTATTAACTAAATGCTATTAACTATTAAGCAATTATTACTTTTTATTAATTAGTATCATAGCTTTTTATTTATCTTACATCTTCTGGATTACGTCAAATCATCCAAGAATCTCCCTTTTTTAAAAACTATATTACAGAGACGTTTTAATATAATATTAAAAAAAATATTATAGCGTTATAAAATAGCGTTATGCACAAGCGTTATAAAATAACTACATTGCATTTTTTAGCTGTGCAATAATATGTAAAACCTAAATAAGTTTTAATGCAGCATTTAAGAATGAATATTTATGCTATATGAGCATCTATATTAAAAATAAATGAGTTGGTGTATATGTTCAGTATTTATTATTGTTAAGAAGCACTCCGTAAAAAAAAAAATAGAATTTAGATTTCCAGATACTTAAAAAATATTTTGGATTAATTACAACTATAAATTTATTTATTTATTCTTTTGATTATGTGATTTACGAAATAACAGACATTAACTTTTTTAACTCAGACGCCTCTATATAAATTTTATTCAGCTGACGATATTTTTTAAAAAGACGTTTTCAAATATAAAATATCAAAAATGCTCTAATAAAGTAAGGCAAATCGTACTTTCGTTGATTTGTTTCGATTAAAATCTAGTCGTTGGGGGCCACCGTAATACTAACCCATCATATATATGCATGTATAATATATGAAAATAATACATTTGATAACTATTTATAAAATGGATTGCAAATCCAAAACAAAATTTAAACGTGTATTTTTATTTTTATTGTGCATAGTAATGCTGTATTAATGAGTTGCTGATGAATCTCTCTCGATAAATTATACAACACGCCTAACTACTTAAGTAGTACTGAATTGCGAAAAAGAAACATCTTTATAACTCCAAAAATAATAATCTTATTAACTAACAATTTATTGCGTCAGATTAAGCGTCTCATTTCCAATTAAAATATATCTTTGAATTGAAATTTGAATGAAATACAGGGTCATGAAAAATCGAAGAATGTGGAAAACAGGATTACAGATATCTCGGCAGCTAATAATTCGATCAACTTCGTTCTTTATGCAAAATTTGTGTTATTTTATTGTCTTTTACTATCACTCCTTAAAATAAAAAAATTTCGAAAATTTTTAGTCCGAAAAAAATAGTTCCGGATAATCGAAGTTATTGATATAGGTTTCGTCTTATTCTTACATACTAAGTACATACAAAATTTCACGTCTCTATCTCAATTCGTACGGGAGATAGAGCGTTTACAGGCAGACAGACAGACGGACGGCAATTTTTTTTTCTAAAAATATGTTTTTCGAAAACTTCACTATCTAAAACGTGTAAATCCGTCAAAAAAAATTTTTCGATTTTCAAAACGATTGCAAGACTTATCCTATACTACGTATGATGTGCAAGTAATACATTTTGGAGCGAAAGATTACGTCTTTTCAGATTATACGTACGAGTGCAAAGTGTAAACAGTGTGTAGTAAATACATAGTTCCAAATTCTTTCTTCTTTTGTGTTCCACAAAAAACTAATAGAAAATTTTACCTTATTTAATTAACAGATAATGGAGATTTGAAAGAGTAAAATTTGCCATAAATATTTCCAGATACAAAATATGTATGTTTCTGATAACTTTGAGTAAGCATTTAAAAATAATTATACAAGAAGCTTACAAAAAAATACTATAGCATATGTCATAATTCTTATATGTATAAAAATTATATTATTTATCAAGTCAGAATTAGAAATAGATAAGCTATTAATTAATTTATTTTGGGTTGCTATATTTACAGTTTGTAAATTAACTAATATATTTATTTTCTTTATAAATTTTGTGTGGTGTAAAAATCGTATGGTCACCGAGTATCATTTAATGAATAATAAGCAAAGTGCATAGATTATAACCCTGACAATATGGAAATTACATTAACCCCTTAATGGTCGCATTAAATTACGGTTTAACCCCTTGCGGTGCAGTGGTTTCATAGATATACCACTTAATTTTAATTCTCAAACACTACATTGGCACCGGAATTTTGTTTAATAAGATTACGTTTTATTGAATGCATGAAATATGGCGTTTTCTTATTTACAAATAAAGTTGTTTTCAAATTCCGGTGTCAGTCATTAATTTCAACACTTAAGCAACGAATTTGCTCGCAAAGGGTTAAAAATAGAAATTCATTATTGTCACCACTTTCTTGAAAAAATTTTTTAAACTTATTTAATGGCAAGTAACATGGTACCATAATAAAACTATTAAACACTATCAGAATAACACTATTTTTTAATACAGGTGGGATCAAACAATTTTGAATAAAAGTCGTGATGTTTGCAGAACTCGAATGTCTCGGGCGCGACGATTAAGTGGTTAAATGTACTTTAAATACTTCTTCCTCCATTAAGAGAAGGTAAGACTGGAGAATTATGCAACTATGAGAACTTTAAGACCCATTTCCTAAGAAACTAATTGACCGATTTTTATGAAGTTTGAAATCCATATTTATTGGATTATGCTCAAGACATATGGTAAACAGTTTTGTTTCTGCTACTAAAACTTTTTATTTCAGAACCATGACAGTTTTTCAAGAAATTTTCCATTTTCCAGAATTTTATAGAAAACCTAATTATATTTTATTTAAAACTGTCTTCCACGTCTGATCTTACATCAGGGCTGCCACAGATGACTATTTTTTAAGTCTATTTCGTACCACTTTTTCAAAACAAGAATCTTTTAAATACGCTTTGACACCATATGCTACAGAAATGTACGACGAAATGTATTTTGTTTAACCAGTTCACTACCAGCTTCTTTTACAAGAGCTTTGCTCGTTTAGCACCAGGGCCTGATTATCAACGGGGCACTCTCCCACCAGAAAAAATAAATAGAATTTTTTTCCTTACTCGTGATAGTAATTTTGACTGAAAAGGGCGTTTAAACAAGGCGAAAATTTCTATGTAATTTTACTGGGGAGAGAGTGCCCCGTTAGTAATCAGGCTCTGTTTAGCACCCCTTTTACTTACCATCATACGTAGTATAGGGTAAGTCTTGCAATCGTTTTGAAAATCGAAAAAAAAATAAGACAGATTTACACGTTTTAGATAGTGGAGATTCCGAAAAACATATTTTTAGAAAAAAAAATTTGCCGTCCGTCTGTCTGTCTGTCTGTCTGTCTGTCTGTCAGTCTGTAAACGCTCTGTCTCCCGAACAAATTGAGATAGAGACTTGAAATTTTGTATGTTGTTAGTATTTAAGAATGGGACGAAGTCTATTTAATATCAGCAACTTCGATTATCCGGAACTATTTTTTTCGGACTCTCGAAAAATTCGTTCTGATAAAAGGTATATAAAAATTTTCGAATGCTTTTGTTCTAAGGAATGGACGTAAAAGGCAATAAAATAACACACATTTTGCATATAGAACGAAGTCGATCGGATTATTAGTTGCCAAGATATTTGTAATCCTGTTTTCCACATTCTTCCATTTTTCATGACCCTGTATTTAATTCAAATTTCAATTCAGAGGTATATTTTAATTGAAAATGAGACGCTTAATCTAACGCAGTAAACTGTTAGTTTATATTATAATTATTTTTGGAGTTATAAGGATGTTTCTTTTACGCAGATCGGTATTACTTGAGTAGTTTGGCGTTTTATATAATTTGTCGAAATTGGTACATCAGCAATTCATTAATAGAGCATTACTAAGCATATTGACTATATTTAAATTTTGTTTTGGAATTGCAATAAACTGTATAAATAGTTTTCACATGTTTTATTTTCATTTGCCTATCGATGATGGGTAAGTATTACGGTGGCCCCCAACGACTAGTTTACTATTGAGTTTAGTTTTTTAAATTACAAAAATTTCGTAATTAAATAAAATCGATTTAAATTTTATTTTTTGCTTGTATCAAACTCAATCACTGAATGCAGTTTTTGAAGGTGCAAATAAGCAACCACGGTCCCGAATTGATTTTTAACATAGCTGCCAATATCTTCCGCTTTTTTTGGCCCGGAAAAAAATTATAGAAAATTTTAACATTTCAAATAACCGTAATCTGCCGATTAAATAAGCCAAAAATTTCTATTAAATTTTTCAGGACCAAAAATCAGAAATGTTGGCAGTTATGTTTTTAATATAATGTTGAGAATATAATATAAAAACAGTCGCATGTGGTAGGCCTTTTATATTTATATTCCACCAGCAAAGAAAGAATAAAAACCTAATGAAATTGCTGGAGTAATTTGGCAGTTAATGAATTTTTAATTGAAAAGTACAATTTTTCGGATAGGAAAGAATATAAAAAACATAGACATTTTTAACTTGTGTGAAGATCTCACACAGGTTTTATCAAAAACATTAAATAAAGTATTCATAAATATTTGGATAAAATTTAATTACATATATTGGGGCCCCACCAGTGGCCGAGAGGTTCGGACCTCTCAACTGGTAGACGGCAGGTGCTGGGTTCGAACCCAATCGCGGCTGTCGGCCTAACCGTTCGGAGTTTTCGTGGTTTTCCTCGAACCTTGCGTAAATACGGGTTAGGTTCCCTTAGAAAGACCCCCACGAAGGGCATTCACCCCTGGTCCTATATCCCTAGCGCAGATAATCGGACGTCAAAAATCAATCAATCAATCAATCAATCATATATTGGGTCGTTCGGAAATTCGTATCCGTTTGGGAAAATCATTTGTACCGGAAAATTCTGTCTATTAATTACTAAACTTTAAATATCGGAAAGAATACCTAATAAAAAAGTCATAAAATTTTTTGGTACGAATTAATTTCCCAAACAAACACGACTGTCCCAACGACACAATAAATAAGTATAGAATAGTAGAGTAAAATTAATGTTATTGGGCATTGCGCCTCATCGTATCTTGTCTCAAAGATTTTCTAAAGCTGTAATGCATATGAATCAACTACCACTTTTGTAATTTATTTTTGTTACATTAACAGAAGATAGTAACTGTGAAAAATATTGAAACGAAAATAGTGACTTGCAAACAGTCGTACACTATACTGTATAATAGAATATACAATTTTTAGTATAATGTATGTAGAAATATATTTTCTATGTATATATAAATACGATTGGAATTGCATTTCTGGAAAGATTCCGAAATTTCGTTTGTTGTTTGTCATTTTTATTATATATTACAGTGAAATAAAATACAGAAGTCGTAAATTCAGACGTTCTTTTCGCTTCGTTCCCTCAACAGTTTTATTTCTTATATATTTAATCGTTTTTTTCATTCTTTGATAAATGGAACTTATTTCTTATTTCCTGCTTGCTTTTCATATTTTGTGTGCAAAATATTTTACGAAAATTTATGTTTAAAAAATTATAATACATTCCGAACAAATTTCTTATAAAGTACAATAAACAATAATTGTAAATGCGCTTTTATTTATATTATGTAAATGATGTTGTGTTAACAATTATACATATAAAATGTCGTTAAAAAATATATGCCCGCAAATTAGCATAATATTTGATTTATTGTATAACTTATACTGTCACTTTAAAAACAATGCATGCATACACCAAATGTACTTCATTCTTAAAATGCTTATTTCAGTATCCCCTTGAGGGGCGGTGGTTTCATAGATATACCACTTAATTTTAATTCCCAAAACGCCACATTCGCACTGGAATTTTGTTAAAGAAAATTACGATTTAATGAATGCGTGAAGTATAGCGTTTTCTTATTTACAAATAAAGTTGTTTTCAAATTCCGGTGTCAGTCATTAATTTCAATACTTAAACAATGGATTTCCCTGCCCCGCAAAGGGGTATTTGATTGACTATTACACGTTTTAAAGACTTTTATAAAAAAATAAATTTCTACAAATAGGAATACAAAATTTCGAAGAAAAAACACTTTGAAAATGTTTAATGAAAACACATGTCTTATTCCGTACAAGACCGATTTTTAAAATACATGCACTTTTATTTATACGTATGTATTCCTGTTCTAAATACAGTGTGTTTCAAATATAATGTATGAAACATGAATAATTATATTTCATTAATGCTTATTAATTTATAAGATAATGAGGCAGTAATTAAATAGAGCGTATATGAAATATAAAAGAATTCCAATGAATCAAAACCAATAGCAAATAAATAGAAAATACTTGGTTTCTAAATGTTTAGCATGATAAACAGAAATAAACATCAGACGTCGTCTATGGTTTTGTTATTAAACTTTTAATAATTGATTTTTATATATTTTTAGCGCTTATAACCGGCCTTATTAAAGTTCGTAACCCGAAGAGACATAACTGCAACTTTTCTTTAGAACGATTTCAAAACTTGCTTCTGTACATTTTTTAAAATTATTTCAAGTTATTTAAAAATAGTTTTTAAAGGGAATTTTTTTCTTTAACGCTTTCTATTATTTAGAAATATTATGATCGTAAAATGATAAAAAGGCTGATTGACACAGGAACTTACAGACGATGTTTTTCGAAATGTAAGCGTCATGTGTTAAATTTTCATTCAAAAAAATATTCTTGGTGCCGCTTGTAAGATTGGAATTAAAATTATATGACCTCGAAGTAATATTACACTTTCGGAAAGGGTTAAAGGAATGCCAAGTTTCAGACTTGTATATCGACAGCAATTTTTGAAGATTTTTTTTTTTTTTTTTTTTTTAACCTTTACAGAGGGGCTGTGACAGCATCTGTCCGAGAATACATGCATTCTCAGGTAGACCCTGAGCGAGCCCCTGCGTAAAGGTTAAACCTGACTGTTTTTTAAGACTTTTTTCGTCGATTATTCACACTTCTAAATTAACAACCAAACCAAATTTTAAGAAACTAGCCCTCACAATTCTAAATTAAATTCATTTTAGAACATTTTTAGAATGTTTTCTATTTATTTCATCATTCTGAAATTCGAAATCGTTAGCAGTCAAAAAGTATTCACATCTTAAAAATAATCACCTGACCATATTTTAAAATTCCAGCCACAGCAACATGACCAAAATTCTAGAACATTTCTGTTCCGACAAAAAATGGAACCTATAATGGTCATCAGATATGTTCAGCGGCATTTTGCCACCATTCTTTTTTAACCCTTTAACGATCAAAGCATTTTCATTGCTAAGATGTCGAAATAAATGAATGACACCGGTAATTAAGAACAAATATATTTCTAAATAAGAAAACGTGATTTTTCACATACATAATAAAAGGGATATTTTTAGATAAAAATACCGGTGTCAATGTTGCATATCGGAATTAAAATTTTGTGGTTTCGTGGCGAAACGAATGAACGTTAAAGGGATAAAACAATTTGCTAGTTCCAAAGATTATTCATTACAAACAGACCCATGTTATTTCTTTATAATAATGTATAATATTCTTAATACTTAAGTTTATCCTAAATATTTATGCCAAGAAATGAAAGTTTTTCTCTGTGTGTCTGTGATGGCTACAAAATCTACGACATGTACAAGACAAAAACTTTTATCGATAGTAGCCCAAAAAGACTTCTTATGTACCTAAAATTCAGAATTATAAATTTGTAATGATTCTACGAGTTATTAATTAATTCATTAACCACCAAAAGTCTGAGTTCAAATTTTAAACATTTTAGCTGAACGGCGTTTGCTACCACAAATCCTGAAAAATATTTTTCGGTTTATTTTGTCTTAAAATTTTATGCACTTAGGTAATATTACTTTTTTATAAAAAATACTGGTGGCCAGGTAAATAAATTTAATCTTCTTAATCATTTTGACCATTGCGTGAATGCAACATCAGCAGCTAATGTCGAAACTCAATCTTATCAAAAACTCTCATCAACCAAATTTTTGGTAGAGTTAAAATTGAAAGACATATTCCAAAAGATCCTACAGTTACATCTCAAATGCCGTAAATCAGTGCAAAAGAAATCGCAATTAACCTTTTGAAAAATAAATAAATATATAAATAAATAAAAAAGAAAAAGAAAAAAAATGTCAGTTTTCCAAAAACTTTTCCTCACTTTTTGCATTATACTTTATTTCCTCCCTCTTCTGCAGAATTTACAGGTACAGATAATCCAATACTTAGTAATTAAATTTGAAATCTTCTTCTAATGACTGATCTAATAATTTGTTTATTATTTTTAACTCTTTCACGCATACATGTGAACTCAGGTCACCATCAGCTTACGGAGACGATATTTCCCCTACGCTAAATCTAACTGAACATCCGTATTTAAAAAAAAATCTTTTTAGGACTTCTCAACATGGTAGATTTACATCACCTACAAAACTTTTGAAACGTTTGAACTGGTAGAAATATGTTTTGTAAAACAAAATGTATGAAAATTTCGATGAAAATTGTGAAAACTTAAATGATTTGTCGCGGTTTCACCGCTGCAGGGTACATATTTAGAGGTACAGACAAAACAAAAGAATATTCTTATATCTCAGATATTCTTCTAATCGAGGGAGGAATTGATTTTAAGAAATTGTGAATGATAACCTTTCCAAATAACCGGCGAACGCAAATGTTTTCGTACGTCACAGACACGATATATTTTCTCCGCTAAAATAGAACTAATTTGAAAAGAATCCTTTAACCCCCTCGCGACGGGAACTTTTTACGAAATTTTTAATGTTTTGTCACCGTTTTTTAAAAACAGAAATTTGTGATTCATTAAAACGAAAAAATGCTCCTATTAAATAAGCCAAATATTACAGTAAAATTTTACCGGTGGGGCTAAACAAGGATTCTTAATTTTTTTTTTTTTTTTTTTTTTTTTTTTTTTTTTTTTTTTTTTTTTGCGGCACGTATGCGTGTCGCTCGTTCCCAAAGAGTTAAAAGCCTCTCAATAGACTAGATTTACACACCATTTCAGATTTTCAGGACCAGATCAACATTTAGAAGGGTAGAAATATTGTTTTACAAATAATAATAATAATAATACAGTAAAACCTTCGAATAAGGGACACCTATGGGACCGAAACTTTTGACTCTTAAATAGAGGCATTCCTTATTGGGAGTTTTTATTTATGTCCTGAAGGATATAAAAATTACAAAACATTAAAAGTTGAAGTTTAAATGTATTCGAAGTGTATAAATTACGTTAATCAGACGCAAAAGGACTAGAATAATTAAAAAATTTTTTATTGATTACTTAATCATTAAAAGATTTGTAGAGTTATTGATTTGTATTTTTTATACAAACTGTGTACATGCAAAAGTATAAAAACATTTAAAAGAGTTATACTTGAAGTAATCAATCAAAAGCGATTGCTTTGCAATTTTTCACTATAAATTTTTCAAGTGGTCATTTACCATACTTATAAATTTTAGTTCTTCATTGTCATTATCTTCGTCATCATTAGTATTTACAAAAAAAATATTTAACTGTTTTGCGTATTTTAAGACAAGAAATCTCTCAATTGCTCTGCTCAGCAGGTGAAAAACTTTGTGATACATATACAAACTCCTTTTTTTAACGGAAAGGCATACATTTGGAGCGCCTGACCTTGGATGTAATTTTGAATCGAACTGTGTTTTCAAGTTTTGAATAAGTAATCTATTGAGTTATAAGTGAATTTAATCACGCGACTGACGTTTTAAACCTTTTCTTGAGTACTTATTCTTCTTTCGTACATAGATTCAGTTCAAAACGCCCACGTTGACACTATTTTCAAAAAGATCTATTGCGTTTGAAAAGAAAACAAAAGAAAAAAAACTGAAAAAACAGTTCGATTACGTAATTTCTTAACAATGCCTGCTAGTTGAATTCTGAATAAAATTAAATTAAAACTTTCGTCATAAAATATATATATATTTTTTTTGGATTTGAGAACAGCATTAAATAAGTATCTGTAAAATTTTTTATTTCACAATTTTCTTTTATTTTCCACTTTCAGATTCATCCTCATAATTTCAACATTACTTTCGATAGGGATAAACGCATTAAAGTCGAATCAGAATTGTGAGTTAATAAATAAAGATTAAATGACATATCGTAAAATGTGTTGTATCCCTCTGTAGTAACAAAATTGTCTGTCAGTTTGATGAGTTCACAAAAATCTGCATTTTCATTTTCATCACAGATTACTTCATTATCAAAAGCCAGCTTCTTTAATCTCTATTTCAAGTGTCCCTTAAATCAAGTGTCCCTTATTCAGAGGTAAATACATTACACGACCTTATACCAAGGGACTTGGACCGTGAGTTTTGTCCCTTAAATAGAGGTGTCCCTTATTCGGAGGTTTCACTGTGATAATAATAATAATAATAATAATAATAAAATATAAGTATAAATAAAAAGAAAAATTAAAAAAAAGCAAAAATGAAAAGTGAAAATGCCGACGACATCACTAAAAATTCGGGTGTTTTGTTGCGGTTTTGATCGTTTTCGGTACCTATAGACAAAAATCACATTACGTAAAAATGAAATGCTAGATAGCATATACTTTCAATTCAATATTACTTTTACATTTTTTTTTTCAATTTATAAAAATTAATTTAGAAAAAATGGAATTAAGCGTATAAAATCATACTGTTGGGTTCTTTTTATTAAATTACTGCAACAGCTCATTACTTTAATTAATTGCAACTTCTGCTCAGCAAATTATACTTAGTTAATATAGATCAATAAATATACTTCAGCTTTATTAAAGAATTTAATGAGATCTGGGTCAAATTTCCAATCACATGAATCTTGTTGTTGTTTTAATTAAATAAACTAGATGCTTATATAAAAAAAAAGAATTAAGTTAAGATTACACCAGTTAACATTAAGAAATCATTAAGATAAACAAACTAAACGACAAATTAAAACGATAAAAAGGATAAACACAAATATAATTTAAGATTCTTTAAAATTTAATGAATACAAGTAAATAAGAAAGAACACAGCAAGATTCTCAATCTGACCCAGTCTCAAGTACTAAACCTTGATCTGCAGTAGAACCCAACATTTATCAATGTTGATTCCTGAGATATTAAACTCATATTAACAATTTAAAAATACAAGATTCAATCTAACATTATAAAAGAGAGAAGAAAGACCCTGAAATCCTTCTTATTTTCAAGAAGGCAAAGAAAGATATAATTTTGAATAAATTAAAAAAACTAGAAATAACAAACATAAACACCCCAGAAATCAACAATGATATTTTTGGCCAATCTCGTAAAGTGTTAGTACATCTGCTTTAACTTCTCCATTTTTTTTTTCTTCCCTTTATTTTGCTTATAAGATAAGTTAATTCATTTAAAATCAAGTGAATTTCTTAACAGTTTTTGCTTTAAAATTTCCATTACCTAGTCAAATATCTTTACACAGTTTAAGCAATAGTATATTACTTAATCAGTGTTAATATGATTTTTAATTATTTATTAAATTATTTTTTTACTTTTTTAAAAAGTTATTTAAAAATTCTAAATAAAAAATAGGTAATGGTTGAAGATTATTTTACTTCCAAACATTTAAAGAAACTACTTTAATTTTATGGTATTACAAAACTTAGTATAGTTATTTCGATACTACAGAGGTTAAAATTCAATTAAATTAATATCAAGGTAGGATAAATAAAAAAAAAACTAAAAAAAACTATACTAAAGCATATCCCTTATATACATTCTCCTTTATTTAATTTAACAAACAAAAAAAAAAAAAAAAAAAAAAAAACATCTGAATTCACTAATACAACTTTTGTTGTAAACATAAGGAAATACTAAATCACTACAAGATTAATCACTATGATAAAAATCGTTTAAGATTAAATACAGAATATATCTCTTACCAGCAGCTGAACTCTTTCATTTACCCATTTTGGGTATTTTTCATTTATATGATGGACAACAGTATACAAGTCTTCCATGCATCAGAGCAACAGTCTCTACACAGAATTCCCAGTGTCTATACTCAGTTTAAGCAGCAGCTGAATTCTTATATGATGGACAATAGTATACAAGTCTTCCATGCACCAGAGCAACAGTCTCTACACAGAATTCCCAGTGTCTATACTCAGTTTAAGCAGCAGCTGAATTCTTTCAAGTTTTTGTCTTAGACCGCTAATCATTCCACCGCTCACGGTGAAGGCTAAATCGGAAGGGACATTGTTTCGCGGCAAGCTCTCGGCTCGCTCCGGCAGGTAGTACTTTTTCTTAACTAACACTTGGAATGTTTTGTCTTAGATTGCTAATCATTCCACTGCTCACGGTGAAGGCTAGATCGGAGGGGATATTCTTTCACGGCAAGATCTCGGCTCTCTCCGGCAGGTAGCATTTCTGCCTGACTTACACTTGGAGTGTGTTGTCTTAGATCGCTAATCATTCCACTGCTCACGGTGAAGGCTAGATTGGAGGGGATATTCTTTCACGGCAAGATCTCGGCTCTCTCCGGCAGGTAGCATTTCTTCCTGACTTACACTTGGAGTGTGTTGTCTTAGACCGCAAATCATTCCACTGCTCACGGTGAAGGCTAGGACGGAGGAAACATTCTTTCAGGGTAAGCTCTCGGCTCTCTCCAGCAAGTAGCACTTTTTCTGACTTACGCTTGGAGTGCTTTCTCTTAGACTGCCAATCTCCAAGAACTCTTTTGGCCTCCCCTCTCCCAGATTAAAAACAGGGGAGGGGGGGAGACGAAACTTATGCGCTTCTTCCACTAGATGCTCTCCATACGAAGCTCTGACCAAGACTCCCTTTATTTCCAAAAAACCAATTGCACGTCCCTCTGCAAATCAAAAGGGGCCCCAAAATACAAGGAATACTAATGCTTTCCCCTTTCTCTCCTGTTCCTAGAGTCCATCTCATTGGCCAATGCAATAGTCACCCTCTCTCATGACCAAATATGGTCATCGCTCGCGTCCCCTACTCTTAATCACGTGGTCAGATAGCAGGGACAGCTGTCTCTAAGTTTTGCACCTGCTTGCAAACCAGTGCTCGCCGATAACCGTTAATTTTCCCTATTATCTCAAATCGGTCATAAAAAAAACTTTAAGGGTCTGGGAAAATATCTACTCCGCCTCAAATGACAGTCAACGTTTGTCATGGGTTATAAAATTTTAGGGTACTATTCATTCACGTACGCAAGCAATAAACTATGCGTGTGGGCCAATTTTTTTAACAAGGCTGAATATATGCCCTTTACAAACAAGCCAGAAGCTACTCTTCTTCGAAAAAAATCAACAAAGGACCACTTTACTCAAATAGTACAATAATTCCAGGACAGTAAAAGCATTCGTACGAACGGGTGTTATTTACGCTAGATAAGGGGATGGGAAACTTTCACTTTCATACACAACAATGCCTTTATTCTCGTGAGAACGAGAACGAACATAAAATAAATAGAAAAAAAAAGGAAATGTCCAGGGTTTTCGCTACTAAGAAAAAAAAGGAAGACTAATTTTAAATATGAGATACACAAAGCATTATAAAAAACCGTATTAAAAATATCTTAACAAGAGTTCTTTTTAAATTTGGAATATTAAAATAATTTATACAAAAAAAATATTACTAAAAAAAAAAAAAAAAAAAAAAAAAAAAAACATAACAAGAGCTCCCCCTCGTTGAAAAAAAAATAAACATTATTAGTTTTGAACAAAAACAAGAATTTTATTTTTTTAGCTAAATGAACACATAAGGTCAGTTAAAGAAAGTCCTAAAAAATTTAAAATTAAATCCAAAATGAAAGAAAAGATGAAATAAAAAAAAACAATGCAGTACCCCGGTTGAAAAGTAGGATAAAGATAATCGCCTAGAACAGATCAGACGACGACCCGAAAAGTTGATAACCTCACCCTACTAAGCTACCACACCAACTCTGCACACCGGAAATGCTAAGTTGACGCTTGGGCAAAACATCTAGAAGTTAAACATATACAAGGGCCTAAGATGCTATTAAAATCTATATTATATACCTGGCATACTTAATTAAATCTCTACATCTGCTATACCGTCAAGAATACCAACACACTGGGATATCCCTATCTGCTAACACCTCTGTAAAAAGAAAAAAAAATATCCCTAAAAAAAATTCCACAAGTAGAGTGCAAGGAAGAGTTGTCCAGTGAATAAAAAGATTAAAAAAATTTTTTTTTTTTTTAAAAAAAAATTTGAATCCTGTGAGCAGGATAGAGCCAAAGGACCGAAACAATCAATTTCTGAAAAAAATACAATAGATATACTACTTGCCAGCTGTAGGTATCACAAATATATACATATAATAGCACGATAACAGTTTGTATACACATACACAAAACAAAAATAGCAATAACCTTTCAGTACATATATAGGGTACACATAAAAAAATAGCACTAATATCCGTTTATATTCAGTGGCATAACATGTGCATGTAAATAAAAAAAAACAGTTCAATGACTTGCATCGGTGACACAGTATTACATAAGTGTATGGGCATTTTATATCACAGCATTATAATTATATAGGTTACCTTGTGTAGCCTAGACTGATAATTATCTGCCTTAGTTATTATCAATGGGTAAATATTCCATAAACTAATAGTAACTAAAAAAAATTCATAAAATGCTACACATAATACTTAAAATGAACTGATAATTTCACAATAGAGTTCGCCAATTTCATTGACAAGTACCACTAATTTATTTTAAAATACCCAATTTACATAAACAATGGGTATATTGTTAGAAAACTCACATGAAATAACAAAACAGACTATATAAACAAAATATATACATATATAATACACATAAACCAGATAATATATCTGTGGGCAGTGGGGTGTACACTACCTGTATCTTAAATCCCCACTTCCCAAATAGAGAACTAATATCAAAAATATCCAAAAAAAAATACAAAGTTAAAAGAAATGCAAAAAAAAAATAAAAGATGAACTACATTCCTAACAGTACCTATACTATATACAAAATGGGGGCAGTAGGAATACGCAAGCATCACATGTACTGCTACCAAATCTCTACTCCAAAATTTCCTGACCCGAAATCTCTCTAAGTCCCCAAAATTAGCGCTAAAACCCGCTAAAAATAAAAAAAAGAACACATATAGGGGGCGAAGCACTTACACGGTCCTAATCTATCGAAATAATCCATAAATCACCGAGAGAAAATACGGAACTGGCGGAAATCCACATTAAATAACAGCGGAACCAAATCAAAACAAACGATATCGAGGCTCGAAAATTACTTAAATTTTAGCTAACTCGCGCATAAAATAGCTAAGGAAGTACTTTCACTATTTCTGTTATTATTGTCAACAATGCCTAACTCATTAGTCTGATTTGCTCTATTTACTAACTCATTTTCATTATCCTCAGATATGCAACAATTTTCATGAACATAGATTGAATTTTCCTGTACAATTTGACTCGCTGATTGCTGGCTAAGGTCTAAAGGCACATTATTCTCATTAATTTCACACTCATTAGTACTTGAGTTACTCCCTGGTATACTTTGCAAACAAGAACCCTGAGCAATTTCACTTTCTGACTCTTTCGCATTAAATGTTATGCTTGAGTCTACCCTTTCCTCCATAATGGGATACATATTACCCTGAACCGTCTCATTTCCACTACCCAGATTCCCAAGTTTTTCTTTTACACATTCCTTACTCTTTTTGTTTACATTTTTCCTAGGAGTACTCTTATTACTACACTTACTTCTCTGTTCACTATCAGAACTTTGCTTGCCTTTAGATTGCACATTACAAGTATTTACATAATTATTCTCCAAACCTATACTATTTACACTGATACTATTTACAACATTTTTTTCTCTAGAATTTTTCACAGGTAAAACATTTGACATATGACTCTCTACTATTTGCTTACACTGCGTTTCAGTAGGAACATCTAAAACCACATTGTTATTTTTACAATTAATTACAGCCTGATATTTACTTAAAAAAGGCATCCCCAAAATTACACTAAACTCATCGGCCAACTTACCGTGGGCAATAAAAAACTCAGACTGACATAATAAATTATTAAATTTAAAATTTAAGGAAATTTTATGGTTTAAAAGCACTCTCTCGCCAGTCACCGTTAAAATAGGGGTATTGCACTCTACAATTTCATAAGAATCTAAACTATTAAGTATTGTATTACTTAAAATATTTATAGCAGATCCTGTATCACACAGCGCATTAAAAAACACATTATTTACATTTATGAAGACAGTAGGTAAATGATAAGACTGGGGTGAAAACATACTAAAAATAATTGGGAGGTCTAGAGGCCTTGATGGAGACGATTCGACCAAATCGACACCAGCCCTTACCTGTTTAAAGAATTGTTTTGATTATTCCCTTCATTAATTGAGCTTTGAACATGCTCGCTTTCTATATTTACACCATTATCATTATTTCCATTCCCTCTACCTCTGTAATTATTATATCCTCCCCTGCGATTTTGGTGGGACTGAGAATAACTACCCCTACCTCTTCCTCTAAAATTCTGAAATTTCCCTCTATTAGCATTTTGGTTTTGTGGGCAAAATCTGGCTATGTGCCCAGTTTGGGAACACACGTAACAGATTACTTCTCTATACTGAGGCCTCTCAGTAGTGTGAAAGTCTCTTTGCTGATTGCTACCCTCTAAAAATTTCTCTAATTTACTAGTAAGAGCTTCTACCTGCTCCCGCAGTTTACTAATTTCCTGCTCTGACTGATTAGGGTGACTTGGCTGGATAGCAGCACACGCAACACTTTGCTGGGCAATTTGGGGGAAAAAAGGGTTGATATTCTCTACCTGCATGTTATATAAAGGATTAACACTCTTTAATGCTTTTTCCTCAAGGAGGGCAAATTCTAAAATTTCAACAGGTGTCTTAGGGCACCTAGTTATAACTCCTCTTCTTATCTCAGGAACTAAATTACTTAATAACATAGAATGCAGTAGAGCTTCCCTGCTTTTATCAGCAACATCCTGTTCTACACCCTCCACTACTAATGCTTTAAGGGACAAATCATATGCTCTGTCGTAAAATTCCTGAACAGGCATATGGTGATTTTGTTTAAAATTCAAAAATTGGGTCAAAGCAATATCAGGGGCTAGCTCTTGCGTATATCTCTCTTTAAGTACTTTAATTATTTCTACAGTTCCCTTAGTGCGGTGCAATTTATATATCCTAGCAGCATTCCCATTTAATCTACTTAGTAGGGCAAATTTTTTCTCATCCTCTGACCAATTAAAGAACTCGGACAACTGCTCATACTTTTCTAAAAATGCAGAAAATGAGCAAGAGTTGCCTTCGCCACTAAAAGGGGGAATAAGACTGACATTTTCGATTAATGCGCTCTTTTTCTGAATAAGAGCGAGCTCCTTGAAATGCTGATTTTCTGTCATTTTTTGGCAAAACTTCACACCGAATTAAAAATAAAATAATAGAAAATAAAGTAATTTAACTGCTACTTAATTCTCAGATGCCCAAGAAAGAGAGAAAAAAAAATAAATAAAAAATACATAAATACATAACTTATATTGGCATATAATTTACTCAGTAAGCCCAAACACTCATATAAATGTAAATATAACAGTAAAAATTCCAAAATAAATAGTTTTTTGAAAACCCGGTAAAATTGCCTAACTAAAAAAAAACATTTGAAATTAGTAAGCTATGTACACCCCTATTACTTATGCACAATATACACTAAAATAATCAAACATGATATACAATAAAATCACAAAACACATATATTTTCATTTCGTTTCACTCTTAATACAGTAAATATATATCAAAATTCAGGCTATTGTTGTAATAAATAGGTTCTACTTCATAGTACTATTTTTATACTTATTGTGACACAATAATCAGGCTTTTCACACACGGTACCATTTATTTGCCACAATAACCAGGCTTTTCACACACGGCGCCATTTATTGGTGTTGGGTTCTTTTTATTAAATTACTGCAACAGCTCATTACTTTAATTAATTGCAACTTCTGCTCAGCAAATTATACTTAGTTAATATAGATCAATAAATATACTTCAGCTTTATTAAAGAATTTAATGAGATCTGGGTCAAATTTCCAATCACATGAATCTTGTTGTTGTTTTAATTAAATAAACTAGATGCTTATATAAAAAAAAGAATTAAGTTAAGATTACACCAGTTAACATTAAGAAATCATTAAGATAAACAAACTAAACGACAAATTAAAACGATAAAAGGGATAAACACAAATATAATTTAAGATTCTTTAAAATTTAATGAATACAAGTAAATAAGAAAGAACACAGCAAGATTCTCAATCTGACCCAGTCTCAAGTACTAAACCTTGATCTGCAGTAGAACCCAACATTTATCAATGTTGATTCCTGAGATATTAAACTCATATTAACAATTTAAAAATACAAGATTCAATCTAACATTATAAAAGAGAGAAGAAAGACCCTGAAATCCTTCTTATTTTCAAGAAGGCAAAGAAAGATATAATTTTGAATAAATTAAAAAAACTAGAAATAACAAACATAAACACCCCAGAAATCAACAATGATATTTTTGGCCAATCTCGTAAAGTGTTAGTACATCTGCTTTAACTTCTCCATTTTTTTTTTCTTCCCTTTATTTTGCTTATAAGATAAGTTAATTCATTTAAAATCAAGTGAATTTCTTGACAGTTTTTGCTTTAAAATTTCCATTACCTAGTCAAATATCTTTACACAGTTTAAGCAATAGTATATTACTTAATCAGTGTTAATATGATTTTTAATTATTTATTAAATTATTTTTTTACTTTTTTAAAAAGTTATTTAAAAATTCTAAATAAAAAATAGGTAATGGTTGAAGATTATTTTACTTCCAAACATTTAAAGAAACTACTTTAATTTTATGGTATTACAAAACTTAGTATAGTTATTTCGATACTACAGAGGTTAAAATTCAATTAAATTAATATCAAGGTAGGATAAATAAAAAAAAAACTAAAAAAAACTATACTAAAGCATATCCCTTATATACATTCTCCTTTATTTAATTTAACAAACAAAAAAAAAAAAAAAAAAAAAAAAAAAACATCTGAATTCACTAATACAACTTTTGTTGTAAACATAAGGAAATACTAAATCACTACAAGATTAATCACTATGATAAAAATCGTTTAAGATTAAATACAGAATATATCTCTTACCAGCAGCTGAACTCTTTCATTTACCCATTTTGGGTATTTTTCATTTATATGATGGACAACAGTATACAAGTCTTCCATGCATCAGAGCAACAGTCTCTACACAGAATTCCCAGTGTCTATACTCAGTTTAAGCAGCAGCTGAATTCTTATATGATGGACAATAGTATACAAGTCTTCCATGCACCAGAGCAACAGTCTCTACACAGAATTCCCAGTGTCTATACTCAGTTTAAGCAGCAGCTGAATTCTTTCAAGTTTTTGTCTTAGACCGCTAATCATTCCACCGCTCACGGTGAAGGCTAAATCGGAAGGGACATTGTTTCGCGGCAAGCTCTCGGCTCGCTCCGGCAGGTAGTACTTTTTCTTAACTAACACTTGGAATGTTTTGTCTTAGATTGCTAATCATTCCACTGCTCACGGTGAAGGCTAGATCGGAGGGGATATTCTTTCACGGCAAGATCTCGGCTCTCTCCGGCAGGTAGCATTTCTGCCTGACTTACACTTGGAGTGTGTTGTCTTAGATCGCTAATCATTCCACTGCTCACGGTGAAGGCTAGATTGGAGGGGATATTCTTTCACGGCAAGATCTCGGCTCTCTCCGGCAGGTAGCATTTCTTCCTGACTTACACTTGGAGTGTGTTGTCTTAGACCGCAAATCATTCCACTGCTCACGGTGAAGGCTAGGACGGAGGAAACATTCTTTCAGGGTAAGCTCTCGGCTCTCTCCAGCAAGTAGCACTTTTTCTGACTTACGCTTGGAGTGCTTTCTCTTAGACTGCCAATCTCCAAGAACTCTTTTGGCCTCCCCTCTCCCAGATTAAAAACAGGGGAGGGGGGGAGACGAAACTTATGCGCTTCTTCCACTAGATGCTCTCCATACGAAGCTCTGACCAAGACTCCCTTTATTTCCAAAAAACCAATTGCACGTCCCTCTGCAAATCAAAAGGGGCCCCAAAATACAAGGAATACTAATGCTTTCCCCTTTCTCTCCTGTTCCTAGAGTCCATCTCATTGGCCAATGCAATAGTCACCCTCTCTCATGACCAAATATGGTCATCGCTCGCGTCCCCTACTCTTAATCACGTGGTCAGATAGCAGGGACAGCTGTCTCTAAGTTTTGCACCTGCTTGCAAACCAGTGCTCGCCGATAACCGTTAATTTTCCCTATTATCTCAAATCGGTCATAAAAAAAACTTTAAGGGTCTGGGAAAATATCTACTCCGCCTCAAATGACAGTCAACGTTTGTCATGGGTTATAAAATTTTAGGGTACTATTCATTCACGTACGCAAGCAATAAACTATGCGTGTGGGCCAATTTTTTTAACAAGGCTGAATATATGCCCTTTACAAACAAGCCAGAAGCTACTCTTCTTCGAAAAAAATCAACAAAGGACCACTTTACTCAAATAGTACAATAATTCCAGGACAGTAAAAGCATTCGTACGAACGGGTGTTATTTACGCTAGATAAGGGGATGGGAAACTTTCACTTTCATACACAACAATGCCTTTATTCTCGTGAGAACGAGAACGAACATAAAATAAATAGAAAAAAAAAGGAAATTCCAGGGTTTTCGCTACTAAGAAAAAAAAGGAAGACTAATTTTAAATATGAGATACACAAAGCATTATAAAAAACCGTATTAAAAATATCTTAACAAGAGTTCTTTTTAAATTTGGAATATTAAAATAATTTATACAAAAAAAATATTACTAAAAAAAAAAAAAAAAAAAAAAAAAAAACATAACAAGAGCTCCCCCTCGTTGAAAAAAAAATAAACATTATTAGTTTTGAACAAAAACAAGAATTTTATTTTTTTAGCTAAATGACCACATAAGGTCAGTTAAAGAAAGTCCTAAAAAAATTTAAAATTAAATCCAAAATGAAAGAAAAGATGAAATAAAAAAAAACAATGCAGTACCCCGGTTGAAAAGTAGGATAAAGATAATCGCCTAGAACAGATCAGACGACGACCCGAAAAGTTGATAACCTCACCCTACTAAGCTACCACACCAACTCTGCACACCGGAAATGCTAAGTTGACGCTTGGGCAAAACATCTAGAAGTTAAACATATACAAGGGCCTAAGATGCTATTAAAATCTATATTATATACCTGGCATACTTAATTAAATCTCTACATCTGCTATACCGTCAAGAATACCAACACACTGGGATATCCCTATCTGCTAACACCTCTGTAAAAAGAAAAAAAAAATATCCCTAAAAAAAATTCCACAAGTAGAGTGCAAGGAAGAGTTGTCCAGTGAATAAAAAGATTAAAATTTTTTTTTTTTTTTTTTTTTTTTAAATTTTGAATCCTGTGAGCAGGATAGAGCCAAAGGACCGAAACAATCAATTTCTGAAAAAAATACAATAGATATACTACTTGCCAGCTGTAGGTATCACAAATATATACATATAATAGCACGATAACAGTTTGTATACACATACACAAAACAAAAATAGCAATAACCTTTCAGTACATATATAGGGTACACATAAAAAAAAATAGCACTAATATCCGTTTATATTCAGTGGCATAACATGTGCATATAAATAAAAAAAAAACAGTTCAATGACTTGCATCGGTGACACATGTGATTTATTGAGTTTATATAAACATTAAAGATGCATAACTGGTAAGTTTTGTATAATTTTCTGATTATAAAAAGTGTGTGAAAAAGCGATTAAAATTTTTTGAAAAATAAAAATCATATCTTATAGTTGTCGGAAAATTACCATTTTCTAGTAAAAAATTCCTCATATGTGCCCACATATTATATATAAATGCCGAAAGTTTGCGTTGGGTACTACATATAAATATTTACAAAAATATGTATAAAATTTATTAAAATACATTTAAAGGCGTTACTTTGGGCGGAGCTACGCAACTTTGTAATTCGGCGAATCTTTGGAACATTGTCAATAGATAATGTCAATAGACAACTGATGTATTTTAGGTTTCATTCTAGCATAAGTCATAATTTTCAACTCTGCCCATATCATATCGATATCGAAAACTGATGGTTTGTATCGAAGACAATATAGAGAAAAATATTTTCAATTGGAAAACAACAACACTCTTCGATATCTAAATATTACGACAGTTACTATAATGAGTTTTTTCGAACATTCTCACCACTTTTAATGAAGCGTAATATGGGTAAGTAGTTCAGTTACTATTTTCGTTCTTTTCGTTGCTGTTGTTGTTGTTTTTTACATCGGAAATCAAATATGAATATTATATAACTAGAATTGGAACCTAATGCACTCTTTTAATTCTGAGATATCATCAGGATTGGATTGTAACAGACAATTTTTTTTATTCAAGATATATGCTAATCATAACTTTTCTCTAATAGCAGATTTCTGAGTCTATTTAATCCGAAGATAAATATTACCGAAAGGTTCACAATCTGAGTTAACCCTTTAACGATCAAAGCATTTTCATTGCTAAGATGTCGAAATAAATGAATGACACCGGTAATTAAGAACAAATATATTTGTAAATAAGAAAACGTGATTTTTCACATACACAATAAAAGGGATATTTTTAGATAAAAATACCAGTGTGAGTGTTGCATATCGAATTAAAATTTTGTGGTTTCGTGGCGAAACCAATGAACGTTAAAGGGTTAAAAGAAAAAAAAGAAAGCTGACAGTACTGGGTGATATTTTGTATGGAAAATACATTTTTACAGTTTTAAACCGTTTTATGTTTGATGAGATAAAAACGCTTTTTTAAATAAATATAGTCCAAAAATTAAAGGAAAAATTAACAGGAGATAAAATATTGCAAAGACATAGCAACTATTTTGCGAATAAACTGCAATCTTTTATGTAAATACATAGTCGGTTTCAGTGTTTTAGGCCTCACTGTCAAGAACAATGACTTTTATGGGGAAAAATAGCTGACACTTGATAATGCATAACATAACTTTATACATAAAAGTAAAAAAAAGAATTTTTTTTTGTTCAAGTTCATCACAAGTTTTTTCAAGAAACTTCCTTAACAATCACATTTATGATTATCATTCTTCGATAACAAAGTAAGAAATAGAAATCTTTCATAACATTAAATTTGTCTCTGATCACGGCGGTTAACTATTACTTAGACATAAACGTTTAACATGATGGTAATCAGGGCATATCACTCGGTTAAAAAGCTTGAAACAACTAACTATAATTTCTCTTTATGAATTTCTCTTTATTTCTCTTACTGATGAAAACTATTTTCATTTAAACTGGTTGTGATCGCTGTTGTTACATTTCTATATCGAAGAATGTAGTTTTGTTTCTATGACAAAAATATTCTTCCCTGTTTTTGTATGAGACACCAACGAAAAAAATTTTGTTGTCGAAACAGTATCGCCAGCCAGCTTTACGAATGATACTCATTCGTAAAGTTCATTAAAATTTTAAATACAGCAATTCTGTAAGTGTGTACTCCAACATTTTTTTAGGAGTCGAATATGAATAGCTCAGCCCCAAATAACGCCCTTAAGTGAATTTTTAAAAAAAATATACATATTTTTGTAAATATTTATATGTAGTACCCAACGCAAACTTTCGGCATTTATATATAATATGCGGGCACATATGAGGAATTTTTTACTAGAAAATGGTAATTTTCCGACAACTATGTGATATGATTTTTATTTTTCCAAAACTTTGAATCGTTTTTTCACACGTTTTTTATAATAAGAAAATTATACAAAACTTACTAGTTATGTATCTTTAATGTCTATATAAACTCAATAAATTGCATGTAATTCGGTACAGTAGATTTTGAGAAAATGAGGTTTTTAAAAAAACTAAAAAACATTTTTATCTTTTAAAATATTAACATTTATAAGCTCATATTAGGGGAAATACATTGTCAGATATGCAGACACACCTGGGGGAAAAATCAAGCAATTTGATTGAAATGCATGTTTCCAATGTTTATCCGGCTATGCCCTTTGCACAATTTAATTCTTATGTATATCGGAATTATAAATTAATACTTTATAACTTGAAGAAATAAGATATAATATTAATTCTTAGTTAGAGTTTCACATAATGAGATAATGCTTGTTCATCTTGGTAGTACCATGGAGTTGCAAACTTTAATATAACACAATCCTCTTAACAATTTCTAATCCTTTATACAGTATTATTTTACATTAATCAATGTTCATTATTAAAATATTTTTTTTAACAGAGTACATTTTTTGTTAAAAATACGTTCTATACTTTTTAAAGATTATATACTTCTTCTTAATTAATGTCATGGAACAACAAGACACGTGACCTCATTATTCTTCCTGTACAATTGCTTTTAATTAAGCAAAAGGGGAGATTTTTTTGTGTAGGAATTTTGTTATAAAGTAACATACACTATGTTAAAAAAGAAAAATATAAACTTCGTGTCAAGATTTATGTTACGTTTCTGTTGCATTTTAAATATAAATAACAAAGAGTTATGAGAATTATCAAGCGATTTTGCGATTATTTCACAATAACTCTTACTTTTGCTTCATTTTTTCTGTCGTATTAAGCATGAAATATTTGTAATCTTATTGTCCCATACACTCATGTATTTTAAATATTTCTTTTAGAGCTATACGCAATTCATTTTAAAAAGCTATAAATGAAAATAATAGATCTATGAATAAAAAGGTGGAGACTTACAGTACACTGTCTATCAGTTGCTAGTGAAGTAACTAAGAGATTGTTATAAGTCGGCTTCTGTTTTTTATTGAATCCAAATTTTCTAACTACCGCATATGAAAACTTCTAGCAGCAAGCTTAAATGGGAAATTTTACCACCTTATTGACAGAAAATTATTTCACAAATATGGTAAAAAATTTATGTTTATTTATTTATTTATTTATTGTATTAATTTACCCAAGTATTACAATCTTCTGATTGTCACTTACAGGAGGTTAACATGGTTTTCACAAATTGGCGGAACTATTTCCGTCAAATTAAGCAGTTACCATTAAAATGAAAATCGATTTTCGGGATTATTTTTTATTGAAATTTTCCATTAAAGATGCGTTCAAGTAAAGAGGATTTTCTGGATAAATTTATTGGTGGGAGTTTGCAGCCGTAATAATTAGTCCTCTGCTAAAAAAGGTTACAGTTGAAGGTCTACTAGGTATTTTAAGGTTATGTCAGTTCCGCCGTCTTAATAGTTCCATGATCAAAATAATTCTAATTATATCGTTGACACTATAACAAACTATCGCTTTTTGTTGCCTGTGCCCTATTTATTTTTTCCCATCTCTTGATTGACAGTATTTTTTTCACATGGTAAAATTTCCCTTATTTTTGTCTTAATTAACATATTATTAAATAAGGTTAAATAAAGAAATTTTTATATTTCAGGAAATGGTTCCAATCAAGATAAGTGAAGTTTTTAAAAAATAGCTACTGATAACACTTATTTCATATTGGATAGCTTGAAATCGTGCCCATGATATTACAATATTCAAGAGGAAAAAGAAGACTATGTTTAGAGTATAAATACAAAAATAAATAATTCAGAAAGGTTATATGTAAGCTTTTTCAATGTTGACACAAATATTTACATCTACAAATGTTACTAAAAAGTTACAGAGATTGTTTTGTTGTTTGTATTTTTTCTTACTTATTTGTAACGTTTTGAGAAATTTAATCCCTCTGAGAATGAGGTCGATTTTCTGCCACTTAATTATAATTACGAAATATAAGAATGGCAAAAGAATATATGACCAAATTTATATGAAAAAAAATTAATGCATTTTATCGTGTATATCTTAAAGTGATTTTTTTTTATTTCAATAAACTGGTGTCAATTTGACATTTGGGGTTTTTCAAGAAATTTACAGACCAGAGCAAAAGGAATTAAACAGTTTTACATTAAAAAAAAAATTTTATGTTTCTTCATGTAACAGCGTATTCTAGTGTGACATATAGTTATTGCAGACAGTATAAGATTGTAATTCGCATATTTTAGCAGTTGTACAAGGTTAATAGAAGTTAATAAATTTCCAGCCCAGAAATTTTTTTGTTTCTTATAATTTCGCATAGAAAATATATCCATAAAGAAGGGGAAATTTCGCTCGTTTGAAGTAGATTATATATATATATATATATATATATACATACAATAGAACCTCGATCCATCGTTTTTTAAGGGAAAAAAAGATAAATGTGGAAAAACGATGAATGTGGATAAACTTCAAAATACGAAAAAACACAATGTTTATGCACAACTAATGCATGCAATATATACATTATATTAATGAATACTAATTTGTTGCTTACTAAATTTTAAGAGAAATAAATCGAAGTTATAGAAAACTGATATTTATTTTTAAAGATCAATAGTTTTGTTTGGTTTTTGTTAAAAGATATACAACAAATTATTTATTTTATTAAAGATATACAAAATTTTTTTGGTGATTTTCTGTAATTTCATATGCATATATAAAAGTTCATGCAATTTCAAATGGCGTAACAGCATCAGAGTTAGCACTAGTGGCTCAGCTTCATCGGCATGGAAATTATCCTCTGATTCTTCTCCATTATTTTAATTTTTTACATTTTTTTACAAGTTATGAGATAATGAGTCAGTAATTAAATAGAGTGTAAATGAAATATAAAAGAACAGTTGATATCACACATTTCTCCTATGCTTAGGACATTACCTGTCACAACAACTTGATCAATGGAAATATACTTGCACCTTTTGCTATATAAAACCATTCTTCATCTGTATCATTGTCGCCATCATGGATACAAACAGTACGAATGAATTATTTTACGTTAAAACAAGTAATTCCAATTTGTATGTTATATGGATTCGCAAGACTTGCTATTTCATTTCGGTGAGGAGAAAAATTTAACATGATGAATGCGGGAAAATAATTTTTTTAAGAATGATGCTTGCGGGTTTCACTAACGTTGTTTAAGTATAATTTGTGCAGGGGCAGTAGAAAGAAAACGATGAATGCAGAAAACGATGGATGTGGGAACACTAGATTAGGGTTTTACTTTATATATATAGACTACTGATATTTAGTCTTGAAAATAATGACACTCGTACGCATCCTGTTGTATTTATTCGGTACCAAATTTATTTATAGTAATAATAATAAAATAATAATAAAATCAAAACTAATACTACTAACAGTAATAATTATCTTTATTAAAGAGTTTGGATTTATTCAGACAGTGTGCTGTCTCCAATAAATTAAGTCAACATTTTCCTTTTTAAATTGCTGTTAGCCAAACATCGAACATCTGATGTTTTAACCTCTTGAGCTCTGATGGTAAAATTTTCTACCACATAATTTTAATTCCGAAATATCACAATGACACCAGAAAATTTGACCAAATCTATTTGAAAAAGGTTTAATGTATTTGTTCGTGTTTATCGTTATCGTTTTTTTTCTTTGTAAAATACAGGTGCCAATGTGACATTTGGAATATTGAGAAATTTTACACCCCAGAGCTCAAAGGGTTAACCCTTGCGGCGCAGGGCAAACTCATTGCTTAAGTTTCGAAATTAATGACTGACACCGGAATTTGAAAACAACTTTATTTTTAAATAAGAAAACGCTATATTGCACGAATTCGATAAACCGTAATTTTTTAAACAAAATTCCGGTGCCAATGTGATGTTCGGGAATTAAAATTAAGTGGTATATCTATGAAACCACCTCGCCGCAAACTGTTAATGTAAATAGCCAAATACAACATGTGTTTTCCCTCAAATAAATATTTGCAAAAGTAAGGAATCTACGTAAATATATGAATTTACTATCTAAATAAAATAATATCCATTAATCTGTATTTTAGGCATAGTAAATATGCTCTTGAAAATATTTAACAAAACATGATAAGATTTAACCCATTAGTGCCTAGCGTCCCTTTTTTGGGACGATGATAAAAAAGGGCAATAAAGCACTTTCACACCAGTAAATAGAAAGATAAATAAGCACTATTTTTCACGAGACAAATTCCTCAATAAATTAAGATAAAAGTTATTCGTCTTTTAAAAATGGTGGGAAACCCAGAATTTCATTTTTATTGAAGAAAATAGTTTGGGCATTAATGGGTTAAAAAAAACCCCTGATCTCTGATTGTTAGCGTAGAAACTTGATTTGATTCCAGTTAAATGATGGATACCGATAACATACAGAACATCCCGTAGGATATCAGATATTATTATCTCAAAAATCAAAATCATTATTATAGATATGTTTAGAATATCTCTATGATTATTATGAAAATCATCTTGTTTCCATAACATACTCATTTTATTTCTTTGTAATATTTTGAATAAATATTGCTTTGATATAAAGAGCAAGTCAATGTGATTTAAATTAAAATTTTGAAGTATTATATCCTACTATTATTTTTGAATAATATTTAAAAAAATTATAATTATAGAAAAAATATTATCTAAATATAAAATTCACAAAATATGTTCGTAACATACTTCTTAAGGCCCCACAATAGTCTCAGAAAAAGTACTGTCCTGGATAATGTAAAGTCCATGGGAGCGTTCTTTTCAAATATCTCGTTCAAATTTTAATATTTTGACATGATTTTTTTTGCATAGGATAGTTGAGGACGATCCACAACCGGCCTAGTTTTTATTTTTTCAATTTTGATTTTAGATAAAAAAAAAATACTTTAATTTTCAAAACCGGTTTAAACCGGTTCTGAAACTGAAACTATCATAATATAAAAAATATATAGCCAAAATCGAAAAAGTGAAAACTAGGCCAGTTGTGGATCGTCCTCAACTATTTTATGCAAAAAACATGTAAAAATATTAAAATTTGAACGAGATATTTGAAAAGAACGCCCTCATAGACTTTACATTAGCGCTCGGATCTTACCGTATGACTAGTGTGCGCTCTTAACCCTTTGCACTGGAGAGGTAATTCTCACTGACCAATAGTGTCCCGTGTAAATGAGTGCTCTAAAGGCTCTGGACACTAATATTTTAAATGTTTTTAATTAATTTTTTTCGCCTTATCTATTAGCTGAATAATCTGTGATAAAATATGGCGAAAGAAACTGTAAGATATTAGTAGATTCGAAAGCATTTGGCGTCCTGACTTTTGAGGGGCACCTGACAACACTTATGATGAGTGAGAGTCAACTCTCGTGTACAAAGTGTTAGTATAAGTTACATACTGAGCTCTGTGTTACTACAATTTCCGTTTACACGCAAAACTTTCTGATTATTCCAGACACTTGTTACTCGACAAGCTCATTTTGCAGAAATAACATGAGTCATTACACTTTAAATGACATGCAGATGTGTATCTAATTTCCGATGCACTACAAAAAAAACTGTCAGAGAGTTGCTCAAAGGTACACATCACTGTAAGGTAACTTCATCGATCGTAACTAGTTATATCAATCTGTTGACTAATGTGTATCTAATTTACATTGCATTGCAAAAAACTTGCCGGAGAGCTGCTCAAAGGTATACCTTACTCTAAGATAACTAATTATGTCGATTGTAATTAAATATGTCGATGTGTTATGTAATGTGTATCTAATTTACGATTTCTCAAAGGTATGCGTCACTGTAAGATGACTTCCTCGATTGTAACTAATTATGTCGAACAATTGTCTAATGTATAGCTAATTTACGACGCATTCCAAAAAAGTTGTCGGAGAGCTGCTCAAGGGTTTACATCACTCTAAGATAACGTCCTCGAGTGTTACTAACCATGTCGATCGGTTTTCTCCTTCATTACAACAGGCACTGGTAACAGGGCCACTACAGGTGACAATTTTTTTTTTATTCTTCACTTTAGTTTCTCAAAATTAAAATTATTCACAGATTGTTCGAAAACATTTCCAGGAGTAATATACTACAAAATCTATTTTTTTCTAAGTAGTTGTACGAACCTAACCCCTTCGGAAAGAGCATCCTTTACAGATTTTTTAATCTTTTGTTACCTGTTTTTTTAAGAGAAATTTTTGAATTACTGAATCGGAAAAATGCTCGGATTGTACAAGGCACAATTTACAATAAGCTTTTACCGGTGTAAATAATCAAAGGATTTTTAGCACCTTATGCGGAACTTATACTGGTAGTTCATCTCAAAGGGATTAATAGAAAAAACCGCCTGTGGCAACCCTGCCTGATATCCGATCCAGTTTCAAATAATTGTTAATGAACACTTGCAAACATTTGATTCTGAGATTTAAACTACAGGAGTAGTGCTCTGCGTAAATGGGCGCAGCTCTCCGACTGCTGTACATGAAGAACGGTAGGATAGATGCATGTCTATATATAAATTTAACGTTTAATGAATCATGTTACTTCTGGAAAGTGATCTTGTCGAATGATGAGTGGATAGACGCGCCCGAGCAGAAATTATAAATGCGCAGCGACCTGTAAAACTTGTGTCCTTACATTCGTGTGGGAAATCGTCTTTTTTTCTGCTGTCTTCTACCTCAACACCGAATCTTAACGCAGAGATGCAAGCGCTGCGACCAAAACGACCGATTGCTACCACTAAAATTTTAAAGTATTTTTCGACTTATTTAATAATAAGCTTTCTCTCATTTAGTAAAGTAAACAATACTTTCAAACTTTAGTGGTTAAAATTAGCCATCTTTGGGGCAGCGCTTGCATCCCTCCTTAATGACTATTCAAGATTCAACCTATGTATCTTAAACCAGAAATTACAAAACAAAAATGTTACAGTATCAGTTTGCAAGGTTTTTTTTTATGTGCGAGCGATTGCAATTGTTGTTTTGTATTTGTCCATTTATCTGCATTTACTATTTCTGATTGTGCTTATTTAGAATGAAGACGCATGTGATATCTTGAAAAACAGAAATATTAAATCGTACATTTAGGTTTTTTTTATCAAAACATACTGGTGTAATCGGCTTTCGTTTAGTAATACATATGTTCTGGATATCGAATTTATAATGAATTAGTTATCTCAATGTTGAAAACACTCACTTAATCGATTTTTGTTGATAGCGGTAATTGAGTTATAAATTATTATCATTATCATATCATAAAACTTAAAACTCCAAATTAAATGATTTTTTTTTGTATATATATAAATTAAACATTTAAACTCGAATACTTATTTTAACCTCTAGGTTATATAAGGGGCTGTGCAGATGTAACATTAACATTTTAATGGTAATTTTGCACTCCCCCCTCTATCTCTTTCGATATCATACATAATCATCCTTCGACCCATCCCCCTCCCCTCAGGTAATGATATCTTTATCAAAGTGTATTTTTTTTATTTCTAGCATTTACTTCTGTTATTCGAAGTGATTTATACTGATGATATACAAAACAGATTATACAGTAGACGCTCATTTTTACGAACTTCCTTTTTACGAACACTTGCGATTTTACGATTTAAATCGTGGTCCCGACTACGTTCCCATGTACGCAACGTAATTTTTCACTCCCTTTTACGAACTACAGATAATAAAAATCTCTCTTTTGCGAATTCAACATTCTTAATTCTGCAGGTTTTTTTTTATTTTTCTTTTGAATATCGAAACGAAGTGCCAAAGTCAATTAACCATTCAACAATTTCAAAAGATAGCAGGTGCATTCCGAGAATGTGTTGTTTTCCCAAACCCTCTATTGAGAGAGATAGACTAGCAATAAGTTCATTTACACTTATTTTCACTATCAACTTCAACGTAGAAAACCTAGGTCGAACGCTCAACTAAAATTCATGATAATACTTGATTAGACATTATCAAAGAGACGTCCAATCAGGATTAAAAATGAATACCGTTTGGACCTTTGACAAAGGTTTTTGGTATAACTCGGGGTCGAAGTAGTCGGTGAATACGGGCGTAAGTGTCACGTGATTCACTGATAATGTTGTTTTCAGTGGTTTACTCGGGAAGAACATGGTATATTTAAAAACAATACTTGCATAACTTTATTAAAGAACAAATATTCTTGAAATTCTGCTTCATCTATAAAGAGGGGAGAATTTGATAGCAATAAACATAAATAATGTACGTATTTATAACATTTTGGGTGTTTTTCTGTTTTACGAACTTTCGATTTTGCGGATTATTTTAGTGCTCTTTACGGGTTCGTAAAAACGAGCGTTGACTGTATTGATTATTTACATACTTTTATGATCCAAATGAAGATAAGTTAAAAATATTATTTTGCGTATGAAAAAACTTTATATTAAATAACACTTAAAAGAAATACTTATTATATAAAAGTAGTTTATATTAGTGTTTTCTTACATGATGCATTCAACAGTAATACATTTCTTTTTCACTAGCTCCGAATGGAGGAGAGATGGGAAGCAGATAGAAATTCTTATCAGCAAATCAAGTGGTGAACATCACTTCGGTTTTTCTTTTATTTAATTGTAAACAAGAACTTCCTTGCGAGTATATCTTTACTATGAATTCTCGGAACGTGATTATGTAGACACGCAAATATTAAGAGGAATAGGAATGTTAAACGTTAGTGTATTCAGTATTTTAAAATTGATTACTTTTATAATAATTGGGTAATTTTAATAATAACTTTGTATTTTCTAAAAATATATAGCAGGATAAAAAATAGATAACATACTATTTTGTACCAAAAATCATATTATAAATAAAAAGAGAAAATTCTGAGCAATTTAAAAATGATAACAATATCAAAAGACAAACTCTCTTTCCTCTAGAGATACCTTACGATATCATATACCAGATTCCCCCTTCTTCCCCCTAAAATGATAACGTTATGTTTTCACAGCCCCTAATATATAGACGCATAATATATTATAAGTTGTCTTTTTAAAATACTATACTTTTGTTTTTCATATTACTTTGTAAATGTCACTTATATTTTTTTTATTTTTGATTACCTTATCATTATGCATGATAAAAATATTGATCCGGCGTTTATTATTAAAATGCTTCTTTCTTACAATACGATCATCTTTTTTGATTTTTTAAAAGTCAGCTAGACATTCTTTTATGATAATGGATGTAGAATAAAGTACTCTAACATCATTTGTTTTCCGAATGGACCCCTTTATCTTTTTAAGACGTAATGTAAAGCCTTGCATTACTCATACGTAACACATTGTTTGGAAAGAAAGCAACACAAGTAAAAAGTAAAAAAAGATAAAATGGATTATACTCCAAAATTTTTTTTCGTTCTTGTTATTTGGCGAAATCGAATATCTAATGACTTTGATAGAGACACGTTGTTGTTGTGATTAGTAAAGTTAATAAGCTTAATTAAAAGCTTTTGTAAGGTTAAATAAATTTTTAAAAACCCTGTTTCAATACATGAAAAAACAATGAGATTAATGATTTGAGAACTTTTAATATAACGAAAGATTATATTTCCTGCGTATTACAAAGCAAAATTACATTTAAAAAGTATTTATTAAAGGATTGATTTTTAAATAGAGACTTTATTGTGCATTAATTTTTAATGGATGTTTCGTTCACAAAATTATTACTTATTACGTCAAAATATCATGCGCTATGTTTTTTTCTTTTTCAAATTATTTTTTATGTATTAGCATAGTTGCCAACATCTTCCGCTTTTTGAGACCGGAAAAAATTTACAGTAAATTTTACTATTTCAAATCGCTGCAATTTGATGCTTAAATAAGGCAAAATATTCTGTTAAATTTTTCCGGGTCAAAAAATCAGAAGAGTTGGCAGCTATGTATTAGTCGTGCATAGATAAATAATACCCGTCTGACGAGCAAACTCGAATATTTATTTAAACCGTCGGGTTATGTAAAATATAAAAACATCATATAACATTATAAATCGCCTTTAAAAATTGCTATACTTTTGTTCTTCATATTACTCTGTAAATGTCTTTTTTATTACCTTGTCATTATGCATGATAAAATGCTGATCCGACGTTTATTATTATAACACTGTTTTCTTATAATATGATCCTCTTTTTCTCACTTTTTAAAAATCAGTTAGACATTCTTTTATGATAATGGACGTAGAATAAAGTATTCAAACATCATTTGTTTTCAAAATCAACCTCTTTATCACTTTAAGACTCATGTAAAGCCCAGCATTATTCATATGTAACACATTGTTTGGAAAAAAAATAACACAAGCTAAAAAAAAGGTTTAAAATGGATTATACTCCAGAATTTTTTTCCACGCTTGTCTTTTGGCGAAATTGAATACCTAATGACTTTAATAAAGACAAATTGTTGTTGTGATTACTAAAGTTAATAAGCTTGATTAAAAACTTTTGTAAGGTTAAATTAATTTTAAACATCTTGTTTCAGTGCAAGGAAACACAATTAGATTAAAAATTTCAAGGTTCGCACACTCCTTGGAATTTCCAAGGACTCTGGCAACACTATTAAAAATAAGAAAATTTACATTTAACTTTTAAATCACAACATTCGTAGCCCCCACCTTCATTCACAGATTTTCCGATATTTTCCTGCAGTGAAACACATCAAAAATATTCTTAAAATTTAGTGGTAGAGCTGTGCAAACCCTGTCATTTATTTATTTATTTATTTATTTATTTTACGGCAAAAGATTATATTTCTTTCTATTACACGATGAAATTATGTTTAAAATTTTTTGATTAAAAGATTAATTTTTAAAGTGTGATTTCATCGTGCATTAAATTTTAAAGGTTGTTTCGTTCACAAGATTATTATTTATAATGTCAAAACAGCATGCGCTATGTTAAAATGTTTTTTAATCATTTTGTATGTATTAGTCGTGCAGGAGCACGTCTTATAAATAGATACTAATACCCTATTGAAGAGCAAACTTGAAATTTATTTAAACCGTCGGGTTATGTAAACTATAAACACACCATACATCATTATAAGTTGCCTTTATAAATTGCTATATAAAGGTCCTTCATATAAATGTTCTTTATATACCTTTGTAAATGTCTTTTTATATTACCTTATCTTTCTGCATAATAAAATGTTTATCTGAAGTTCATTATCATAATACAGCTTTCTTACAATCACAGAGTTGCCAAGTCTCCGGCTTTTTGCACACCAGTAAAATTTTAAAGAAAATGTTGTTGTTTTAAATCCCCTAGAATGTTCCAATTAAATAAAATATTCTTTTCTGTATTAAAATACCGGTATACAAAAAGCCGGAGACTTCGTAGCTGTGCAATCATCTTTGTTGATCTTTTTAAAATCAGTTAAACATTCTTTTATGATAATGGATGTATAGAATAAAGTACTCTAACGTCGTTTGTTTTTAGAATAGACCTCTTTATCTTTTTAAGACCCTATGTAAAGCCCTGCATTATTCATATGGAACACATTGTTTGGAATGAAAGAACACAAGTAAAAAGTAAAAAAAGATAAAATGGATTACACTCAGGAATTTTTTTCCACTCTTGTCTTTTGGGGAAATTGAATACCTAATGACTTTAATAGAGAGTGTTGTTGTGATTAGTAAAGTTAGTAAGCTTAATTAAAAGCTTTTTTAAGGTTAAATCAATTTTTAATAAAAACCTGTTTCAATGCATGAAAACACAATTACATTAATGATCTGAGAATTTTTCCGTATAGCAAAAGATTATATTTCCCATGTATTACACAACAAAATTATGTTTAAAAAATTTTGATTAAAAGATTGATTTTTAAAGTGTGAATTTATTGTGCATTAATTTTTAAAGGATGTTTTGTTCTCAAGATTATTAATTATTACGTCAAAACATACTGCAGTATGGTAAAATGTTTTTATTATTTATTTTAATTATTAGTCGAGCAGATCCAATTTCTTAAAACGTTGAGAAGAAAGTAATTGTGGCAAGCAATAATGATGGATTCCCACCGGAAATTTAAATAAATTTTAATTCAAAGTATATAATCTCCATTTCACCAATGTTATAAAAGTGAAGCTTAATTAAAAGTTCCTGGGGAAATCTTGATGGAAATTAAGTGGAATATAATATATCTCACCGTCCCTAGGGAGATAATAATGAGTTTTTCTGTTTAAGTAATCCAAAATTTTCAATCATCATACCATTTGTACTTATTTTAGTTTTTGTAATCTTGAAGCAAAGTAAAATATTGGAAAATACAAGGTTATTATAAAACTGTCTTCTTAAAAACTAATTTATTTAAGGTATATAATTACATTCTACAATATACATTTTTAAAAATCCCCATTATCTTATTGTTATTGGTATTAAAGTCTTGATGCGGCATAAATGAATATAACATTACTTTCCTCGATAAAGAGTTTTTATAAGTTAGTATCATAAATCTCTTAAATTACTGCTCGCAAGTCTGGCGACATAATTTTGCTCCATTACGTTATTCACTTTATGAAAATTCTGATAAAATGTGTTTGAAAGTACTTGATGCGTATGAATACGGTTCTACTGACAATTTATAGACAAAATATGTTCGGCCAATGCCTGCAGAGCTACCGAATCTCTGGCTTTTTGGATACCGGTATTTTAATACAAAAAAAAATTGTTTTATTTACAGTGGAGCATCGCTTATACGACGCAGAAGAGACTACCTAAAAACCTCGTATACACGATAACGACGTATAATCGATTTCACTTCCAAAACTAGTATTAATTTTGTTTTCACTTAATTTTAATGTTTAACTTGATGATTTGCATGAATTTTTAAATTAAACAAACCAAAATAAACAAATAATCTTAAAAACGGGGGCGGGATTAGTAAGCATTTTAAATATGAGTATCTTTATTTATGTTTCACCGAAAGGTTCCTCACTGGCAGTACATCATTTCCTTTCCATTTAAAGTTAAAGATCAAAAACCCCGCGTGGCCAACTAAAAGTAGGCAATACTGATAACAGTTAGAAGGATAGTCTGTTTGCAACTTAAAACAGGTCGGGAAAGCTGACCATCCCCGGAAAAAGAATGACCCCTCGCCCCCCCCCCCCCCAGTGTAATCTGCTACATGCAAGCTGATTTTTCAGACGAATCGAACACCAATCCACATTTTTATAATGTGGAGTGCATTTAAACACGCTCTTTGGTGTCATTCATAGCTGCCAACTTCCGCTCGTTCGTTAAATACACAAGAAAAATAAACCTATACAAAATCGAAAAATCGACGTATAAACGATTTTAGGCGTCGTATGAAAGATATATTTTTACATTAAAATGAATAGGAATGAATCGGGACCACATTAAAACGTCGTATAAATGTAAACGTCGTATAAGTGATCGTCGTATAAACGATGCTTTACTGTAATTTGTGCATTTGGGTTATTTAATAAAATATTATTTTTAAAAGATAATAGTCGAATGCAAAAAATTGGAGACTTACAGCACTGCAGACAGTATTACACTGTACGTGTAAATTCAAACTGATACGAATCATGCATTACTATATGGACAATTCCAAGGACAGACTCATATATGTATATATGTGTCTGATATTGTTCATCATTGTTAAAAAAATTATGCAGTTTTCAAAATCTTTTTTAACCCTTAATGGACGGACATTAACAATTCGGGTGCAGTGGTCCTATCTCGAGCCCATCTAATTTCAGTTCCAAACTCACAGAATGGCACCAAAAATTTTTTTAACAAAATTTTTCTTTTACATTAAAAATTTTAAGTAGCAACTTTTGCAATTTCTAAAAAAGGTCGTTTCTAAATTCCAGTGTCAGTCAATGATTTCGTTATTTTACGAAAAGAATTTTCTTCTCTCCCGGAAACGGTTAAAAAACAGAAATCCTAAATTTTAAGCAAAAAATATAGACTCTAACATTAAGTGATTGGATAAAATAATGTATTACTGTTGAATTAATTCAAAGTTAACTATAATATTTCACAGAAAAAAAGATGCATAAAATTCAATATAACGAGAGTTTCAAACATTTTTCATTGTTATTCTCAATATGTTATTACACAATAGATTTAATAAAAAATATATATACATGATTTCAAAGAAAACATCATTCTTTCTGAATAAAATTGACGTCAATAGAATATTAAATGATATTTCATATAAATATTAAATATATTTCTTATGTTTAGTTAATGTACTAGTTACTCTATAACTAGAATCACTTCATTAATGTTACTTTGAAAAAAAAATTTGAAAATTCTACATATATAAATATACGTAATTGTACTGAATTTTTAGTTGCAATATTTGTATGTCAGATTTCTTTTATTTTTATTGCTAGTTTTGTCGCAAGGAAATCTTGTAATACTATTCAGTGAAATACGATTTCGTAAGATGTAAGAAAACGAATATCTTGAAATTTTAGCATTTTTTTCTTCTTGTTATGACATATAATGCAGATATTGGTAATTGTAATACATCTATCCATGTGTCACTTAAGAAACAAAATTGGTTTAGTATGTAAGGAAAATTTGTTATAGATTTATATATATATATATATAATAAGTATATTTTTAAATAAATTTCTAGTTATATTTTAAAATGTAAAAAAAAATAAATACGTTGTTTAATATACGAATATGCTTAGTAAAAAGGTTTACATTTTCATAAAATGATAATTTTGAAAGTAGATGTTAGACCGGGATTAGTTGTCCCATTTTTTAAACATTTTGTTCAACCATATCCTAAGGTTTCTGATCATTTGCCGTTCCAACCGTGGCTGCTGCTACAGATGACAGGGCATGAAACTAGAGTATTTTCTGTAAATTTTCTGCGGTACTTAGGTTATACATATAAGTGGAGATTTAGTTTGAATTGAAGTTCCTTTTCATTTCCTGTCGGTGTATCTGATGGAAATAGAAGGTAATAAAAGAACTTGAGATTGCTTCTCTTTTGCACTGCCTACGGAGCTTTTAAAAATTATGAGACCGCTTTGACTCCTTGAGGACGAGCGACACATATACGTGCCGCCAAAAGGCTTAAGATTCCTTTTTTATCCCCACCAGTAAAATTTGCCTTACTTAATCGAATAATTTTCTGGCTTTAATAAGGCACAAATTTCTGTTTTTAAAAACCGGTGACAAAACATTAAAAATTTCGTAGAACACTCTCAACTCTTGTTTCATTCATTCTTTAACTCTTTAACGTTCATTGGTTTCGCTACGAAACCACAAAACTTTATTCCGATATGCAACAACGACACCAAGATTATAATTTAAAAAAACTATTTTTATAATGCCTGCGAAAACCACGCTTACTTATTTAAAAATATATTTGTTCGCAATTACCGCTGTCATTCATTTATTTCACGATCTAAGCAATGAAAGTTCTTTATCCGTTAAAGGATTAAATAAAGTGATGTGATGCTTGTACAAATGTTTACAATATAAAATATTTATTTTACTCTGGTAAAATGATCTCATGTTTATAGAAATATTTGCAATATTTAGCATTTGTTTTATTCTTTAAGTAAAATGATCTTATGCTTGTATAAATGTTGTAACATGAATCATTTATTTTATAGGCCTCTTTTGCATGATGTGAAATACTGTGGGACGACCCGATCGGAAATTTGAATTATGCTGTGGAGATTCCATCTTTACTACATAGTCACTGGAATTCTTCTATTGATACGCCACGTTTTATCAGGTATGTTTCTTTAGACATATATGGAAAACAATCCAAACTCTTTTCTGAAAAACAATTTTGTGAAAATGGGCAGTTTTGAATTGTAATTATTATTATTTTACAATTATTATAATTTAAGAAAATATTTTTATAAGTGTTGAATATATACAACGTTTTTTATACAGGGTATATCTAAACTACTGGGCAAAACTTTAAGGGTTGATAGTACACATCAAGACAAATAATTTTGAATGGGGAACTAAGGGTCCCAAACGTCTTCCGAAGAAGATAGGCGCCATCAAAGTATAGGATCCAAAATTTGAAATGATTATAGAAAACGGAAAAATTGGTCGATGCGTTTGCTGTTTTCACGAAAACTATTTTTTATGTCAGTATTGTCTTGAAAATAAATTATAAAGATAAATTTCAAAAGATGCCGATAGAGGGCGCTTTACACTTTGGAGTAACGAACAACTATTTTTTTACCGTTATTTATTGTATGTCATTAAATGTTTTTTGAAGTTTAGACGTAAACTTAAATTTTGAGCTCAAAATCTGTGGTTAAGTAGCTCAAACTGAATTGTGTTCAATGGGAGGGGGAAGGTTCAAATTTCAAATGGTATAAAAAAAAAAAACAGAATAATTGGTCAAATGATTTCGGTTTTCACTAAAACTATTCTTTATGTCAGTATTGTCTTGAAAATAAATTATAAATATATATCAATTTCAAAAAATGTCGATAGAGGGCGCTTTAGACTTTGGAGTAGCGTACAGCTATTTTTTACCGTCATTTTTTGCATCTCATTAAATTTTTTTAGAAGCTTAGACATAAACTTAAATTTTGTACTAAAAATCTGAATCGTTGAGAGTGGTTAAGTAGCGCAAACTGAACTGTGTTCAATGAGGGTGGGAAGATTCAAATTTCAAATAATTATACAAAACGGAAAAATTAGTCGGTTCGTTTGCGGTTTTCTCTAAAACCATTCTTTATGTCAGAACATCCTTGAAAATAAATTTTAAAGATAAATTTCAAAAAATTCCGTTAGAAGGCGCCTTAAACTTTAGAGTAACCATCAACAATTTTTAACTGTTGTTTTTTGTATCTAATTAAATGCTTGCAAAATATTAGACATAAATTTTGAGCTCAAATTCTGAATCGTTGTGTGGGGTTAAGAAGCGCAAACTGAACTGTATTCAGGAGTTGAAATGTTACCCAGCCTACTCTCCGAACACAGTTCAATTTTTCGCTACTTAATTACTCCCAACGATTCAGATTTTGATCTCAAAATTTAAGTCTAAACATTTAAAACATTTATTTAGATTTAAAAAAAATTAATAGTGGTTAAAAATAGTTGTTGGTTACTCTAAAGTTTAAGGCGCCCGCTATTTTTTTGAAATTTATCTTTAAAATTTATTTTCAAGGAAATACTGATATAAAGAATGGTTTTAGAGAAAACCGCAAACGAAGCGACCATTTTTTTCCGTTTTTTTATAATCATTTGAAATTTGAACCTCCCCCACCCCCATTGAACACAGTTCAGTTTGCGCTACTTAAGCACTCTCAATGATCCAGATTTTCAGCTCAAAATTTAAGTTTATGTCTATGCTTCTAAAAAAATTTAATGAGATGCAAAAAATAACGGTAAAAATTAGTTGTATGTTACTCCAAAGTCTAAAGCGCCCTGTATCGCCATTTTTTGATATTTATCTGTATAATTTATTTTCAAGATAATACTGACATAAAGAATAATATTTGTGAAAACCGCAAATAAATTCACTAATTATTCTTTTTTTTATACTCATTTGAAATTTGAACGTACCCACTCCCATTAAACACAGTTCAGTTTGCGCTTCTTAACCACATATTTTGAGGTCAAAATTTAAGTTTATGTCTAAACTTTTAAAAATATTTAATGATATGCAAAAAATAACGGTAAAAATAGTTATTCGTTACTTCAAAGTCTAAAGCACCCTCTATCGGCATTTTTTGAATTTTATTTTTATAATTTATTTTCAAGACAATACTGACATAAATAATAGTTATCGTGAAAACCGCAAACGAATCGACCAATTTTCCGTTTTTATAATCATTTCAAATTTTGGACCCTAAACTTTGATGGCGCCTATCTCCTTCGGAAGACTTTTGGGACCCCTAGTTTCCCATTTAATATTATTTGTCTTGATGTGTACTATCACCCCTTAAAGTTTTGCCCAGTAGTTTAGATACACCCTGTATATGTTACGACAAAATATGGAACATCGCCAATTCTAGAACTGGCCAAGCTTCCTGGCAAAATCCGAAATACATGAACGGAATAGCTTATAATAATTGCAATCAACGTTTAACACACAATACACAAACAACACACCACATACGTATACGTTTCGCGAGCACCAGGGCTCGCTTCCTCAGTGTATAAAATTTAAAATGTTAAAAACAGAAAAACCCCCCAACTGACAGCAAGTCAGAGTGATTTGCTGTTACTCTGACTTGCTGTCAGTTGGGGGGTTTTTCTGTTTTTAACATTTTAAATTTTATACACTGAGGAAGCGAGCCCTGGTGCTCGCGAAACGTATACGTATGTGGTGTGTTGTTTGTGTATTGTGTGTTAAACGTTGATTGTAATTATTGTAATTTCCACACAAGGTTTTAGCTATTAGGAATAGCTTATTTTAGGTGATGGCCTGCCAATTCGCGAACTGATCGGGTAGCCTGGCTAACATCCGAACTGGGGATTTAAGGCTACCTTTTAGAGTAAAAATTATTCCCACTGGTTATATTTAAACAAAATATTTTGTGTATCCTAGTAAATTAAACAAAAACAGTACACAACTCCCTTCCAATACCGAAATTAATTGATTACCAAATACCGAAACAATTACAAGATAACCCGAGCCTTTACTCGAGTTAGAGGACGGCGGGCAGACGGCTAGACAATTTTAATTCATATGCACTTTCAACTATGTTAGAAAGGATTAAGCCGAGTGCCTGTATCTATTTCGTGAACTGGCCAATGCATCTGGCCCTTTCTCAAATTGAACAATCGCATCTGGATAGTTCGAGAATTGGCTATCAGGGATTCAAAGGATTTTAGGCGTATTATTACCATAAATGTCGCAAAATACTGCTCTGTATACCTGAAGATAGATTTTTTTAAAACTTTTTTTTAATTTATATTAAGGAAAACATTTATATAAACAAATGGACTATGTCAGGTTACATTTATATTTAATTAAAATTCATCAAAATCCCAGGCACTGTATTACAAATTTAAAACGCATAAAAGTATTTAAAACAATTACACATGGACGTTTCGGAATAATTCATAATCCCTCATCAGCTATCCCAACGTAAACGTAATTTAGACGCCAAAGTTCATCATTCAGAAAAAAATCGAATAAGTTGTCAAAGTGAAAATTACAGTTACAGTTTTTTAATGCTTGGAATTCTAGAAAAAATGCATTGGGAAATAACGATGCTGCATCTGTACCAATAGAATATTCGGTTTAGTTTTAACTGCATTTTTCATTTTGACAACTTGTTGTAATTATTTCTGAATGTTGAACTTTAATATCTAAATAGCTTTTACGTTGGAATATCTTATGAGAGATTATATATTAATCCGAAACGTCCTAATGAAATTAATTTAAGTCCTTTTATATGTTGATAATTTTAGTGAATATAATGTCTGCGATTTTGATGAATTTTGTTTTAGTAAGGAAATTATCACTTTACTAAATTTCTGGTAAAGGTCCTCGAAATTTCTTCAAGTGTAGAAACCCTGGATAATGTATGATAATCCGATGGAATATTATACATATTTATAAAAAATGGTTAGAACCATTGCACTCATATTCCCATTTATAAGTCTAACTGAATTTAAATAGAACTTTTTTTTTGTTTTATTTAATCACAGAAATTTTAATAAAAATAATCTTTTTAATTATATTTGCGATATTGTTTTAAGGGAAAACATTCCTATAGGAAATATTCGAGCTTTAGGACCCGATTCCTGAGAACTACCCGATCGGTTTGGGTAAAATTTGGAATCCATTTTCAATGGATTATGGACAAGAATTATGACAGCCATTTTTTACTCAAACTAAAAATTTTTATCTTAGTACAAATTTTCAGATTTTTTTTTTTCTTTACTGATTAAAAATTTTGATGAAAACACTTAGAACTAAGAAACATTTTCTCTAAAATGAGTGACAGGTTAATTGTTTATCGTAATAAAATATTTTTCTGTTTATTGTTATATAAAATTGTGACAAAAAATGAAGAATTTGGGCTTTTGTTTAACTTAAAATAAATATTTTATAAAAAAGACAGACTACCAATAAAATGACCACAAAAAATATATGCATAACGTGATTGAATCTGACTAACTGTGATTTGGAAAAAGTTATAATGTTACTTACCTTTAAAGAGCTTACTTTATCACATTCCGCATTATTGTTCTAAAATGCTTTTTGTAACTTCTAAACTTACAATTATTCGTTTTATGAATATGCATGTAATCCATTTATGAATTAAAAGCATAGATGCTAAAATCTCCCATTTTCTAATGTCACAAAAAATAGAGTAAATTTTATCATTGCAAATCGCCGAATAGTGTCGAGGAAAAAAAAAAAAATTAATTTAAATTAGGCAAGAATATCAGTAAATTTTTTTCTGATCCAAACAGTCGGAGGAATTGTCAGCTATGTAGTTGGTATTCATCTTTACACATACGTTATCGAATGATAAAAAATAAAAGAATTAATGTAACGGGAATGGAATTAATGTACTGTAATGTTGTTTTATTTAGTATAATAATTTTGCTGTGAAATTTTAATACAATAATTGTCATGTAGAAGACCTTTTGTCAGTTTTTGAGCATAATCTAAAAAATGAGATGTTAAATCAATTAAATTGTGTGTTACTAAACTTATTTTGTATGATATTTTTCATCCATGTTATGCAGTAATTTCTTAACATTCGCGAGTGTTGGGTTACGGGAATGTCAAAACCACAGCAGTTTCAAAACTACTAAAATAAAAAATAAAAAATAAAAAAACATTTTGCAGTATACATTTCTTGCAAATGTTGTCTACGAGTATGTAAAGGATTTTTCTTTTTAAAACAAGATGCGAATGTTGAAATGTTTTGCACGTTCTATTTCAAAACTCGCTAATGTTAAAAAACTACTGTATTGTATTTGTTTTATTATACAATTATGTTGCTGATTTGATTGTCAATAAAAAGCCAAAATGTTAGATTTTTGCAGTCATAAAAATTCTATGTATTACCATTTACTAATATTTTTTCTATTAATTATTTTTTAATCTTAAGAGATTTGCATGAATATCTATGTAATAATTTTGTCTAGTTGAGCTCATACCAATTGGTAGATCTCCCAACCTGGCTAAATCGGAATCTGAATATGTAATAATTTTGTTTGAAAAAATCAAAATGTATACATGTACAAAAAAGATTACTATTAAATACTGCATCAATTAATTGCAAAAAAAAAAAAAAAAAAAAAAAAAAAAAAAAAAATTAAGTTTTAGATTAGTTTTTCATTTTAACACAGTGCATAGATATATATCACATGGTAGCTAAAAAACTAAAAAAATTTGAAGTGGTGCTAGGTAGAATTGAAAAAATAATAGTCGCTCATGGCAGCTCTCTATGTGCTGCCATTAATGTTTCCAATTTTGCGGATTTATATCAGACATTTTAAACTGATATAATTAATTTTAAATATCAATATTCGCTTATTTTAATGACAGATATTTCGTCATTCATTGAGGAGAAATGCATTGTTAAAATTTTCTGTTACATATTCAGATTACTTTAATAATGAAATTTTCAGAACGTGTTTTAAAGCAGGAATCAGATATAACCCTTCACTCTAACGTGTGCCACACCTATCACACACTTTAAAGCACTGTAACTCAGATTTTGTGCCATGAATTTGCCAATATCATTGTAACTGATCAAAAATAGTCAAACGAATGGCATAATGCCTATTTTGCCCGTGTAAGATACATCTGACGAAAAAATATTTGTTCTTAGACAAAATGATCAGGCTATTGAGGCAAAATTTACTCTTATTTTTTACTGAATACTTAAAAATATTAATGTAGAGAAAGTTTCAAAGTTTTAAGCATATAAAACTGTGAAATATTGCAAAACACTATTTTAAATATATATATATATATATATATATATATATATATATATATATATATATATATATATATATATATATATATATATATATATATACATATATAGGGTGTACGCCATAAAATATCAAATATTAGTTGAAAATTTGAAATTTAATTTCTTTTAGTATTTTCCCCATTATTAGGCTGATGTTATATAGATTTCAAATATTTTTTCCCTAAGATTAAGAAAATAGTGCATTGAAAGGTTAAGCTGGTTTATAAGCTTATTTCATTGTTTCCTGAAGTACCAGACCTGAGCCCTGACACAAAAATGTCATTTGTCTAAAGCCAATTTTTTTTCAGCGTTTGTTCGGTCCCTTGAATTTTGACACCAATAATTTAAATAAGTTTTTTTTTCACTTAATTTTTTCTGAGGTTAAACAAGTCAAAGGAATCTTCATAATATACTGCTGTCAAAATTTACGGGATCGTACATATGTTAACAAAAACGACCTTTAGGGGTATATTCATATTTATTCATGTAGTATTATTTATATATGCATCATTGGTATTACTCATATTTGCATGTTTTGAAGGTTTATTATAAAATGAAATTTTACGTGACCTTTTAACAAAGAAATTTCATTTTATTTTATTCTGTTTCAGTTGAACACAAGGAATATTCTGTGGAAGCGTTAGTGGACGGAAGCGTAAAGATGCCTTGTAATGTGATACCAAAAAAAGACAACCATGTCGAATTTATTTTCTGGTATAAAAACGAAGGTGTTTCACCATTTTACACCTTGGACGCTAGGAGGCGTTCTTTAAGTGACGCTTTGCATGTCAAGAATGAGACATACAGCAACCGAGTACATTTTCACGTGACAGCTAAGCAACCTCACTTGCAGATGGACTTTCTAAGGGAACAAGACACAGGGTCTTTCTTTTGCAGGGTGGATTACCAGTGGTCAGCCACTGAGTTAACAAGAGTGCACTTATTAGTTATTGGTAAGTTTTTTAATTTAACTTCTTTCTTACATTTTTTTAAACAAATGGTATAATTTCTATAACTGAATTTTTATTGTACAAACCTAAAAGTTTTTATCAAAAATTGTAATTTAAACCATTGCAATACTAAGATATTGACTCCATCTGGACATTTCGGTAGATTTTTTCTCATTTAGTATAAGTATGCTAAATACTATTCTTTGAATTATACTATATAGGCCCCTTTTTTGATTTTATCTACCTCCTAAATTTAGCACAGTTCCCTTTTTGTTTTTGTTTAATTACATAAATTACGCACGTGGTTACATGGACCCTATCTTAGGCAATCAGGGAATAATTAAGTTTTCCATCATTCAAAACTTTTCAAGAGAAACATGTATAATTTTTGATATCCTGCCAAATGTAGTTCATTGCGGATACAGTGTTAGCATGCAAGCGAGTGTAGGACCTACTATCACTTAGTTATTTTCTTTTTCTTATGTTAATTTGTGTGTAAATTTTATTATTCAATAAAATGAATCATCGAATCGTCTGAACATTATAATAACCGTATTTGTCCGCGCATACGCCGCAGGTAAGCTACCTTAAATTCTTACCAGAATGTGTATAAAATAAATTATTAGCAAAGCATTTATTTTATTTCATTTTCTAAATGCAATTTCCTGTATGAAAATTATTTAATTAACCCATGGCGTTTACACGGAATGTAGGGTAGTTAAAGTTTAGAGGTAAGTTTAGAAGCAACTAAATTACCGATAGGTCAGTCTATTTTATATTTTATTCATTAAAGCAATGTTTTTATGTTAGCACTTCGAATGTTGTAAACAATCTATAGTACAAATTAAAGTCAGAAAACATTAAAAAACTTCTAAACAAGTAAAACATGAACTGTATCCAAGTCATTATTGCAGTAAAAATAGAATGTGCTAGCATCTCAGATAGCATGCCCATTAACATCAAGTTTAATTTTTATTCTAACATTATCTTGTCATTTCAAATTTTACTTGACAAATTCGCAGCGAATTTCCCGCAAGGTAGACCACAACCCACTTGCATTGATAGTTTGTTGTGACATTGATGCAAGACTGTCTTTAATTCACGAAATTGACGAAACCAAAAAATCCCTCTGTTAAGACAATAAACAACTTTGGAGACTTCATCCATTACACATATTTTATTCTGTTGGCACCGTTTTTTTAAACTCTATACTTTTCAAATATAAAAAAAATAGTTTCCTGTAAAGTCTCATATTCATCTTCTAATGGTGTTAAAGACGGTGCATGCATTCACTGACGGTGCTTACACGTCAGTGCGTATGCGTCAATCCTAATAGCTATGCTAGTTTGCCAGAAAACCACTTCAGTCTTGCTTCGCAAAGTTCAGCATAACAAGATCTTAGCAATATAATGCGGAAGCGCAAGTCACGACATTTTGAACTTGCAGCTAATTAGAAGTGAAAATCTAATTCTTGCTGTGTCTAATTTATTGCAATTTAACCCTAACCCGGACAAAGCATTTCCATTGCTAAGATGTTGAAATAAAGAAATGACACCAGTAATTGCGAACCAATATATTTATAAATAGGGAAAATCGATTTTTAACAGACATAATAAAATGGATTTTTTAAATTAAAATTTCGGTGCCGTTGTTGCATATCGGAATAAAAAATTTATGGTTTCGTAGAGAAACCAATAACTGTTAACCCCTTGAGGGGCGGTGGTATATATTATATACCACGTACAATTGATGAAGATTCACACCAGAAAAATGTTATTAAATTTCACTTTTCTAACTTTGGTGGAAAACAGTCGTGAAATTGCTTTTCCTCTTTTTGATATAACTTTTTTACAAATTTCCGGTGGGAGTTCAGACTTACTCGAATGCAATTGCTTGCCCCTCAAAGGGTTAAAGGTTTAACAGCTAACTAGTAGAAAAATTAATTCTGTCAAGTACAAGTACGGCAATTACTTTGCAAACTAGTAAAAAGTTTCACTTTGTCTTATCACAAATACTGTATATTTAAGGAAAGGCATTAAGTAACTTATGAATACCACACTATCTGTATAAAACAGTCTTTCTATAAGTGTGATGTATGCATCAATAGACCCTACCAGGACATTTGATGCATATGCACCGTCAGATGGTGCACGCGATGGTTTTTACCATCTTAACAAATACCGTATTTACTCGTGTATAAGGCGCACTTTTTTTCTAAATAATTGGGGCAAAACTCCGAGGTGCGCCTTATACACGGAATATTTTTTTACTGTTGGATGCAGTCTAACGATATACATTTGAAACAAGAAATTATTCAAAGAAGATATTAAAACTCGGAAAATGTTACTTAATTGAAGTATTACTGCATATTTATTTCATTCCTTGCAGTTTTTTATACAACAGAGCTAATGACATTATCTAAACGCTAATTAGCAATTCTCTTTACCGTCACTCATTCCTATTTCCCGTCATTCTCTTACAACCCGAAGTCTAAAAATGCAATTCCGTCTTGTTTTCTGGTCTAGTGTAATGTCTACTTCGACTTTTTTTTTATTGAAATTCATTTGTCATTCTTCATTAGCGTATCAAATTTATGATGCGCGTTATACACGCGTGCGCCCTATACACGAGTATATACGGTAAATGTGACATTTTCACTTTTAAATTAATGTAATTATTTATATATATATTTCATAAGTAGAGTGCATCTAAAAAAATTGGAGCCTACCAATTACAATTTGTGTGAGGAATGCAGTCCCTGAATAGTTGCTTGCGTTATTGAATGTATGACAGTGTTAAATTAGTTTCACAAGGATTTAGCGTTGCAAGGTAGCGACGTGTTTGATCATGTTTTGTTTTCCTTGGAGTACTTTAGCGTCGAAATTGTTCATCAAATTAATCCTGATAAGAAAAAATCGATAAAAAATGAAACTTGTTGCAATTATCCGTGCTATCTGGGACTACACATGAAAGGATTACACTTGTAGGGAGAATGCTGTAAATGCTAAACAGATATTGCAATATGACAAGATTATTATCTTGCAATAAGCTTGCAGTATTTTTGACAAGATAATGCTAAATTTTCTAATGGCTCGCAAATAATTTGCAGTACGAATTCATGATAGGACTAAATTTTCCATTTTGTGCTTTTAATTTGTAATAACTTCCATAGAGCATGAGATGAACTTGCACGGCAAGTTAATTGCAAGTTCAAAGTATGATGATTTCGGCTTTTGCGTTACCTTGCTGTAGTCTTGTTTTGAACTTTTAGCCTTGTCATGCTCAATTTGCTGCAAATTCGCAGGTTAATAAATCTTGACTGCCTCAGATTTTCTGCAAATTGAAATTGTTATGTGAGATATGAGAGCGAATGCAGCGCCTCCCTACTGCTACAATTTCTAAGTCATTCATCCTATCTCACAAACTATATGCGATCGATAAAATTAGTAAATTAAAAAATTGTTCTCCTTTATAATATGAAATTGTGGTTTATGTGTAAAAATACTTTTATTAGATGCCTAACATTTTTCGCTAATTTAATCTTCGGCCTAAAACATGTCCTTATTTCTTGCATCATAACGTAGACGCAAATTTATTTTAAAGTTAACCTTAAATAAAAAGAATAGAAGATAATTAAAAATAAAAGTAAAAAGTAACGTTTAAGCAAAATGAAATTTAATTTTAAAAAATCTATTAGTGACTGTGCATATATAGCATTATCATTTTGTGGAGAAAGGAGACGTCTGACCCATGATAATGTAAGACTGCATTTTAATATCTTTATAATTTTTTTAATTTATTTTTTCTCTTTTATTTGTAATGTTTTACATAAAATTTTCTCTTTTTGGTTGTAATTTATTCTTTACATCAAAATTGTCCGTAATCTTTTTCAATTATTTTTATTTTCTATGAAAATACAAAAATATTCTTAACCCATTAAGGATGAACCTCTTTTACAGCTTTATAAATTTTTCGGCACCAGCTTTTTTCAAATTGTAATTTTGAATAATTTAATCTCTCAAAATTTGAGATCAGATAATGTGGAAAATTCCAAACAAAAATGACGGTATTGAAATTTAAAAGTTCTGTTCACTTTAAATGACAAGTTTTCATGCCAACTGGCATTAATGAGTTAAAATCATTTAGTGATTGTAACATTATTTAATTCCAACATATGGCATTCCTACGATTGGCATTCCTACACTTTTGCATATGTATAAGAATTGCAGTAACTATTACAGTTTGGATAAAATTCTTTACTATACATACTTGCATTGCATAGTCCCCACATTCTGTAGATACATACTCTCACACATTATCTCGCAGACGTGCATAAATTTTTATAACATGATTTTTTATGAATTATGAATAGCTGGCAACATTATTAGATCATTATGAATAGCTGCCAACTTGTACGGCTTTTTCCCACCAAGGAAATTAAAAATATTTTTTTTTCTTTTTTTCATCGCTGGAAATCGCTTGCTTGCGGCGATTATTATATATAAATTTTTCTATTAAATGTTTACGGTAGGAAAAAAATCCGTATAAATTGGCTGCTATGATTATGTGTTTTTACTTGCTTGTTTAACCTTCCGTCTACCAGACAAAACACCCATTTATCTACGGCAACACCTAATTTTAATTCCAAACTTGCAAACGGCACCAGTAATATTTTAATATAATTTTGCTTTTACAATGAAAGCTTAAATTAAGGAATTCGTAATACCTAGACAAGTCCTTTATAAATTCCGGTGTCAATCGACAATTTCTCATTTTACCATTGACACCAGAAATATTGCTGTCGGGTCCAATGGACCCGTCTGGTAGACGGAAGGTTAAATGTGGTATGACTTGTTTAATAATATTTTACTGCTGATAGAGATTGTTTTATAATTTATCCCTGATGCATAATATTTCCTTCATGTTTATATTTGCAGTACCGCCAAAACATCTCATTATCAGAGACGACTCCGGTAGAGAAGTGTATGATATCGCAGGACCATTCAGAGAAAGATCTGATATATCTTTATCGTGTGAAGCTCAGAAAGGTATCGAGCTACTCATTTTTTTTCTGGAAATACTATTATTTGAATGTAATGTGTTTTGTGATACTTATGTATTTTTTATTTAACCCTTTAATGGGAAAGCAATAGCGTTTGTATAATTCTGAACTCCAATTAGAAATTAAAAATAAATACTTCAAAATAAGAAAAAGCAACTTTACGGCTATTTCTCATCAAAGTTAGAATAGTAAAGTTTGATAAGTTTTTTCTAGTGCAAATTTCCATTAATCATACGTGGGATAAAATACATCCCGTTGCCCCTCAAGGAGTTAAGCCATTTACTGTTTGAGTTTAATTTTTCAGCGAAAAATCAGCAGTTATTTAGATGTCGATCTAACAAAAAGAAACACTTGATAATATCAATAATATAAACTTCTTGGGTTACTTTTTATTAAAAATTTAGATTCCTCGATTGGCACCACTTTTTTTTTGAAACAGTAAACTTTGTCTTCCTTAATGACATATTTATAACAGGAAAAGCAAGAGGATTTTACAATTACAAAAAACTGATGTCAGTCAAAAAATCTGAAATATTTTATAAAGCAGACCCTTTGCAGAACTGTATGATCCCTTTACGGATCAGTGTTCCATTTCGCGGGACAACCAACTTGATTCCGAAATGCATGAATTGCACCAGAGTTCTGGTATAAATATTTTCGCATTATCATGCATGAGGAAAAGTAGCTTTTTTTTCATATTTTTAAAAGTATCTCTACATAAATTCCGGTGTTAAGGGGTCAGATAAAAATTTTCGCTGTGAAAGTGTGTTGCATCCTAAAAAAATAATCCCATAAAGATGATCGACTGATATACGTACAATATTAGGGATTGAACGAGCCTCATTCCGAGTAGGCGATCCCAAATATGTGAACCAACCTTCGAGGAGTAACATACCTTGATGACTGTTACTACTCGAAGGTTGGTTCGCATATTAACCCATTAGTGCCTAGCGTCGCTTTTTAGGGACGATTCAAAAGGTGCATTCAGCACTGTTTTTGACACCGGTAAAAAAGAAAAGCAATAATTATTTTATTTAAATGATGCATTTTCGTGATTAATGAACTAAACTTAAATCTTCTAAAAATAGTGGTGCCAACCAAATAAAATTTACGTAAAAGATGCTGGGCACGAATGGGTTAATGATAGCCGACTCTGAATGAGGCTCATTCTATCCCTAGTGAATATTATCTATTTCTAAAAAAAGACTATTCTAACTGTTCTAGATTTGTTCCGCTGTTTGTTATGCAATGGATGATGTTTTGAGAGTAGCTTCGCGAAACGTATAGATTTTGCATTTTTAAATGTTTATTAGTATTTTTAATTTTTGTATATAAATTTTAATTTTTTAATGTATTCAAGTCTTTCATTGTTCATTTTATTCAAATATTAAAATGTGTATTAGTTGATACTATTTATAAAGAATATCATTTCTTCTCATTTTGGCAGCATAAAACAAAATCTATGCGACATGTATTGAATATATTTCTGCTGAAGTTTGAATAAACTTTTGTTGTTTTACAGGTTTTCCTCCACCAAATGTCACGTGGTGGCGTGACGAAAAACTATACGATAACACTTTTCAAAAATATTCTAATGGAGTTGTGAATGACATGAAGCTAAACAATCTAAGCAGATCAGACCTTTCAGCTTCTTTCCATTGTAAAGCTCAAAATACAAAGCTTGCTTCACCTATAGTGCGAACTGTCGTATTAGATATGTATTGTAAGTATCATTTCAACTGTTTAACTTCTAATATAACTTTTTAACCCTGTTTTAAGATTGGGAACTATGAGTACTAAAGAGTTCCCAGATTGATTGATTGTTACCGCTTTTTTAAAATAGTAATATTTGGCTTATTAAATAAATAAATAAATAAAATTGATGAATTTTTTTAAAAAAAAGGGAGAATTAAACCATTTAAAAAATGGTGATAGTAAGAAAAATCTGAATTTAAAACAGGCCGAACCTTCCAACATTGCTCTTAAACCCTTCGCGAAGGTAACCTTTAACGAAATATTTAATGTTTCGTCACCGGTTTTTAAAAACAAAAATTTCTGTCCTATTAAATCGATAAAGTGTTCCGATTAAATAAATTAATTTTTACAGTTAAATTTCACTGGTGATGATAAACAAGCATTCTTAAGCCATATTGCAGCACGTAAACGTGTCGCTCGTCCACAACGAGTTAAACTAGCAGAAAGACTATATCAGTATAATGTAAATTATCTATTTAAAATTGAAGCATAGCTGTCTGTTTCCATGCGAATTTGTTTGTCTGTTACTCTCTAAGATTTTTGGCTACCAGTATAACACCAGTAAAAACTTATTTTATCGAAGATATATATTTTATTGAAGATCTCATGAATTGAATCAGGCGAAGCAAACTTTTCGAAAATAACGGTGGCCATCAAGCATAACGATTTTAATCTGTGTAACAGACAAACAAGTTCACATGGAATTAGCCAGCTATATCATTCATAAATATACATAAAAGTAAATATTTAATCTAGAAGTAATATGTTTCTAACGAAAAAACGCATTATTATTATTATTATTATTATTATTATTATTATCATTATTATTATTATTCTGTTATTTATGTTATTTATCAACCATAAAAATGCATGCACAATATAGACACAGATGTGCAAAAATCTAGGCATCAGTTGGTTGTTTCTCATCGCTAAAATTTAAAAAAAAAATTCTTGGCTGAAAGTTTAATAGCCTTCTAGCGACAATTATATTTGAAATATTCGACGAAAAAAAAAAATAAGTAAATTTAGTGATGAGAGACTGCCTGCTGACGCCTAGATTTTTGCCCCCCCCCCCTCCCTGCATGCGCAACATAAAAATGTCTCATAAAAGTGTGCGTAAACCGAACAGTTCATTAACCGAACACACTCTACTTTTGAAAAGTATCCTAAAAATAAATTCTGAAATGCTTATTTTATATTACTTTATTTGGTTTAAAGAACCTACACTCGTCATATTATCCGTTTTTCAAATTTTAACAGCATTAAAAAAGAAAAACAACAAAATTGATCTTTTATAGAAATTATTATTTTACATATGTTACCGTTGAAGTGTAAAATCCGTTATTACATAAAATACTTAGTTATTCATGAAATAACTAACCAAGTTCGTTAAAGTGTGTAAAATTATTAGATTCAACGATTTAACTAGTTATTTTATAGAATAACGATTGTCTAACTGGTAAGGCATTGAAGACAGTACGCGAAATTCGTGTGAACCAACTTCGCGTTTCATACAAAATTGACTAATTAGCTCACAGGCTATCATAGCCTGAGAGCTTATGTGCCCGTCCGTTCTGTATGTATGTTCGTATGTACGTAACGCGATAACTCATGATAAAAATATCCGATCCACTTGAAATTTTGTATGTAGGTATATCCTGACAAGGCGCTTCCCTGATTAGTTTTTGGAGTTCATTCGATATGTATAAGAGGGGGAACAGGGGGCTCATGCCCCCCGTTAGTTGATATAAATGGGATTTTCATGCAGAATTAAGTTTTCAAAATTTAGATTAGGATCATTCTGATGAGGCGATTCCGTGACTGTTATTAGGTGTTCATTGAATAAGTATAAATAGGGGGAACAGGGGTTCTAATGCCCCCCCCCGTTCGTTGATATAAATGGGATTTTCATGCAGAATTAAGTTTTCAAAATTTAGATTAGGATCATTCTGATGAGGCGATTCCGTGACTGTTATTAGGTGTTCATTGATTAAGTATAAATAGGGGGAACAGGGGTTCTAATGCCCCCCCCCGTTAGTTGATATAAATGGGATTTTCATGCAGAATTAAGTTTTCAAAATTTAGATTAGGATCATTCTGATGAGGCGATTCAGTGACTGTTATTAGTTGTTCATTGAATAAGTATAAATAGGGGGAACAGGGGTTCTAATGCCCCCCCCCCCCGTTAGTTGATATAAATGGGATTTTAATGCAGAATTAAGTTTTCGTTCAAAATTTAGATTACGATCATTCTGATGAGGCGATTCCGTGACTGTTATTAGGTGTTCATTGAATAAGTATAAATAGGGGGAACAGGGGTTCTAATGCCCCCCCCCCATTAGTTGATATAAATGGGATTTTCATGCAGAATTAAGTTTTCGTTCAAAATTTAGATTAGGATCATTCTGATGAGGCGATTCCGTGACTGTTATTAGGTGTTCATTGAATAAGTATAAATAGGGGGAACAGGGGCTCTAATGCCCCCCCCCCCGTTAGTTGATATAAATGGGATTTTCATGCAGAATTAATTTTCGTTCAAAATTTAGATTAGGATCATTCTGATGAGGCGATTCCGTGACTGTTATTAGGTGTTCATTGAATAAGTATAAATAAGGGGAACAGGGGTTCTAATCCCCCCCCCTTAATTTATATAAATGGGTTTTTCAAGCAGAATTGTCAGATTTCGTTCAAATCTCTGAATAGTTTTGGAAGTTTAATGGTTAAGTATAAAAGAGGGGGATAACTCCTTTTAAATTATATAAATGCTAAATGGGTTTTTATTAAGAATTATCTCATTTGCTCTGAATTTTGAATATAGATTTTTTATATGATAAAGCATGTCTTTGATAGTATAGGAGTTTCAATGATTAAGTATAAAAAAAGAGGAAAGGGGAGAGCTGTTTCCCCTTCTTAATTTTTTTTCGAACGTAATTAACCCTTGAAAATATAAGGCTTTAATGTACAATTAGTATTTGTAGCCTGTGAGCTCAATGCCATCAGTTTAACTGGGCAGTATTCTTTATTTCATTTTTTGCAGGTTTTAGTCAGTTTTGAATTGTTATGTGTTTTGGTAAAAATCGTCTGCTTCCATTTATGTGAAAAAGCTCCAGTAAGAAATTGTATTATTCGTTACCATGGTAATTTATTCTTCTTATTTTATGTTTTTGGCAGCATTCTATGTTTTTGTTTTAAGTTTGTGTTTATTCGAATGTAAAAAGAGGATGGAATGTTGATAGCCGTGCAATGGCTCCCATACTTCAGTGTTGAATAAATCGCATCTACAGTCCATATTTGTTGCGTTTAAGAACCAGCGTGTGTTGTTTCTTATTAATTAACTCCGCTGCGACCATTATGCTTATGTCTGTTTTGCAGCCAGTGTGTATGATGCGTTTCTTAGACTTCTTTAGGTTACTGTCAATGTTTTTACTTCTAGAGCTTCTTAACCCTTTCCGGCACGGGCAAAATATGTTACTAAAATGCGAAATTACCGATTGACACCGGAACTCACAAACGAATTTTTTAGATATATTGAATTCCTTAATTTAAGCTTTTATTCTAAAAGAAAATTTTTACAAAAATATTACTGGTGCCATTTTCAAGTTAGGAATTAAAATTAGGTATCCCAGACCGGGTACAGTGTGCCGGAAAGGGTTAAAGCTATTGGGGAAATTGGAAAAAAATACAGCTTAGCAGCACAAACTTTTGAATAATTTACACCAAAAAATAATCCGCTCAAATTTATATCAGGGACAACCTCGGTATAATTTTTTTATTAAATTCCATGCAATAGTTGTTGAGATAGAGTTATTGCAATAGCCGTGGCAAATACAGCATAGCAGCGCTATCTGTCGAGCGATCAAAATGTAAACGGCAATTCATGTCAAAAACTAACTGAATCGGAAGTTTGATGGAAGTCCGTACATTAGTTACTGAGATATAACTGTTGCGTAAATCGTAAAAATACAGCTTAGCAGTGCCACCTATTGAGGGATTTATACAAAAAACTAACTAGAATTTTGTTTATCACGGACTATCTGAATATAAATTTTTATTAAATTCTGTGCATTATTTCTTGAGATAGAGTTCCCACAAAATTTATGTCACACACAGACAGATAGACGGAATCACAGGCTTATAGACAGACATTTTATTAGAATATCTTTTTTAGAATCTGTAATCTCTAATACACGTAAAACCGTCCAAAACCGGAATTTGAAAATTTTCACGAATTCATTACTTCTATTTTGTAAAAACAGATGAAAGTAGAAATGGTAATATATATTCTGATATTTGATAAATTATTTATCAAATCATCTGCTAATAATCGGAAATGTTTTTTTTTTCGAACTTTAACTGTTTTTCATCAGTTAATTTATAAAACGACGATTTGTTTTAACGTAAGGATGAGATTTTTCCGCGTTTTTACATACCAGTACAGTAGAACCTCGATCCATCGTTTTTCAAGGGGTACGGGAAAAAAACGATGAATGCGAATTAACTTCAAAACACGATGTTTATGCATGCAATGCATGCAGTATACTAATAAATACTAATTTATTACTTACTAAACTGTAAAATAAATAAATCGAAGTTAAATTGATATATATTTTTTAAAAAAGCAATAATTTTGTCTGGTTTTCCGTCCCTTTTTTATGAAAAAATAAATTTTCAAGGTATACAGTATTTTTCTGTAATTTCATATGCATATGTAAGAGTTCAGACTTACTCAAAGACGTAATTGCATTAAACAGATGTGGCAATAAAGTCTCAGCTTCATCGGCATGGGCGTTATCCTCTGCTTCTTTGCCATTATTTTCATTTCATTTTTTGCATTAGCACACATTCTCTCTATGTGTTGAATACCACATCTTGATCAATGATAACCTAATCACAACCTCTGCTATATATAGCAGAGGTTGTGATTAGATTACACTTCATTTTCATTAACATCATTAACACAAACAGCATAGCTGAGCTATCTTAGGATAAAGAACTAATTCCTATTTGTATGTCATATGGTTTCGCATGACTTTCAATTTCATTTCGGTGAGGTGACAAAATTTTACAACGATTAATGCGGGAAAACGATTTTTGAAGAACGATGCATGCGGGTTTCGCTAACATTATTTAAGTATGATTTGTGCAGGGACCGTAGAAATAAAACGATCAATGTGGTAAAACGATGGATGCGGGAACGATAGATCGGGGTTTCACTGTATAATGTTAGAGAATATTTTGTTCTGTTAAATCGCAACATTTTTCGATTGAGTAAAATAACATTTTCTCTAAGATTACACAGGCGGAAAGAACTGCGGAAAATTACCATCCCTATTTAATGTCAATTTGTTTAAAAGTTAGTTAAATTATAGAATCCAATAATTGTACACACACTATTGGTTATTTATTTCATAAAAACACTGTTTTTTTATGAAATAACTCAATTATAGGCTTTAACAGTAACACATACATAAAACCTTGATATATGATTAGAAACTTTCTCATTCTATCACTCAATGAAATATTCTGATGTTTTAAAACACTGCATAAATTATGTTTAATCTATCCAATACGCAGGGAAGCCGCAGCACAGACAATTACCTCATCAAGTTCACGGATTAAAATCTAGGATTAGTTAAATTTCGATTCGTATATTGAAAGACAATAGGTCTGCCAAGTGAATATTGTGACCATCTCAGCATATAGAGTAAAGCACAAAAAATCCAATTTTTGAGACTCATAGGTTTATCATTATGTTTTCCTGTTCCCAATCTTCCACGTTTTCTTTGATTTTGGTATCAGGAAAGCATAATGGTAAACCTATATGTCAACCACTGAAATGGGATTTTTAGGTGTATTCCACCAAGATATGTCTCGGGAGAACGATTGCGTTTTAATAGCTAATGATGCGTTTTGATGCAATCGAAATTTAACTAATTCTAGATTTTCTTCCGTGATTTCGAGGAGGTGATTGTCTTTGCTGCCACCTGGCGGCTTACAAAAATAATATAGAATTACACTTTTATTCCAATAATCAAATACGGATTTATTCAATTTTATAAATAGTTGAATGTATAAGGTATTAAAAAAGGTTTATAAATATATATATATAAAGTATATGCACCTCTCAATTTATTTCGTATAAAAATTCTCATACTCATATTTAAACGTGCTGAAATGCACACAACATACTATTCATAATGTTTAACCCTTAAATGCATAGGATAGAACGCGTTCCAAAAATGCGCAATTCAAAGAATCAGAATTCATACCAGAAAAATCCAAATAGTAAATTTTTCTTTATTTAATTACGAATGGTCTTTCATTAAGTAAAGTGAAAATTGCTCTTTTAAATTTCTGGTGAGAATACGGAATATGTGAATAAAATCCCCAATAATTCGGGAACACTTATGGTATCGAAAATGATACAATATGCATTTAAGGGTAACCCTTTCCGGCGCAAACAAATTCTGTTCGTAAAATGAGAAATTGTTGACTGACACCAAAATTTACAAAAGACTTTTTTAGAAATTAAGAATTCCTTGATTTAAGCTGTCATTGTAAAAGTAAAATTTTTCTAAAATATTATTGGTGCCGTTTGTAAGTGTGGAATTAAAATTAGTTGTTGCCGGAGTGGTAACACTGCGCCGGAAAGGGTTCACCCTTATCCATCCATAGCTGTCAATTCTTCCGCTTTTCTGCACCACAAAAATTTAAAACAAAATTTTGCCTTATTTAAATGCCAGATAAAGGCGATTTACAAAAGCAAAATTAACTATAAAATTTTTGCGGTACGAAAGAGTACGATAGTGACAGCTATGCCTTATCAATGCTAGGTCTCCAGCAAGCCAGCAGCTCTTACACGAATTTTATTCGATCGGTACCACCTTTTCTTAAGATAAACTTTCCCATGAATATTTGGAACATATACGTAAGAAATATTACTAAATTTACTTTAAATACATAATGGTGCGAGAACAATATACAAATAAAATCATGCATAAAAGACTAGCATCCAATAAAACTTAAATATCTTCATAAAAATAGAAAATGATACAAAAACAAATAAACCTGAGACAATTTTAAAATTTTCATGTTTAAAAGTATCGTATTTTAAAACGGTAAAATAATATAGTTATCCTGTCTAAATATCACTCTTCAGTATAAACTACAAAAATCTATTGAACTAGTTTTAAGTGCAAAATACATTTTAAGTATCGTTGTTAAATATGCTTGGGGAAATATCATTACATCCCATTAGACAACAGTGAGTACTTTTGATTAGTAAAATGTTTATTACTAGAAGTTCTGAAACTACAGAATATAAAACAAAAAGAGTCGCACTTAATCACGTATGAGAAGAATTACACGTGGCAAAACTTTTGACATTTTACCCAGAGGCAGTTTTAGTTGTGTAAAGATTTTACAAATCTATAGCCTCTTGAGAATAAGAATTGAAAACAAACTTTTTGAACACTGCAAAAGATTTTTAAACACTTAAGATTTTTTATTTACTATTTACAGAATGAAAAGAACATCAATTTGTTAAATATTACAAAACTTTTTATGTTACATATTCGCATGAAAATAGTTAAGAAATGTTTTTCAACTTTCTGTCCCGTCTCATGGAACATTTAACCACTTCACGAACTACTTAATATATTGTATTCCATCTAATTTTAAAACTTTCCGGCACGGGCAAAATCTGTTAGTAAAATAAGAAAATATTGACTGACACCGGAATTCACAAACGATTTTTTTAGATATTTTGAATTCTTTAATTTTAGCCTTTGTTGCAAAAGCAAAATTTTACTAAAATGTTATTGGTGCCGTTTGCAAGTTTGGAATTAAAATTAGGTATCCCAGACCGGGCACAGTGTGCCGGAAAGGGTTGATCAATATTTGCACAAGAAACTTTTCATTAAATTGAACTTTTATAACTTTGTTGTAAAAAAAATGTAAATGTGTTTTTTTTATAAAATTAAACTTTTTTTCGAAATTTACGATGTCACTTCAACATCACAGAAACACAGTTTGTTGCGACCGAAAGTTTTAACATTTTCAGGACAAACTGCGTTTTTAGCACGAATTCTGAAATGAATGATTGTTATCGCAATTTTCGGATAAACATATTCAAAATAGCGAATAGTTTTTATTCACGTAGCTTATACAAAGTTTTTTAGGTAATTTCTTTGTCAGTGTGGCGTTTAGAGATTAAAATTAAGGAGTTCATACTGGATCTTTTACTAATTGACCGACAAACTTGCAGGAAATGTAGGGAGAACAGTGGCGACTTGGAATGACATAGTATTGCAGGGTCGAAAAGGCTGCATCTGCGTGTTATGGTACAAAGAAATTTTGCCAATGGGTTATTCTTTTAAATTCAGGATTTTTCTTTGATACCATTTTTGGTAAAATGATCCCTATTAAATATAACATATTAATTTACGTAAAAATAAGGGTAATTTTACAGTTTTAAGAAACTGGTTTCAATCAAGAAATCTTAATTTTAAAAAGTTGCCTTCTGGCAACATCAGTGGTACAGGAAAGTAGAAAAAAAAACAGAAACAGCAACGCCTTAATCAGACAAAAAAATGAAAGGTTGTACTACAGAAAGTGATTGAAATTACGACCAGAAGTTATCAGACAGGCTCGACAACGATCTGCTGTTGAATACCTCGTAGCTTGAATATCTGTATCTGCCGAAGTATACGGGATACTCCAGGAATCTTTTACAACGTAAGGAATTCTATGCGTCATTAATATCAAGCCTGACTGACCACTTCTGGTCGTAATTCCGACCACGTTTTGCAGTACAATCTTTCAATTAACCCTTTGCGGGGCGGAGCAAATTCATTGCTTAAGTATTGAAATTAATGACTGACACCGGAATTTGAAAGCAACTTTATTTCTAAATAAGAAAACGCTATACTTCACGCATTCAATAAACTATAATTTTCTTTAATAAAATTCCGATGCGAATGTGGTGTTTGGGAATTAAAATTAAGTGGTATATCTATGAAACCACTGTCCCTCAAGGGGTTACATGTATTTTGTCCCATTAATGTGTTGCTGTTTCTGTTCTTCTTCAATGCTTTTTTGTACCAGTGTTGTCAATAGACTACTTCTTTTAATTTAGATTTTTTTATCGACACCAATTTCTTCAAAATGTAGAATAACCCTTTTTTAGCATAACTTAATGTATTATTTAATAAGAAAAAAAATATACTGACAACATTCTTTTGTATTATAACTTTCAATTATGACATTTTGGACCCTGCATTACTATGTAATTTGAGTCGACTCTGTGCCTCCTTCACCTCTTGTACTTTTGTCGGTCTCGTAGTGAAATACCGTGTAGAATATTCCGATGTATTTTAAAGGATAAATACAATACTTGAACTTCTATGTCACACATAATACATGATAATATTAAATTATTTCTTAAAAGTAGAAGATATTTCTTACTCTGTTTCTAAAAGTTCTTGACCTTACTAAATTTAAACGTCAATTTATTATTGACAATTTATTATTTATAGTATTTATTCTATAGCAGAAAAATTCGGATTACTACAGTTCTTTACTGTTATTCTGTAACAAGAAAAAACAAGTCCGAAATTGCACGTCAAATGTAGCAAATGAAGTGCGTTTATACTATAACGAAGTTTTAAAAATATTTAGATCTTCGAATAATAATATACAGTGCTTCTGACATTGTATATGTATCCGAAAACTTTCGCGTGTCTCAGTAAACACTATTTGCTTTTTATTGTACAGGAAGTAATATTTAGTAAACCTCAGCAATGCATTGCATACCAATTTCATAAAATTTGATCTATTTTAATGTAACTGAAACACGCTCCAAGCAATATTTCCTCCTATACTATGTAATGGAATACTTCAGTGTGGCCCTATAAATTAATAAATAAAGAGTGCGAATTTCGAAAAAAAAAATGTAACATTATTAAATATCATTTGAAACTATTTTTCCCATTGGCCGTTATTTAACCCTTTCCGGCGCAGTGTTTCCAGTCCGGGAACACCTAATTTTAATTCCAAACTTGAAATCGGCACCAAGAATATTTTAAAGAGATTTCGATTTTACAACGAAAAAGTGAATTTAGGATTTCATAATTACTACAAAAGTCGTTTTTAAATTCCGATGTCAGTCAATAATTTCTTATTTTATGAGCAGAATTTGCTTGCGCCGTAAAGGGCTAACGGAATAATTTTGATTGTCCATGTAATTGTTCATCCGATTTTCTTAAAATTTGAAATTACTCGAGAAAATTATGGAACAATTGTATATTTTAAATTTCAAACGATTAGGTTGGGTAGTTTCAGCCCGACATGCAGGACACCCCGAAAGAACAACAGGCAGACAGACGGACGGACTATAGACGACGACTATGGGTGATACGTATTTTTATAATTATGAACACACTATATAATTACAAACGAACCTAAGAATGATTCTTAATTTATAGACCTGTGACTTTTCCTCTGTCACTTCCTTGATTGGCGTGCTAATACCTATTTTTGTGATTTTCATTTTTTAAACAGGGCTTTAAATATTTTAAAACTTGTATTAACCCTTTAAATCCCATGATAGATCACGTTGTAGAAAATATTTAATTCAGAGAATCTGATTTTACACCAGAAAAAATCAATATCTAATTTTGTTTATTCAAGTAAGGAATGTTCTTTTATTAATTAAATTGCTGCTTTAATTTTCTCGCGGGAATTAAGATATACGAATTAAAATATCTTAAAATATCTCGGGCGCTTTGGGATCCAGGGAATTAACCCTCTCGCTGAGTGATTTTTTTTTTTTTTTTTTTTTTTTTTTTTTTTTTTTTAATGGGTTTCAAAATTTGTGCTTTTTTTAGGTATTACAAAATACATATATTTTACATATATTTTAAGTTTATTTACAAGTGGAAAAATTTTGTAAAAGAGTAATTTTCAATGTAGAATTTGTCATAAAAAATGTTATCTGGCAGAGATTCTTTTACAGATTTTTTAATCTTTTTTCGCCGGTTTTTTTTAACAGACGGTTTTGTCTAAACTAATAGAAAAAAAGCCAGGTAAAATTTGCGATAAAAACAACTAGTGAGTATATTTAAGGAGGGTTAATTAGAAGGGAAAAAGTTATCCTCGTGGAAATCGCGGGTTAGGCAAAATATGCTGTACTTGCGTTGCCCGTGGAAATCAGGGGATGCACAGAGGGAGGGTTAACTTTTTTTACCCTATTATTTTCTATCTCTTCATAAATTTAAGCCTTGTCGATATCATACTGTTACTTTCTTACTAAATCAAATTTTAAATAACATAAATTACTAATTTTAAGTGAAAATTTTTCATAGTGTATAGGCTATAGTTGTACTTGTATTCCCAATGGCTCATTAACACTTTAACGTTCATTGGTTTCACTATGAAACCACAAAATTTAAATTCCGATATGCAACAACGACACCGGAATTTTAATTTAGAAAAAATTATTTTTTTTGTATGTGAAAAATTATTTTTTTTTTCTTATTTGCAACTATATTTGATCACAATTACCGGTGTCATTCATTCATTTATTTCAACATCTTATCAATAAAAATGTTTTGACTGTTAAAGGGTTAAAAATAAGACTTTCATTCCTTGCCTGGGCGTAATGTTTATGTCAATTCGAATCATGTTTCCTATTTTAATTTTATTGTACAAATACATTAAGCTATTAAGGGGTTAAAATGTGTCTAATGTCTTTTGTTATTGTTTTTCTAGTTATTAAAATTTTAAATGTAACTACAATTTTTAAGATAACGTATACAGGATTGCCACTAGCGACTATTTTTAATTTTATGCCACACCACTTTTTCAAAACAAAAATCTTTCTCAAACACTTTGCCAACATCGCAAGAGAAATGTATTACAAAATATGTATTTTAAAAATAGGTATGGAAAATGAATATAAAAATAGCCACCTGTTTTAGCCCTGCATACCATATTTTTGATATCTGAAATTAAATTACAGGGTGCGTAGCCATCAAGTAATTCAGAGGATTTTTTTTTAGTACCAGAAATTTTATGAAGTACTGGTTGCTACATCTGAAAATGCATTTTTGTTTTCGTTAAATAAAAGAAATATTACGTTATAAAAATTCTGGTAAAGGGTCCTTACATGTCCTTCTAGACTACGAATCTTGAAATAGTTACTTTTTTAACCCTGTAACGTCCATTGGTTTCGCCACGAAACCACAAAATTTTAATTCCTATATGCAACACTGACACCGGTATTTTTATCTAAAAATATCCCTTTTATTATGGATGTGAAGAATCACGCTTTCTTATTTATAATTATATTTGTTCTTAATTACCGGTGTCATTCATTTATTTCGACATCTTAGCAATGAAAATGCTATGATCGTTAAAGGGTTAATAATACTAAGTTAACTCTTAAATGCATATTGTATCATTTTCGATACCATAAGTGTTCCCGATTTATTGGGAGTTTCATTCACATATTCCGTATACTCACCAGAAATTTAGAAGAGCAATTTTCACTTTACTTAATGAAAGACTATTCGTAATTAAATAAAGAAAAAATTACTATTTAGATTTTTCTGGTATGAATTCTGATTCTTTGAATTGCGCATTTTTTGGATCGCGTTCTATCCTATGCATTTAAGGGTTAATAACATATAGAAAGTAGAATTTAGTAAGTTAAAAGCTCTAAATGCATTTGGTACCTCTACATAACATTTGAGTTTACTTTTGCGTAACCTATTTTTTTTTTCATTTACAGTATATCCCCTCACTGTACATATAATGAGCAAGTTACCGCATTTGTCTGCTGGGAAAAAAGTGCAGATCACATGCGAGTCCGGCGGATCCAGACCAGCAGCTACAATAATATGGAGGCTGAACGGGTCCCTCCTCACCGAACACAAAGAAACCGTCCATGCGAACACGACCCGGTCAGTTCTCACGTTGCTGCCGAAAGCTTTACATCATGGATCGAAGATTTCCTGCACGGCTGAGAATCCGAAAATGTACAGTAGTGCGATAGAAGATATCAAAGTGCTCAATGTTTCATGTAAGTTCTTCAAATTTTGAATATTTTATTAAATTATAATTAAACGATTTATACGAATCCCATTAAATTCAAGTTGAAATATTTCTATTGTTTGTATTTATAATATTCAGTTCAATCGCGCGAAATTTTACATTATATATGGAGAAATTTTGAAATACTGGTACCTTGGAATTTCTCAATCTGCAAATTCCAGGACTCATACGAACCCTGAATTACATCAATCAGAAATTGTTATATGTCGCATTTTTACTACAATTTCTAGGATTAAAAGGGATGATAACCAAGTTCAATATTTAAATGACAAACTGAAATTATAATAGTTATGCAAAACATCTTGGATAATAACTCGAGGGCAGATACTTTTGATATAAAAAGAAAAATAAAAGCAATAAATTCAAAAGTCATTTACTTCCAGAAGAACATTTAAAATATACTTAAAAACAGTCGAGGTCTCGGCTTTATTTATGTATGGATAAAGAAATTAAATTAAGATGCGGATGTAGTTTATTATTTCGATTATCTTTATAAATAGATCACTTTTGCATTTCACACATAGATAAAAAAATAGGTGTTTCCAGTTTAGTCATTCAAAAGGAATCTCTAACAAGCATAATTGGCAATGTAATCTATCACTTCAATGATCACTTAAAAAATAGTATGTTTTAATATAAATAACTTCATTGAAAAGAGTTCTTTCACTGTAAATGAATGCAGTAGGCTTTAAAAAAGCATTAACTTTTAATTTTACATACATTTTAGGCAAGCAATGTCATAATTAGTTTTTAATGAATAATTGGGGTATTCCATTTTAAAATAAGCCAATGTATTAGGTCGATCAGAAAGTCGTACCTTGATGGGCAAATCATTTCATACCGGGAAATTCGTCTTGTTAGTTATTTCACATTAGATATCTGAAATAATTTCTTACAATTAATGGGCAGAAACTTGCGCTACGAATTGATTTCGCCGACTCGACACGACACGACTTTCCGACACACTCAATGATAAAATATAAGGTTATACCTCATACATAGATGCCAACTTTTAGGCATTTTTCCTACCTCAAAAATTTTACAGTAAATATTGTCTTATTAAATCGTCGAAATCTCATGATTAAACAAATGGAAAATCTCTGTATAATTTTAGTGGTAGAAAAAATTGCGTAAAAGTTGGCAGCTATGCTAATAAATATGATACTTTTGATTCACGAAGTGCCGATGTATCAGTGAAATTTCTTAACGCTTTCCGGAATGGACAAATTTTGCAGTAAAATGAGCAATTATCGACTGTCACCGGTATTTGTGAACAACTTTTTAAAATATTTTGAAGCCCCTAATTTAAGCTTTTACTGTAGAAGTAAATTTTTACTAAAATATTATTGGTGCCGTTTGCAAGTTTGGAATTAAAATTAGGTATTCCAGACAGGGCACTGTGTGCCGTAAAGGGTTAAATAAGTTAGAGAAAAAATTATGGGGTCTTCAAATGTTGTTTCAAGGATGAATAAAGAAGAAATAGTATCATTACTTCCAGAACCTTCGTTCGACAACAGGGAAAAAACTATCCTTTAAATATATAAGCGTAACTGTTTCTACTTACTAGCTGTAATTATCACCTGAAAGCTTTAGAATAAGAAAAAAACTTTAAAAATTCTATAAATTCAGAACTCATGCGTATGTTACAACAAGTGTCTATATAAAAGCGGCAATTTACCCCAATATTTTTTATTCAAAAGTATCTGATGAAGCCGCATGTAAATATTACAGTTTTCTTGTTTCAAATAAATTTACAGTTAACTTTCTTGCATGTATATTATCAGAAAATTTTTAATTTTTATAAAGGCACAAAAACTGACATTTATTTATGAGATACGTCTGTTACAGAACAAAAAATAAATAAAATAAATTATTGTTCTTCGAAATCTTCAAAATTTATTTGCATTATATAAAAGCAGAATCCTTGTTTTTCATAAAGTTCATGCAATTAAACAAGGATCTAACATATTTAATATCTTTGTAGGGTTTTATATACCGACTGATACATCCGTTATCGTGGAATTGCCGAAACATATCATTTTAACTCTTTCAGGGGGCAATGCTCTTCTAGTAGTAGAAAACTGAAATGAATAATTAGTACTGGAATTCACAAACTAATTTATGTAGAATTAAGAAAAATTCTTTCTTTACGTACTTATTAAAATTAAGAAAAAAAATCTAAATTCTGTTGTCAGTTTCCCATATAGAAATTTAAATTAGGTGGTGTAAAAATGAACCACTGTCCTCGAATGGGGTTAAGGAAGTTATAGATTTAGCATCCTAACATTTCAGTAGGAATTTACACTGAAAGGAATACATCGGACATAGAATGTAATAAAATAAATTATACTATAAATATTTAGTACTAACAGTATACAATTGTACTGATTTATTTTTATTAAATAGAGAAATTGTGTAAAAAATTACTCTAATATACTTACGTATGCAGCTTTTATTACAGTTAAGAAAATATTTCGATTTATTTTGTTAACCCGATTCGGATATCTGATCTGATTATGTGATAGTCAATGGGTGAATTACTCTTCCAGTATACGTCCGCGATGGATCAATTCAAAGAGCATTGCTGGTCAGGAAATTTTGCACCATTTAGACATTTACACCTGTTATGATTTGTTTTCATCAACTGAAAAAATGTGTTAAAAATTTAACTAACACTGCATTTAAATTCATTCGAATGACACACACACACACAAAAAAAAAACCATTCTTTTAAATGGGGAGACTTGCATAATTCTGTTTATGCTGTCAACAATGAATTGATTCTTTCACAACGATATATTTTCAAAATGAAAATGTGTGACAAAGACCTTTTGTGTTACATGTTACTGATGTCCAAAATTACTAGTTCTACGAAAAAATGAACGATGGTAAAATAGAGAGTACTTTAATTTATAGAAATAAAAAAAGCATGAAACATTGAAAAATATGCAATTATATTATTAAAAATTTCAAATAGCTCCATAATATACAATTTTCAGATACCACCAATGGAAAGAGAAATGCAGCAATCCTCAAAAGTGTTTCCAAGTACACCAAATCATTTGCATACCAATAGAGTTTATACTAGAGCTCAAAATAACGATAAAATCCTTAAAATAACCTATAAATACTTACAAACACAGATGAAGCTTATTTATTAATTTCATTTTATCAAGTTAAATCTTTTTAATGTCCAAGGTTGCGCTCCCAAAATTGTGTATGAACTGCCAGTAATACCAGAAAATCTAAATAGAAAATTTTGGTTCTTTAAATAGCGTAATGCCTCGAATATGTAACGCAAAAAACTCTTTTTTTTAAATACCTTTTTTAATTTCTAAGGTTACGGCGGAATATCTGGATAAAATTATCTTCTAAATCGGAAACACGCGTGATACAGTGTTGCCATACGGGCTACTTTTTTTAAATTCAGATTCTTGATTGGCACCACATTTTTCAAATGATATAATGTGCTTTATTTAATGACATAACAATTAAGACGAAAACAAAAGGTGATTCACCGTTTCAAAAGAGTGGTGCCAATCAAGAAATATGAATTTTAAAAAAGTAGCCCACTGGCAACACTGGCGTGATAGTAAAAATGCTACCATGAACATTAGAGAGCAAATCTTTGATCCTATTGAGTCGTTTAGGTTTCATTGCTGAATACCTAGTTTGACATTTAAGAGGTTTCAAATTTGTTTTACTGTCATTATCTGGAGAGTATAGGTATATCTGAAATCTTACTCTCTATGCATTTTCAGTGACAAAAGTCGTGATTGGTAATTTTGCTTTCTTAAAAATATTTTTAATTTAACATGAGAAGTCACATAGTACAGGCTGGGAAATAGTGGTTTATCGTAAGCCTGTGATTTGAGAATATCTTAGACCATTGCCTTCTGAATATCAGGCTGTCACAAAAAATGATGTCTGCCGAAGACGGATTTAATTTAGCAAATGTACGATCCTCTTAATTATAAAACCAGTATTTTATAAAAGATGATTTTGTTTTGTTTAACTTGAGAAAATTAAAACGGAAAAAATCTCCTAAAAATTATTATTATCAAAATTCAAGTGACCTTACACATGCTGAAAAAATCCCCATTTTGCAGTCGTCATTTCTGTGTCAGTTTTCAGACCTTGTATTCAGGAGACGGTGATTACACAAAAAAAGTTTTTGTAAGATCTTTCTATCAGTGGCAGATCAAGGTGTTGAATGGGGGATGCTATGATTACTCTTATTTAAATGAAAATATCTTTGTGTAATCACAGAATCTTCAGCAATTAAACTTGGAGTCTATAATTTTTCGACTTCTATATTGTTCAGAGCATTTGGAAACCCCCTTCTCACACACACACACTTACACTGGCTACACCAGATCTTTCTATAAAATTTATATTGTATTTATCTCAGCTGTACCATATGGAATTATTTGCATTCTTAAAATTTTCCACTCATTATATTTATACACATTATTTTTAAGAAAAATCCACTTTTCAGATTTTATTATAAAGTTTATAGAAATTTGATGTGACATATTTTTTGCTTAAGACACTATAATAAACATAATATATAAGGGTTTTTTTTATTGAAAATCGCACAGTTGATCTTGGGAATTATTCGGAATGTTTGTTTAAAATCTAATCTCTGTTATTACTTTTAAAAAGTGTTGACTGGTGACTAGCTTTAATTTAATCACTTAACCCCTTCGAGACGGGAGCCTTTTAGGAAATTTTTATGTTTTATCACCGGTTTTTAAATACAAAAATTTGTGCTTAGTTAAATCGAGAAAATGCTTCGATTAAATAAGACTAATTTCACAATAACATTTTACTGGTGGGGATAAACGCAGATTCTTAAGCCTATTTGCGGCACGTATGCGTGTCGCTCGTCCCCAAGGGGTTAATGCAAACTTTATTCTTTATAAGGCTATTTTAAACAAATATATTTGTTTTATGTATTAGAAGGCCGCTTTAAAACTATACTACAAATACACTTTTAATTAATTTTTTTCTTAACACCATTTAAGCTTAATTATTTTTAACTCTTAATCTTTAAATTTGTTTAAGGCTTTCTAATATCGCTTCAAGTCGCTTATGTGCAGTCATCACATGATAGACCAAGAGGCGGCTGCATAGACAATCACCTAATCGAGTTCTTGACTGAAATTCTAGAATTAGTTAAATCTTGAATCGTATGTTAAAACGCAATATGTCTGCCAAGACAGATTTTGATGGAAAACTCCTAAAAACCCGATTTCAGAAACTCAAAAGTGAACTATTGTCTTTTCCTACAAAGTAGGAAAGCCTGGAGAACAAGGACAAGGAAAACACAGTGTTAAATCTGGGAATGAACTGCTAAAATCGGGTTTTTAGGGGTTCCACCAAGATATAATTTGGCAAACCTATTGCGTTTTAATGTACGAATCAAGTTTTAATTAAATCTACAATTTCAGCCATGAACTTGAATAGGTGATTGGCTGATCTGTCGATTCCCTGTGTATAATTTTATTTATGCAACTAGGAAATCCATGTCACGAGTGCTTTATAATATCTGTTCCAAAATCAAAAGCATTATATATTTTTTAAATATTCAGAAACAATGTTTCTTAATCATTTCACTTCTATTAATAAAGTATTACAAACAATATATTCTCTTTAATCATTCCAGATATACCTCAAGTGTCTCTCCGCCTTATCAAAGAAGAAGCTGACCGTGAACCAAAGGAGGATGATTATGTTCGTTTGGTCTGTGATGTCGATGCTAACCCGCCGTTTTTAAAAATCGGTTGGTTATTTAATGATCTTCCTGTTCCACATAATCAGACTAATACGGATACCATGAGTGGCAACATGCTAGTTTTTAAGAGGCTTTCTCGAAATAACCGTGGGCGATACCGATGTTACGCAATTAACGAGGAGGGGCGTGGTCTCAGTGACGAGCTGGAACTTAATATAATGCGTAAGTATGACTTAATAAAAAATGGTTGATTAAAAAATCTTTAGGAATATGTCTATATCTACTACGCAGTTTATACATATCAATATGTATATTCGCTAAATTTTTCGCTTTTTTGTACCAAAAAATTGTTTGCCTTGTTTAATCGGGAGATTATGGTGATTTAAAAATGAAAAATTTACTATAAATTTGTTCTAGTACAAAAAAGCGTAAGATGTTGGCAACTATGTACATGTATGTGTATATAAATCTATAACTAAATGTGTATGAAACTCGATATTTGTTAAATATTTGAGGAGTAGTAGGATACATTATATCTCGCCTAATTTTAGTTAGGATTCACACCAGAGACATTTAATTAAATTTTTTTTATATGTTTGCGGAAATAAAACATAATATTTGTATTTCCATATTTAAAAATTTATTTTCTCCGAAAATTCTGGTGTGTGTTCAACATTATAGAATCAAACGTCATTATAACGTTTGCTCCTGGAAAGTTTAACCAGCGTAAATTTCTTCAAATGACACAGTGACACTAAAATATTGGCAGATTATGCTTTCAAAATGCAAAGGAAAAAAAGATTTTTTTCTTTTTTTACTATAACTTTTTGCGGTGCAGAGCACTTTTATTGCTTAAGTGTTGGAAATACTGAATAACACTGGAATTTGAAAACAACATATTTGTAAATAAGAAAAAGCTATATTTCACCCATCAAATAAACTGATTTAATAACTAAAATTCTGGTGCGAATCTGGCCTTTGCAAATTAAAATTAATTGGTTGCATAGACATACTATCGCTTTTCGAGGGGTTAAAAATTTAATTACGATATCATAAGAAAAACTGATCTGAAAATATAGAATCAGTGGTATTTTAAATTGAAATATCATCTACAATAAGTTTATTGCAATTTTTAAAAGCATTGAATTAAAAACGAATTAAACTGTTTAAAGCATTTTACAATCCCTTCTAAAGCAATGGTTAGTTAAACATGAGCTTAGTTTAAATTCACAAGACCTTGGCTATCGAAGAATTTTTTGCATCCTAATAGCTTTTTTAAACATTGTTTGTAAAGGAAAAAAATGTTTCATTAAAATTATTTTTATACTGTAAACCACTGTTTAGAATTAATTGAACATCTATATCAATTGTTTCTATTAAATTAAAATTAAATGATAGGCAACTTGAATAGAAAAAGGAGATTATAAATGGAAATTCTAATTTGGAATTGTTTAGTAATACTGTATTACCATAGATGCTAATAGATCTAAATTATTCTGGAGTCTGATCCAAAACAAGTATATTATTAAGCTGAAAATACATATAAGGAAATGTGTCTTATTTCTACGGCGTACATTTTAACTTTTGATTTGGAATTTTTTATGAAATAGAATTTCCGGGCGCAAACTTTTTTCTCTTGGATTAGATTACGGAATAATTAAGACATGTTTTCATATATCAATGTCATCACATGTAACCGACAATTATAATAATACAGTTAATTAATGCAAACTTATATGTAAATAAATTTAATTATTATTTTTCTTTCTGTATGAAACAGTTGTTAATAAATTTAGTGATAATAATTATGATATTAATTATAATCATACATATTTCATTCATAAAATTTATTAGGCTTTCATTAATGTTACGAATGTTTAAGAATAAAAGTACTGTGAATGATAATTTTTGGTCCCTACCAAGCGATTTTTTTCGATGTGAAACAAAAATTTGTTTATAAACTAAATCGAAAAGATAGAAAAACCAAAAACATGTGAAATTGAAACATTGTTTTAAATAAAAATCGTATTATAAGTTGTTTTATGTAACTCGAGAAACATTTCTGTTTTTCAGTAATACATACATCAATTTACACTTACGTATGCATTTCTCTAAAAAGGATAGTGAACATTTAAAAAATTCTTGGTACCATCTTTTATACAATTAACTATTAAATTTTTAATTTACATGTATGAAAAAATAATTATGGTTTAATGTTATTAATGTGGTCACTGAGCATTTAAATGCATAAAAGAAATTCTGAGATTGAATAATAAGAAGTTAGTTTTAAAAAAATGTGCTACCAAGCTTATTAATTATTCAAATAAATTCTAAATCGTTTTCATGTGTGTAGAATGTCTTTCCATTGCAAGTAGTTCAATGAAATTAAAATCAAATTTGTAAAGATATCATATTTGAAACTGTTAAGTTTCATTTTTTTTAAAAGGTTACGGATAGGTCAAGTTTAACCCTTTAACGTTCATTGGTTTCTTTACAAAACCACAAAATTTTAATTCTATATGAGACAACGACACCAGAATTTTTATATAAAAAAACCCTTTTATGATGTATGTGAAAAATCACGTTTTCTTATTGACAAATATAATTGTTCGCAATTATGGGTATCATTAATTTATTTCAACATCTTAGCAGCGAGAATGCTTTGACCGTTAAAGGGTTAACACTTAAATGTTGTGTGTTAACTTTCGACAACATAGCCAAATTAGACTTTTAAAATACTATTAAATTAATATTATTCAAATAAATAAATACTATTAAAACAATTTTTAGACTGTAGAAGGCAGCATTAACACTTATGACACACATATATATAGATATATTTTTTCAATTGTTGCTATATGTGATTCTGTTTCGTCTGAAAGCTTGTGAAATACCATTTTGTTCTGGACAAAGCAAATGTTTTACCCTGATTTATTTCAGAAATGAAGGATAAAAAATATTTTTAAACGGTTTTTTTTTTAAAAATGAGACATTAAAGGGTTATATATTTTGTTTGAAAAGAAATTTAAGATATATTTTAAAATTTATTAGAGTTAAAAAAGGTTTTTTTTTTTAGATTCAATGAACAAAGTAATAATTTAATGTATTTGATTGTGGAGTGGGGCATATATGTGCCAGTGATTTTATTTTTATTTTACTCACAACAATTTTTAAAATTCTGCTAGACAATAACGCTAAGATGTTTTTAATATGAAATTTACGCCAAAACAATTACTGTCTTAATTCTAGTACGACTGAAGATTTTTATAGTCGTCCGTATATTTAATCGAAATCCCAGAAATTATTAAAAAAGCCTGTTTACTTCCTGTAGTAAAGAAACTTTATCCAACTTAAATTAAGTGAAAATTACTATTCGCTACTTCTCGTATGAATTCGTACTTTCTGAATGAATAAACAGAAACCGCCAATCCTGGTCTCCAGTCCAATGAAAGGTTGTTTATTTTTTTCTGTTTATGGCCAGACTAGAGGTCTGCACGGGCCCGGGCTTGGCTTGTGGCGCGTAGCCGGCGCGGTACTTGGCCCGTGGCTCGGCGGAACCGTTTCTGATTTTCTAACGGGCCGGACCGGGCCGGTAGAATTAGAATAGTTTTTTCAACGGGCCGGCAAAAAAATTGGATGAGCCATACGGGCCGGGCTGGGCCGATAAAAAAATTGTCTGGAGATTCTGAAGATTTATGTGGAAACAGTAAAATAGACCAATTTTCAACGAAAATGGTTTTAACGAGAATAAGTATAAATGTGCGTCACGAGTCACACTGGTTTTACAGCATCAATATAAAAATGTAATTTGTACAGTGTAGAGATATCGGACATCGGACAGTTACATTGTGTGTAACCCGTTTTAATATTTTTTTAGCTGACTCGTGCCGGGCCGAGATCAAGCTTGCATTATATTTCTACATATAGATTTGCCGGACAGGTACTACACTTAATTGTTCTCATGATCTGTAGGGCAGACAACATGATTTGTGAAATTATTAACAGCGATAAAGAACTTATGTTAGCTTAATCATTCGATATATACTTCTTGATGGTTTTTAAATTAATTTCTCAATAACGCGAAAGTTTCACACATTTTCAGATTAATTTTTAATTGTAAAAGCACAAAAGTAATAAGCCTGACTATTGAAGGTATTTGGAATCCAATAGCGTTTTTCATTTTTGGTAAATAAAATACTTGTATAACCTTATTGAGATACAATAGTTTCTCAAATGGCTGCAGGTTTTTCTTCCTTCCCATGCTATCGTTTCCGGAAATTCAATTCAAAACGCTAACTATGACACTATTTTATTTGCTTGTAGTATTCCTAAATTGCTTAATTCCAAAAATGGATAACGCCATTCGATTATATAGTTGCTGAATAAAAACATTTGCTAATCTTATGCGTTTCTGAGAAAACAAAATTAATTTAGAAATGTATCAGAAAGGAGCTTCTTTGAATTGACGAATGAATTTGGATTTAAATCTTTAATAAAATTATATAGAAATATTTGTATAAATCTTTTTTTATTAAACAGCTTCAAAAGTTACGATGTGTTTAACTTTCTTTCTTTTTTCTTTTATTCTACGCCATATTAATTTTTTAATGAATCTTTATTTGAATGTTGAAAGCCTAAGAATCTAAGTAATCATTAATGTTGCTAATGTGTATTTCCTGTAAAATATACTGTAAAATCATTTCATTGATAAGTATTCAGTAAACTTTAAAGGAATCTTAATTATATACTAAAAATCTGAATTTTTAGAAAATTGTAACGGGCCAAAACGGGATGGGTCGGGCCTGTTTTCACTGATTTCAGTATGAGCCGGGCCGGGCCGGGCCTAAAATATAAAAATTTAAACGGGCCAATTCGGGCCCGGGCCGAACTTTTGAGTTTTACAACGGGCCGGGCCGGGCCCGGGCCTGGAAATTCCGGCCCTTGTAGACCTCTAAGCAAGACTGCTGTAACATCTTTTACAAAAGTACAATTAGAAATTTCGTTTATTTATATCTGAAATTATTCTTTATTTTAGATGCTCCATTTTGCAAAGATAACCAACAAATAACATATGCCGTTGCGTTAAATCAAAGTGTAGTCGTGCGATGTGAAGTCGAAGCGCAACCAACGGATGTGACCTTCAAGTGGGAATTCAGTAACACAGTTCATAAGCATTACAACTTACAGCACACAAACAAAGGGACTGTGAGTCTTGCAACTTACAGACCAACTACAAATGCAGATTATGGTACACTGTTTTGTTGGGCAAATAACAGCGTTGGACATCAGCAATCGTCATGTTTCTTTACAGTTATAGCCCCAGGTATAAAGCCTTTATAAAATTTAGAAAATAAAACGAAATAAGTATGCATTTATAATAATAATTATTTTTTGATAGTATTTGTATTGCGATATTATACATCTAGCTAGAAGTATAATAATCTTGTATTTAATTGGTGTCATAATGTTGAGTAAGTTCCGTAAGAAATTACGGAAAGTTTCTTAGTATCAATTATAAAACCATGATTTTTTAAAAACTTTTTATGTACTCATATTTGCTTATAATACTGATGACAATATGTTGTGCTAGTAGTATTATATTAGGTATTTTGTTTTTTATTAGCTGAATTTTGCATAGTTTAATAAGACTATTTCTGTGTACATTTTTTAGTATTTTAGTATTATTATTGAAAAATATCTCGCATGTCAAATATAATATGATTATATCTAAATACACGGAAAAAATTCTTCAAAATTTATATCCACAATTTTTATTGTTAAATTGCTTATTATATGAAAATTTAACAAAATAAATTTATTACAGTGCCGAAAGAATCAGGGAAATTTTTTCTTATCAATTATAAGACAATACCTGTTTTTACTTTTTATGTACATACATTTATTTACTAAAATGAAAAGAATATATTGCGCAAATAGTGTAATATTAGCTGTTTTTTTTTCTTTGTTAGCTAATGTTCGCATTTTTTAAAAAGACTATTTCTATATAAAAAATTTTTTTTTTGTATTTATTTAAAAATATCTGCATATGACAAATATAATATATTTATATCTAAACACATGGAAAAAAATGTTAAAATTTATATCTAGGTTTTCAATTATTAAATTTCACATTACATGAAATGTTTTCATAAGAAATTTGTTAAAGTGCTGAAAAAATCACGGAAAATTTCTTATTATCAGTTCTAAAATAATATTTTTTATTTTACTTTTTATGTATACATATTTATTTACAGTACTAAGAATATTATGTTGCGCAAGTAGTCTTATGTTAGAATACGGCGAGTAGTCAGGGAAAAAACACAGTCAAAAAAGTTGCTTAATACCAGTATTTTGTAAAAGAGAAATTCGTCTTCTTTAACCCCTTTATATTATTTGAAGTATTTTCTATGGGAAAATGCTGGTAGCCTCTTTTTTTTCTCTGTTTTTCTCTGACCACTCGCACCTGTATTTTTATTTATTCATTTATTTTTGTTCCTTATTAGCTTAATATTGCAAATTTTAATGAATATTTCTATGTAAATTTTTAATATTTTTGTATTTTTATTTAAAAAATAATTCTACATGTCTAACGACATGGATTTTTTAAAATTACATGCAGGTTAATTATGTGCATATCATTATTATATTGCACATTGTACGAGAAGTTTTCATAAGAATTTATTGGAATGTTGATATAATTGTATTTGTTTTGAAGTATGTGTTTAAAATTCTTTCGGATTTATTAATTTTTTTATTGTAAAAGCTTTTCTAACATTTGTTATAGATGTAGCAAAATTAAAAAAAAATACATATAAAACATTTGACTTTGAGCTCACAAATAGTAATATATTTTCTCATTGACATAGAAAAACAGGATGGACATTCGAAAAAACAAAATGAAGAAAATTTTGATAGAATTGTAATAAAAATATCCAATGGTGCTTGTTAATAATTTTATATAATTGGCAAAATGCCCAGCATGCGTTTTAAGTACCATTTTTTTGATAAAAATTGATAAATCAAAATTAGTTTACTACAATTTTTGAAAAGCATACTTTTGCTTTAAAAAAAAAGATAAATATGGAAAATGGGAAATTTTTATTTATTTATACCAGGAAGTGGCAGAGAGTAACCTTTCTAAAAAATACATGAATAAATAAATAAATTACTAGACATCCAGAAGTGTCATGCTGTTTAAATTTTAAATAACGTTAATATTTGGCGCATTAGTACTATTATTTTATTCGGGGTAAGATAGACTGACAGACAAATAAACTAAAAACTTAAATTTCCTATTCAGCTTTTAAAATTGGTAAATCTCGTTTTTCAACCGCCCATTTTAAAGCTACTCACGACTTGTAAATATTATAAAAAATATTAAAGGTCTCTTCCATTATTTTATCTGTTTAGTAAGTTTCGTACAGCTAATAATTTTTGTATATTTGTAAAAATTGCGAGTGAGGTCACATCGACTCCAGCTTATGCAAAAATGAAAGCTTTCTATCACGATACCCAAAAATTTTCAAAAGTACAACAAATGCAGGCAGATTATGTGTAAAAAGCATATTTCATGTGTTCATTTGTGCCATGATTGCCAAAAAAATGATCATAAGAATTGAAATTTGTTAAGATGAATTACTGCTACTACTTCTTATGGTTTTATTTTCACTTGAAATTTTCTTATAAAATAAATATTCGAAATATTGTGAAAATTACATTTTCCACTTTCTAATTAATCTTGTGGGATGTTATTCGGTACTTAAAATATAGAACAGAGATGTTACAGTCACATTTTATTGTAGACGACACAACACATATCACATTATACACAAATCGCAAGACGAGCGCAACTCAATCAATTGAATATTCATAAAAATTACTTAACACAAAGAACATCTCTAAGAGAGATGTATATCGAACACACATATCCCAATCTTACATCTTAACTGAAAAACTAAATTACTTCACTTCATTTCATGTCTTTTTAGAAAGGAAAGCAAAATATCTCAAGATATATTGCCGAAAGTGGCAATAGCGCCACCTATAGATACTATAATTTAGGGAAGGCAGTCATCCTGTTACAATCTTAAATTCCTGTGTTATGTCGATATTTTAACTTTTGACCAATTTTCCAGCCTGAACATTGGAATTACGTATGGGGTCCAAACGGCACCACTTTAGTCATTTAAGTAACATTTTGAAATTAGTACTCCGAGGATTAATCTCTCCCCCTTTCATCTAGTATACTTATCATTACCTCCAATATAAAACATTTAAAACAAACAATGTAACTAAAGTTTAATATTGAGCCCTTTATATTTAAAAATCAAACAAACAATATTTTTGCATTGAAAGATTACAATGTATGTAGTGAAGATCACAGAGCACGGAACAGAGAATCAACTTTCATACACTGTAATGGCAACTTGTTTAACATGGGATTACGCATAGACAGTAGCGACACGAGCGGATCACTCTGAAACTACGATCATAACATAAGAGAGGTTGTTAATTCAGCGAAACATCGCTTCCTTGGCTACAAAAGATAAGGGTAAAAAGAAAAAAAATACAGCGACCGCTTACTGCTTCTTGTTTTGAAATTTATGAAAGAATTATTTTAATATGAAATAACTTTGACGTATTCGTCTTGCAAACAATACATGTGTCTCTTCTTAACATAACGAGCTAATAATTTAAACTTGAAAATTCAAGAACAATAGCAGTAATAATTACGAATCAATATAAGCGTGGAAATCTAAGATCAAATAGCATAAGCACGTGTGCAAAGATAATAAAATCAGCATTCAGCAAGAAGCGCCAAGCCAGAATATGGTTACAGTTAAACATAAATCAGGAGGATAAAAATCGCCAACGCGATGGTTTAGTTTTTAAGTGATCCACTGAGGGCGCTGTTTTCAAGCCGAGTTGAGGCTCTGTCCGTACTCTGTGGTGAAGATGAGACGTCCGCACTTTTGAACATCGCAGTTTTGTTGTTTTCTTACGTCGCATGAAGGTTCTGCTTAAATGAAATAATATTTTTTCTAATAAAATTCTGGTGTACAAAATGCAGAAATAGCATCCCTAATTCAGGCAATAATACAGTTTATGAATATATATATTTCATATTAAATACCCTTAAAATACACAAATAGTGTCACATTAATTCAAATTCTTTCTTTGAAAATAAAATCTTAGCCTTTCTAAACTAATAACTTTTTACTAACTGAAAATTTAAAAAACTTTACTATGAAATCGAAATAAATTATGACACTTTAAAACTACTAGAATAAAATTTTTGCACGAAAATAAGAAAATAAACTTCGGCATTCAAGTTTCCTACTTCAATTTCGTCATACCTTTATTTCTAAAACTTAACATTATTTTATTTCTTTCCGCTTTGAGAAATGGTAATTTGACTTAGAATGCTTCGTATTTTACAGAAACTTTTAAGAATTCCTTAGTTTCCCTAATTGTTTAGACGGAATCGATTATTATAAGTTTAAAGTAAAATCAAAGTTTAATTGTACTGCTTTTTCATAAATAAAATTTAAATATAATTTTAGTAGTAAATTGTAACTTTCCAGTGTGCCATCGTTAATGGTATAAGAACAAATCCTTGTTCGAGTGTTATGTGTTAAACAAGAAAATGTCAATCCGTAACTTCTTTTTGGTCGTTTTACAATTAAAACAGAAGTTTATTTGAAACGCGAAATATCCTCGAAACACATATATTTGTGAAACTAATTCATATCTCTTTCTTATAAAACAATTTAACTTTTCAAACTGCTAAGCTAAAAAGTAGCACAATTTTAAATTTTATTTTCTATTGTTGTTTGGGAATATGTATTTGGATATCCTTTATACATATGGCATTCCCCCCCTCCCCCAATATAACCAGTATTACTGTACAGCACAAAAATCAGTATTTTATCTGCAATATAACTCGCCTTCTGCAGGAAATCAAATCTTTGTAAATCGTGAAAAATCTCTGACTGTGTCCACAAGGTTTCATTGTAAGCGAATTAGGTTTCACGATACCACAAATATCATAATTTCCGGCATATAATCCACGGTCAAAGAATTATTTTTTCGAACCAGAAAATTTTACAAGAGAGATATAACTTTAAAGATCGCTGTATACATTTGCCTGCAGTCGTTAAATAGTATTCCTGGGTCCAAAACGAATTGTTTAATCCGCAGATTACTTACTGTATACGATATAAATAATTTTATGTGCAGATTGTAGTGCTTTTTCGATGCAGCATCACTATTAACACATAGGGCCAGTTCCATGCGAACTTGTTTGTCTGTTACACAGCTGAAAATCACTATGCTTGTTGGACACCGTTTTTTTTCGAAAAGCTCGCTTTGCGTTATTCAATTGATGAGATATGTTCGATAAAATAAATCAATTTTTTGCGCTCTAAAATACTGGTAGCCAAAAATCGTCGTATGTAACAAACAAATTTGCGTGGAAATAGCCATAGATAGAAAAAAATCGACTTTTTGCTATGCATAAGACGAGTTTTCAAACGTACATTCTCATATGTAATGCGACTTTTGGAGACACAATTTATAATGTTAAACATACCTTCTAGCCAGATGAATACTTTTAGTTGCAAATTTCCAAAAAAGCTGATAAACTAGATGATATCAGTGATAAAACCCCGGGGGTCTATTTAAAAAAAATAAACAAATAAAATTTTTACGCGAACTTCTAAAATAAAAATTTCATTTTAGGAAATCTTTCGTTACCTTTTCCAGAGTGAAACATGAAACATTACATACTGATATTTGCCATTCTCACACAGTTATGCTCGTTTAACTAGCACATGCTTTTGTGGATGGCCCCTATCTTGCATTTTTTATGTGTCATTATCACATAGCTAATATGTATGTGATGTAAGTCACGAATTTTGTATTTTAAAATCTCTGTGCAATTATCAAATATAAAAATAATTTTTTCTTGTTTCTCATTTAGGAATCTATAAAGAGTTTTTTTTTTTTTTTTTTTTTTCTTTTTTTAAACTGGGAGTTTTACCTTAAGAGGCCAAATTAAAATTTAGTTCGTGAATTTTTTTAATAGTCCCGCTCGTGCGGCTGTTCTCATTTAATTACTACTGCGACTATCTCATTAAATATAAATATCTTTTAAATGAAAATTTCCAATTAGAAGTATGTGTCTATAGGCAAAATTTAAGGTATGGGATTTTGGCTTCATTTTTATAAGTCAATATATGTATATTGCTTTACATTTTTCATGCCTTTTATCATATTTCATCATTTAATAATATCTTTTGTGTTATAGCATGCAAATCAGACAACACGAAACTCAACGCTTCAAGCTTATCAAGAGGTAAGTTTTATATCATTTGAGTTATTTTATAAAATTTCGACGGATTGAATTTAGTCATTCATATCCTTAATTTGAAAATATTGTAACAATCTTATATAGACATATATAACTAAAATTAATATAATCTGACAACTGTTATTCGCTTTGAATGCAGAAATGTGTGAATTGAAAATGTGTACATTGCCGCATATGGATGGATAGCCATTGCTTCAACTCACTGATTCCCTGGACAAAATGCATTTGAAAAATTACTTAACTTACGGAATTTATAATAATCGAAATTGACACCGTAAAATCTAAATAGCGACTTTTGGTTTATTTATTAACGAAATGTCTGACATTGATTAAAAGGAAAAATTCTATTGTGAGATTTGATGTGAATAAGAAATAGTTAAGTAAAATAATCCATTAAATCAGGAACACTAATGGCTGCAGAAATAACAAGCTGGCAACAAGGTTTTTTTTTTTTTTTTTTTTTTTTTTTTTTGTATATTTGAGCTGAATTAATTCCATGTAATTTATATAACATAATTATATAAAGTGTCATATAACACTCAATTATCTTAATAAAGCTTGAAGTTTCTTATTGATATCTCTAATTTAAAAACATTATAATCAGGGGTGCAAAAATCTAGGCGCCAAAGGGTAGTTTCTCACCACTAAAATTTTAAAGTTTTTTTCGCTCAAAATTTAATATCATTCTAGCAGGAATTTTACACGAAATATTAGACGGAGAAAAACGAAATAAATTTTGTGGTGAGAAACTGCCTGCTGGCGCCTAGATTTTTGCACCCCTTATTATAATAGTCCCTTAAATATTATTACTATTATTTCCTATCAACTCACATATGTGTGAAGTATCATCGGTGGCTAATTGGATCTACTAGTCCAAGAGCCGATCGCACAAAACCCTAAGTTATCGAGCAATAGTTTCAAAAATTAATACCACTAGTGTTTAACCCTTTCCGGCATGGGCAAAATCTGATGTAAAATGAGAAATTATCAACTGACACCGGAATACACAAACGAATATTTTAGATACTTTGAAACTCTTAATTTAAACTTTTATTGTAAAAGCAAAATTTTATTAAAGTATTATTGGTGTCGTTTGCAAATTTCGAATTAAAATTAGGTATCCCAGACCGGGCACAGTGTGCCGGAAAGGGTTTACTCGTAGACTTGGCATTATGTTTTCCAGCACCCATAATTTCGTGTTTTCACATTTTTGATTGTACGGCAAACACACTGACAGATCTACAAGTGAGCCACAAGTGGTATTAAATATTGGGTTATGCACCACTTCACTTCTGGCAGACATGGATTATTAGATTCCCCTATGATTACTCTTCTATAAAATAAAGGATTTTTTCTTGTGCTTGATAACTTAGGGTTTTGTGCTGTCGGCTCTTGAACTATACCCTCAGTACTGGCAGACGGGAAGTGCTACGTCTGAACCCAATAAGTGCCCACTACCTAATCGTTCGGAATTTTCTGAGATTTCCATGCGTAAATACGGATCGGATTCTCTTAAAAAGACCCCCACAGAGAGCAAACCTTGCCCTTTGGACCTTTATCCCTCGTGTATATAATCGACTGCCATAAATAACACATACTTACATGCATATGTGAGAAATTGTAAATGTGTAAATGGCCTTTTGACGGTTATTGCTTTAAAAATACTTTTAAGTGACTTTTGTGTATTCTAGCTGTATTAGATTACATAAAAATCTATAGCTCTTATACGTAACAATGTATTAAATAAAATCTTAAACATCTAACCAGATAGAAACTATATATAAACCAATCTATTAGTACTGTAAATTAAGCTATTATATTATATAATAAGAAATTGCATATTTGGTCAAAAAATGCGTTATTAAAGCAGGCGTATACCTTAGGAGTATTTTTTTTTAATTTTTGAATCGATATCGAAAATTCCGAAAGAAGAATTTTCAACTTGTCTAATCACACACCGTCTGAAATTTAATAAAGCAACAGAAAAAAAATGTTGTTCTCTTAAATTGCAAAAATGTTTCCGATTAAGTAATAAAGCACTTTTTCTAAAAAGGTAATGATGTGCAAAAAAGCGGAAATTTTATCCCTAAAATTTGCATCAGAATTTTTTAATGGAATTTTACTTTTCTAGCTTAAGAAAAAAAAAAAATTCAAAATCATATTTTATTTAGAAATAGAGTTTATCGAAAATTCTACTGAGAATACAATGTTATAGAATGCAATTACTTCTCTCTGAAAGTGTTAAACAGCGTAAATTCTTTTTATAGATGTCACCAAAAAAATCAGTTCAAAAAAGTTTTGAAAAGGTTAAAAAAGAAAATAAAGAAAATTTTATGTAATACATTGCCATTTGATTTTTATTATTACTCTTCACATTATTACATCAAAGCTCAAGGAAATTTAACCCTTTCCGGCACACTGTGCCCGGTCTGGGATACCTAATTTTAATTCCAAACTTGCAAACGGCACCAGTAATATTTCAGTAAAATTTAGCTTTTACGATAAACGCTTAAATTAAGGAATTAAATATTTAAAAAATTTGTTTGTTTGTTCCGGTGTCAGTCAATAATTTCGCATTTTAGTACAGATTTTGTCCGTGCCGGAAAGGGTTAAACAAATATACCTATTGAATTATTGTGCATTGTGCAATAGTGCATAATATAAGTTCATAATTGTTAGCTTAGCATTTTTAAATTGATGAACATTTTTAAGAATGATCTCCCTATTTATTGATATGAGATAATGAAAAACATCATCTTATAATAAATACTTTTCATAAATGCATTCTCATAAATTAGGCTATAATATTATTGTACTTTTAAATCGACTATTGGATCAAGCAGTAAGAAAAATCATGCGTTAAGCATAGATTATGAAGCACTTTCCAAAACTTCATGATATCTTTAAGAAAATTCGTTATTTAGGGAAATAAGGACATATAGCCAAATATAGCCAAATATGCATTTCAATACTTTTGGATTGCCTTGTATTTGATTTGTCAATTTATATACATTACATATAATGGGAAAATTTAGTTTAGTAAGATAATGCCAAGCAGTTTGGAATTTCTTTTTAAGCAATTTATACTAATTGATGGAAACATACTTGAATATTTTTGTTCAGCCCTGTTATTTACCTTGTACTTTTAATACACGTCCTCATTAAGCTAAAATTTATTTTAAACTAAAATACTTTTAAAACAACTGATTTTTATGCAACTAAATTTTAATATGTTTGACAGGAAGTAACATCTTTAAAATTCCTTTGAAACGATTTTTCCCCATGGGCGGTAATATAATCGAAAACTTTTGTCTCTCCCTGTCAATACACTAATCATGATTGAAACATCATCTTCAATAGAGTTCGTGCTAGGGTAAATGTCAATAATATCTAAACGTTTTATAGCGATCCAAGTATATTTACGAGAGTTGGAGCGGAGACAGACGGACAGACAAACCGAATGCATAAGCACTTTTCAACTGTGTTAGTAAGTGTTAAAAATTGCTTTATAAAAGTAGGTGGACCTTTTTTTTTTTCTTCAGAAATTCCAAATTTATTGTCGTAACCAGGATGAGTGCCCAGAACCAGTAATATTGTAAGGTTTTCTTATCTTTCATTCTTAGCAGAAAGTTTTCTGATTACGTAAGACGAAGAGAGTCTTTAAAAATTACCAGTATTCAGAGAACTTTGGCACTCACCTTGTGCCTCTGAAAACCGTATCGGAAATTCCGAAAGAAGACGTTTTACCTTGTCTAATCACGAAATGCTTGTCATTAACCCTTTCCGGTATACTGTACCACTGCCCCCTCTACAATGCCTATTCACTGAGTAGACGACAAGCGTGAAACGTCATGAAGTGGAGGCGAAATCACTAACCCTACTGGTTCTACAATCGCCAAGAAGCTCAGAACGCGATCGTTGTCAGGGAAACCGCCTCCACTACGTCACAAGCGAGAAGGCATTGTAGAGGAGGCAGTGACTGTACCCGGTCTGGGCGCACCTAATTTTAATTCCAAACTTGCAAATTGCACAAATAATAGTTTAGTAAATTTCTGCTCTTACAAAGAAAGCTTATTAAGGATTTCTGAATGTCTAAAAAAGTCTTTTGTGAATACCGGTGTCAGTGAATAATTTCTCCTTTTAATAACAGAATTTGTCCGTGTCGGAAAGGGTTAATTAAAGCTACAACTAAAATTCAGAACGTTATGTATGATGTCGAAATTGCTGTATAATAAACATACTTCTCATGTATATAGTTTAATTTAACCTGATAATATCAGTGGTAGCGTATATGCTGCAACTCGTGTGCTCAATTTGCTAAATATTTTAATTAAGATATTCCAAATTCATAGCAGTAGTTTAATATAACAGGGATGAGATTTCCGCTTTTTTGCACACCAGAAAATTTTTTTTGAGAAAATGCTATATTGTTAAATCGGAACATTTTCGCGATTTAAAATAACAACATTTTCTCTAAGATTTTACTGGTGTCCAAAAAAGCGGAAATCTCATCCCTGAATATAGTAATACAATTTAATAACTGAATAATGTTGAACAGTGGAGCAGCATCAAGGGATGGCCTAGTTACTAGCAAATTTATAACCAGTCTTGAAAAAATGTGATACCTTAATGTTTTTGTAATGAGTCATTATAAGAGAGAACTGTAGTAAATACTACTTAAGGGGGAGGAAAAAGTAACGATATTAAGTAAAACAATTTTATAAATAGGGAAAATAAATAAAATTAAGAGTTAAATTTAAGATAAAAAAATTATGATTTATTTTAAAATAAGATCTAATTTTAGTCATGAGACTACTAGAGAATATTTTACTACTAAAATTTAATCATTCAATAAAATGAAATTTATCATTAATATTGTCTGGTATAAAAACGGAATTTACCGCATGTATTCTAACAACTGACTTGAGGGTTAAGAGGATACAGTTCATTGAAATTGGTCAGAATAATCGATTTTCTTTTTTAATATTAACTGAAAGCTTTTTAGGTGCGTTCGTAATTATGTAAATACGTAGCACTTATTGTTGTCGCTCAGTCCGTCCGTCTGTCCGTCTCTCTGTCTGTCTGTCTGTCCGCATATAACAATGCAAAACCTACCCAAAAGAATCGTTTGAAATTTAAAATACATAATTATTACATAATTTTGTCGAGACATTTCAAATTTTATGAAAATCGAATTGATAGATCAATTACAGGGACAATCAAAAGAATTCCGTTACATTACAGTCAATGGGGAAAAAGTTTCAAATGCATTTTAATCGTTTGAAATTTAAAACGTATATTTATTGCATAATTTTGTCGATTCATTTCAAATGTTATGAAAATCGAATGCATAGATCAATTACAGGGACAATCAAAAGTATTCCGTTACATTACGATCAGTGGGGAAAAAGTTTCAAATGCATTTTAATCGTTTGAAATTTAAAACGTATAATTATTACATAATTTTGTAGAGTCGTTTCAAATGTTATGAAAATCAGATGCATAGATCAATTACAGGGACAATCAAAAGTATTCAGTTACATTACGATCAATGCGAAGAAAAGTTTCAAATACATTTTAATGGTGTTACACTCATTTGAACATAATAGAATTGGCATGAATCTTTGAAGTATGTACTAAAATATACATTATGTACAATCTGTGATTCAAAGAATATTTATTATTAAATTACAGGGCCACACAAATGTATTCCACTAAATAATGTTATACGGGAAAACATTGTCTGGGGCGTGTTTTAATTATATTAAACTACTTCACATTTTTTGAATACGATATACGTTAATGAAGTATAATAAAAATTACTCCCTGCATATTTACAGGAACACAAAGATTTCGACCACTGTACTGTATCCAAAGTACGCTCTACTATATCAGCAAGATCTGAATATTTTAAAACTTCGTTAACGTACGAACGCACCTCATTTGCTACGCTTCACGTGCAATTTCCAACTTGTTTTAACTGCTTTCCGACACAGAAAAATGTTGTTGTTCATAAAATAATAAATTGTTGACTGACACCGGAATTTACAAACGACTTTATGAATAATCAACAACTTATTAATTTAAGCTCTCATTCTAAAAACAAATTTTATTAACTTTTCCGGTGATGAGTAAATCTGTTTAAAATAATCAACTTCCAGCAGAATTTATAAACGAATCTATCAGAAAATAGGAGTTAGTTTATTTTCAAGTTTATTATAAAAAGAAAATTTTAATTAAATACTCCTAGTACCAGTAAACCAAATTTTTTTTTTAAGTACATCGCGCCGTTAAAGTTTAACTATTCGTGCTATACTATTTCGTGCTAATCCTATTTGTGCCGTTTACAAGTTTTGAATTAAAATTAGATGCGCCTGGAGTAAGGCAACCTGTGCCGGAAAGGGTTAAATACGAATATCTGTACGACAATTATATCGCGAGATGCTATAAATTTTATAATAGATCCAGCGCAATTAATTGCTAATACAAAATGAAGATATTAAACCGATTTTTCATGTTGTTCATATTTTTATAGCTTGCTTATTCGGAAAACGGTAATGATTTTTTTTTTTATTTGGATGGAGGTTTGATTTTTTTTTTTTTTTACTTGTTCTCCATGTGGTTTTTAATATTTTAGTGTACGGATTTAACATTTAAATTTGTCCTTATTTTTTTTAATATTTAAATTTAAAATTTGTTGATTTGCTTTCATTTTTTGATATACACCAGAAAAATAAATTCATATTAAATTTAAAATCTCATGCATCTAAAAAATTATTAAACTGTTTTATGCAGTGTATTCTAACCAATGTAGGGAAAAAAGGAAGCTTTGGAAGCATGGAAAAAAATATATTTTTAAAAATAGTGTGATTTTTAAAAAGTTATTTTTTGAAACTAAAAAAAAAAAAAAATTAGTTTTTAGTATTAAGTATTGTTCTATCACATACAGTACAATGTTATTCAAAATTGAAGAGATGGTTTCAAAAGTATAGTGCTCCCCTAAACAACATTTTTAAATTTCTTTTTTCAAAAGAAAAAAAAAATGTTACATAACACATATCTACCTGTTTTTGTACCATTTTTCTTCAGACTATTAAATGCAAACTAAGATTTTTAAACACAAGCACCTATTAAATGTGTTGCGTAATAATGCAAAATATTAGTGCATAATTTGTATCTAAATACATTCACATTTATCAACATTATTTAATAAGTATAGCAGCCCTGTGATATGATATAATGAATTACATCACCTAACTGATAAATGCTTTTCGTAAAATCACTTACTCCTTTCATCTCAATCTTGAGATACACATTACATTTTATTTAGCTGCTGATTCCATTCTTCTTCTTTTGTTCTTAACCTGTGTTCTTTGTAAGCAAATTCTATGTACTTGTCTTTGTTCTCTTTTCAGATGGCAGCGAAGAAGCATGGCATTATTCAGCAATAACAGCTGTTGCCGTCATTTCCTTTTCAATTATTGTTGTTGTCTTCGCTTGTGTTTTCTATGTTAGAAGAGTTTATATTGAAAAGAAACACAGAACAATGGCGGTACTTTTAGATATACGTTAAATGTTCTTTCATATTTTACTTTATTTTTAATTATTTGTGATTGAATATCTGAAAATTATATATTTTTTAAATTATAAAATGTAATCGAGTCTGTTTTAATATATATGGAAGTACAGTTTCATTTATTATATGATGATGATTATTATGACTTCGATTTAAGGGATAAAACTTCCGGTCCCAGTTGCTTGTTATAAGACGTGTGATGTATTTACCTGTGAATAAGGGACACTCGAATTAACCATTAAATGGTCGCATTTAATTAACTTTTAAAATTTACATTCATTATTCCATAGGTGCCAACCTAACATCGATTATCCGTAATACATACGTTAATTTAACACTGGTTTAATGAGTTTCGAACCAGAATTTTTTCAAAGAAATGAAATTAAGTATGTTCCAGTAACAAACCTGAAATTAAATAAATAAAGATTCATGAAATATATTTTCTGGTTTGAAATAACGTTAACTTGCATCAAACTAATCCAAGTATTACGGAAGATTAGTTGAAAGTTGGCAGCTATGATTATTCTCACCACGTTTTATGAAAAAAAATGTTCATCTTCTTTAATGACAAGTAAAATGATACCAGAATAAAACCAATTACACTATTTTATAAAACTGGTTGGAGTCAAACTATTCTGAATAAAAGCTGTGAAACTTGCTGCCCGTGAATGTCTCGGGCGCGACGATTAAATGTTTAGGGGTCACTTAAAAATGAGATTAAAGGTGCTTATTTTTGCATTTGAGATCATGAAATACTCTGTGAGGAAAATGAAAATGCAGATTTTTGTGAACTTGTCAAACAGACAGACAGTCATGTTGATACGGAGGCATATGACACAGTTAACGACCATTTATTTACCGACAGTTGTGATTCGACATCAGTGCGCTTATCAACATTGAGAATAATAATGAAAATAATGAGGATGATTCTGAAATAGGAGAATAAAAGAAAATTGTGAAATAATGAACTTTACATATGCTTTTAGGCTATTCTCAATTCCAAAAAACGCAACTTTTAGGATGTACATTTTAATTTATTTTTATTCGTAAATGCCTGAAACTAGCAAGCGTAGTTCTTCAGAAAATATGTAATAAATCAATTTTTTCTATTTTTTTTTTTATCGTTTTTATTTACTTTTTTTTTTTTTTTCAAAGGCAATAGAACTCAGAAAATATTGTCAAACTGAGAGTGTTTAACTGAATTTCTACGCGAAAGAAAAATAACTATTCAAGAAAAGGTAAAAAATGCATTTCTCGCGTGATTAAAATTACTTATAACTCAATAGCTAATTTATTTATAAAAAAATGAAAACAGTTCAATTTCAAATCGCTTCCATAATCAAGCATTTCTGTTTTACATATTTCAATTGAAAATGAATTTGTAAATGTGTCAAAATATTTTCTGCTTGCTGAGTAGAGCAGTTGAGATATTTGTTGAATTAAAATGCTCAAAACAGTTGAATACTCTTTTAATACGTCTTGTAATGAAGAACCTTAATTTACAAGTATGGTAAATGAACACTTGAAAGGTTTATACTGAAAAACTGAAATTTGCAAAACAATCCCATTTGATTGTTACCTCAAGTAAAATACTTTTAAATGTTTTTATACTTTTTGCATGTACACAGTTTGCATAAAAAATACAAATCAATAATTTTATAAATAATTTAATGATTTATTAATTAATTGTAAATTTTAATTAATTAATTATCTTTTTTTTTGCATGATAAACGCATAGCTGCCAACATCTTCCGCTTTTTTGGTCCGGAAAAATTTTACAATAAATTTTATCATTGAAAATCGCCGTAATCTGCCGATTAAATAAGTTGACATTTTCTATAAATTTTTCCGGACCAAAAAATCAGAAAAGTTGGCAGCTATGATAAACGTAATTTATACACTTCGGGTTACTTAAATTTCATCTTAAATGCTTTGTTATTTTTATATCCTTCTGAACGATGAATTAAAATAACATAAAAACTCTGAATAAAGGACCCCTATATTTAAGGGGCAAAAGTTCCGGTCCCAAAGGTGACCCTTATTTGGATGTTTTACTGAATAATAAAGCATTCTTTCAACAAGAAAATTTATGAAATCAAAATTTACTGCCCTCCGCGTGGAAGTAGTTTGAAACCTACATAGTTTCTTTTTTGGAAAAAAAAAAGTTTACTTGTAAGTGTTTGTTGATTTAAAAAAGCCAGGAAGTTGGCAAGTATGGTCCTTCGTAGCAGATAGGTTGATCGAAATTTGAAACTGAAAAGGGTTTGTGGCTATACTGTATAAACTTAAGGGGGCAATTCACCTTTTCTACAATTTTATATATTTAAAAAATATTTTTAAAATTATGATCTTTTTGTACATTAATGTTCATCTAAATGTAAAGTCGTGAAAAAAAAAATATAAATACTCCCTACGAACTCTTTTACAAATTTTCGTAAAACAAAATTACTTATACTGAATAATTGCTGAATAAATTACTGAATAAATTATTCTTTTAAATGGTGTATATAAAATTCGCTTAAGGAACTATCTGTATATTAAAACGAAACCAAGCTTCCTTTTTTGCAATAGCAATGCCCTATTTATCAAAAAATTTCAAATCATCGGCTCAAATTATGCCTAGGCACCAAATTTCAATTCATTTGAATAATAAGTTTTTGAATTATAAACATTTAAATTTTACTGCTTCTAACGTTAAATTACATATTCATATTTTTATTAATAGCTCCTGAAATTATACTCCTAATGTGCTATTTTTTAAAATATAGCAATAATACTAAAAATACCAAACGTAAATATGTTAAATTTGCAATTTTTATAATTTTATGCTATGTATGATGAATTATAAAATTAACATTTAAAAAAATATATGAATTGCAACCTACATCTTTTAATGGATCCTGATTTATGAAAATCCAAGATTTAAAATTTTTCTTTCAAGTAATTTTCAAGTTCTGCTTAAAAATGACAAAACGTTTTAAAGGACAATCTACGATAGAAGTGAATAGATATTTTGAAACTTTTTATGGTGTCCTGTAATCTAACAGTTTTCAATGTTTGCTTGAGTGTCGCTCTGTCGGTCTTCAGTGAAGTACAGAACTGCAATTTGGATACAGAGCAGTGTTGCCAGATGGGCTACTTTTTTAAAATTCAAATTCTTGATTGGGACCACTTTTTACAAATGATAAAATGTGCCTTATTCAATGACATGATAATTAAGGCAAAAACAAAAGAAAGTTTACTTTTTCAAAAAAGTGATGCCAATCAAGAAATCTGAATTTAAAAAAAGTAGCCTACTGGCAACTCTGATACAGAGCCTAATGTATGCTCTTTTAAAATAATAAATTTTACGATTAATTAATTTCTTATCAAACAAATTGCAAGAAAAATTGTTTATAGGCTTATTGAAAGGTGTAGTGTTCATATATGCAGTCAGAATTGGATTCTGCTATTGAAAAAAAAAAGTTGGGTTTTATTTTAATATGTAGATGGCACCCTAAGCAAATTTTGTGTGCATAATTTAAAACTGACTTTATTTCGAATTATATGTACTGATAATTTTCTTCTATGATATTTTACTGAAGATTTCGTAGGGGGTATTTTTTTTTTTTGTTGTTGTTTGTTTTCCACGACTGTATATTTGAAAACAGATTTTTTTTAAATTGTATATTTAATCAAAAACTATAAAAATTCGAATTTTTATAAATATTTGCTATTTTTTAAAGAACTGTTTCTTAAAATTATCAAATGTACATTACACAAGAATTACACAAAAAGAGTTGTGTAAAAAGGCTGGGTACAATATGTGTATTTCACAAAAAGATTTTGATATATCTAATATTACACTACATATAATTTATCTATTGACACATAAAGTGTAAAATGTTGAAATACAATCATCTTCATATGCACTTTTTTTAAATATAAATAGAAAAACCTTAGATCTAATTTTATGCGCAGATTTATCACATACATAATACAGGGCTGCCACAGGTGACTATATTTTATTCTAACTGGCACCACTTTCTTTAAACAGAAATCCTTGGCAGACACTTTAACAACAATTGCAAGAGAGATACATTTCAAAATTTTTGCTAGAATAATACTGGTACAAACAAAATTTAAAAAAAGTCGCCTGTGGCAGCCCTGATAGTAAAGAACATGTTCAAAAAAGTTTAAATCTGCATCTCAAATACAAAAGCTCTTAGCCTTTTTAACCCTTTCCGCCGCAAGCAAATTCTATTAGTAAAATGAGAAATTGTCTATTGACACCGGAATTTATTAAGGACTTGTCTAGATGTTACGAATCACTTAATTTAAGCTTTCATTGTAAAAAGCAAAATTATATTAAAAAAAATTACTGGTGCCGTTTGCAAGTTTGGAATTAAAATTAGGTGTTGCCGGCCCGGCAACACTGCGCAAGAAAAGGTTAAAACAAAAAATTAGAGAAAATATGAACATTGAGAAAAATACATTTAAAGATTTGATTTATGAGGATAACTGCTCTGGGTATATTAACAAAATTTACTCTATCTCGCAATGTAATTACCGTATAGCTAAAATTAATGTACCACAATATTTATAATTACACAGACTTTTAGTTAACATTAACCCATTAGTGCCCAGCGTCCCTTTTTAGGGACGCTTCAAAAGGTGTATTCAGCACTGTTTTTGACACCGGTAAAAAAGAAAAGCAATAATTATTTTATTTAAATGATGCATATTCGTGATTAATGAACTAAACTCAAATCTTCTAAAAATAGTGGTGCCAACCAAATAAAATTTACGCAAAAGATGCTGGGCACGAATGGGTTAAAAAGATCGATTTTTGGCCATTTTTAAGTAACCTCTCTTTTTAAGGCATCCAAATTGACCTATTATTGATATATCCACAAAACGATTTTTTTATGAAGTGTGTAATTCATTTATGATCCTTAATTGCTTGTTATAGATTTATATTTTCAGTGATTAAGATTTCATTTCAAACTAGGTTATGAAGCAAGAAATAACACCTTCCTCGAATCTGCAAGATGCGGAATATCAGTCATCCTTTCAATCCATCCCCCCTTCATGTGGAACAACTTTTCAAGTAAAGTATTTCAAATATATTTTCTTACATTGACAAACTATTTAAAATAGAGCAATACAAATTGATATTCTGGAAACAAATAAGAGTGGAATGTCGATTATCGGACGTAGATGGGGCCGAATCTACATGGGATAATCGAGACTTCCAGATACAGTCAGCTCTCGTTAATTCGAACTCGTCGGCACCGCAAGAAATGTTCTAAATATCCGAATTTCGAATTATGGAAAGTATGAAATGATATGGTACTATTACAAAGTAATTAATGTTATAGTGTTTTTTTAAATTTATTGTGTCTGTTATCATCAGGATATGACTTAATATTAAATTAGAATGTAGAAATACATAAACTAATTAAAAGATTAGAAAAAAGCACAATGAAAGAAAAACTTGAAGCGTCACTGATGGGCACCTTGGAAAGTGGATATCAAATCCATTAGATTACATGTATACTCGTTTAGAAAAATTGTCACAAAAATCAAAGAAAGTTATTCAAATGATCTGAAATCCGTGAGAAAGAAAGGAAGAATGAAAAATCGGAATTCTCGTTAGTTCGAATTAAACGATGTCAAGAGTAAATGAGTTCGAATTAAAGAAAAAGTTTAATGTTATTCTGACATTGAAAATTTCGGGACTTCATGTTTAGTTCGAATTAAGTGAAGATTCTAATTATCCGATTTCGAATTAACGAGAGTCTACTGTATTCGATTTTTTTTCAATAATCATTTACTTTTATATGTAACAACATTATCGAATTCATCTTATGTATATTTAAACTGCTAAAAAACTATCTAAATTCAAATTATGTATGAATAATAAATGTATTTTGTAATCAAATTCCTGATATCCTGAAACTGTAAAGATTTCTGTTTGCGAAAAAAAAAGAACAAAATGGATTTTGTTTTCATAGCCTGCTTACAATCAGAGGGGTCAATAACATTCGAATGCTGAGGCAGTCGGTAGTACGGCCTTCCACATTTTGAAATAAGTGTTTTCATTTAAAACAGGGAGATCACAGACCGTCGGACGCTTACAACGGGACACCTATTATATAGACACTTACGCCGAAATCGGAGTTTACGGATACTCCAGCTTATTTCAAAGGAGTTCAATGAGAGGAAAAAAAAATATTTGTCTTTATTCGTAGATTAGAAAGAACTGCTTCCATACACAAGAAATGTGAAAGTAAAAAAAAAATAGGTAAATGACGTTGATTTATAGAAAGTTCCCTTTAAACGAAGGTCAGATAGAAGATATTATATTGTTGCTAATTGCAAGGTTCGCACACTCCTTGGAATTTCCAAGGACTCTGGCACCACTATTAAAAATAAGGAAATTTACTTTTAATTTTCAAACCACAACTTCGTAACTCCCACCTTCATTCACAGATTTTACGATAATTTTCTGCAGTGAAACACTTTAGTGGTAGACTTGTGCGAACCCTGTAATTAATACATTTTATTCGATATGTGAAGAAATCTCTATTGTTGTTCAATACCTTGCAAAGAATACCAAAATAAATTTCTGGGAATAATTATGTAACTAATTGTTTTAGGTTAGAGTAAATAATGTATAAGAGTACTTATAATACTCTAATGAAGTGTAAAAACCAGTTTTTATAAAATATACGGAAGTAAGGAAGATACAATTTACTTATAATATTCACAGAGAAAAGGCTCCAATATGACAACAGTAGAATATATATTTTTAAATAGATGGTAAGCATCTGGGTATTGGAGATTACTCTGTGTTGGTGGTTTTGGTACTAAAAAATCATTAAATGTTTCCAAATATTCATTTTTTGTGTGTGAATGATATATGTATAACTGATATATGTTTTAATTAAAAACAACTGACCAAGATGGAGCACTGATGTAAGCTTGTATCTCGTAACTAAGCAATTACATTTTATGGGGATAAAGAAGTGAAAAAAGTTTAAAGATTCATTAAAGAACGATAATGTAGAGCCCTCCATACTCACGGCCGACAGATATGATAAAGTACTCGAAGTGTTAGAGTCTTCACCTCTCCTGTTCTACTGGTCAATGGCTTAAAGTTGTTAAACTTTGCTTTTGAATTTTTTTCTTTGGGAACTTCTACGACCGTGTCACTCTCTGTGGTTCCGGTAAAAAATCGAAGAAGGTATGAGATTTTCGACAGGCGCACGAAATCCTGTATGCAAAGTTGCGGGCTTGTAACAGTTAACAATTTAAATTTTTAATTATTATTTTCTTCATATTATAAAATGCGTATCATAAATCACTTATTTATAGAAACACGTAAAATTTCTCTGTTATCTGATTTATTTGAATGGATAATTCTTTAATATACGTTCTTTTCTATGGTATGCATGTTTTTATATATCAGTGTTATGAATTGTGCATAAATTCTACACATTGTATACAAGTCTGTACACTAGAAAAAGATAGTTGTACTCTAGGTTTTTTTTTCTAGAACACTGTATTTTGCACTGATGAAGAATCTCGGTCGTAGATTCGAAACAGTTGTTTGCTACTTTTTCATGCATTATTTGTGCATTTCTAAACGTTGGTTTTCTATCTTTATACTTTTTTGAACTAAGGCTTTATTTGCTATTTTAGTCTTTATTAATAGTTCCATGGTTTGTCATTGTATATGTCGTAAAATTGCGCATGGCTGTTTTCAACTAAATATAACTGCAAAAGTTAATTGTAACTAATTGAAGCATTATGATGCAGAAATGCTGAAAATTTAATAAAATTTCGATTTTTTTAATTTTAATATTCAATGATATAAAATTCAATACGAGAATTTATTTATATAAGTAAATCGAAGTTGAATAAAAATTTAGTCATTGAATTTGATATGGAATGCACAGGAATGTGCATGGAACATTTTGAAATTCTCTTCGTTTCGCATGGAATTTTTTGTCATCAATCAAAGCTTTCTAACCTTTTTAATGTTTCAAACAACATAAATTTAAAATATATAAACGATTAATTTTATGAAATTACTAAAGAACCTTATTAAAACTATAGTTTTATTTCAATTTAATTACTATGAAGATATACTTTATTGTTTGCAAGTTTAAAAATCTTGTCTATATTCAGTATTTCAAAATCTGCATGCATAAAATATTTTCTGTGAATATATTGAAATTTTCTATAACTCTTCGCTATCATAAACAGGGTGATTCTAACTTCATGGTAAAACTTTGAGAGTTCGGTAACAATCATTTATTGCATGGGAATTTATAGGCGCATGTGACGTGTTCAGGTAAAAACAATAGGAGGCCAATGTAGCCCTCTTTCATTTTAAATTTTCTCTTTCATCGAAGAAACTTCTTATTCTAATCTTTTCTTTATTTAACCATTTCTTGCGCAGTGTTGCCGGGACGACAACACCTAATTTTAATTCTAAAAATTAGGTACCGTTAGACTTGCAAACGGCACCAGTAATATTTTAATATAATTTTGCGTTTACGATGAAAGCTTAAATTAAGGAATTCGTAATATCTAGACAAGTCCTTTATAAATTCCGGTGTCAATCGACAATTTCTTATTTTACTTACCCATCAAACGTAGTATAGGGTAAGTCTTGCAATCGTTTTGAAAATCGAAAAAGAATTTTTGACGGATTTACACGTTTTAGATAGTGGAGTTTCCGAAAAACATATTTTTAGAAAAAAAAATGCCGTCCGTCTGTCTGTCTGTAAACGCTCTATCTCCCGAACAAATTGAGATAGAGACTTGTAATTTTTTATGTAGTTAGTATGTAAGAATGGGATGAAGCCTATTTAATATCAGTAACCTCGATTATCCGGAACTATTTTTTCCGGACTCTCGAAAAATTCGTTCTGATGAAAGGTAAATAAAAATTTTCGAATTTTTTTGTTCTAAGAAATGGACGTAAAAGGCAATAAAATAACACACATTTTGCGTATAGAACGCAGTCGATCGGATTATTAGTTGCCGAGATATCTGTAATCCTGTTTTCCACATTCTTCGATTTATCATGACCCTGTATTTCATTCAAATTTCAATTCAGAGGTATATTTTAATTGGAAATGAGAAGCTTAATCCGACGCACTTAATTGTTAGTTAATAGAATAATTATTTTTGGAGTTATAAGGATGTTTCTTTTACGCAGTTTGGTACTACTTGAGTAGTTTGGTGTTTTATATAATTTGTCGAAATTGGTAATCAGCAGTTCTTTAATATAACATTACTATGTATATTAACAATATTTAAATTTTGTTTATGAATTGCAATGCATTGTATAAATAGTTTTCACATGTTTTATTTTCATATACATATCCATGATGGGTAAGTATTACGGTAGCCCCCAACGACTAGTTACTAATAGAATTTGCTTACCCCGGAAAGGGTTAAGACATGCATTTCATGATTCCACAAAGAAAAAAAATCATCTCTGAAAATTTCTGGTCTGAAATGAAATGTTTCAATTAAAAAAAAATCCATTTCTACTTTTTTAATGTATTTCCTGTGTTTGATAGATTTTCCAGTTTTACGGTTTTTTAAGTTAAAAAAAATCCGATCTGATATGAGAAATTTCTTAAGAAAATATTTTTCTTTATATAATCATAAAATGTCTGTTTTAAATAAAGAAAAGATTGGAATAAAATTGTTTCTTGGATGAATGAGAAATTTTTAAATAAAGTGACATAGCGGATCCCTGGTGTATTAGTCTCAACTCGTCATTTGTATACGCAACAAATGGTTGTTAACCATTTAAACCAACCCTTAGAGCAGGGGTGCACAACCTTTGGCCCGCGGGCCACAATTATACCACTATTTTTACGCAGAATAATTTTCCTTATAGTAATGACAGAAACTTTGCTATTAAAGAAAATAAACTACCGTAATTTCGGGTGTATAAGCCGCAGATCAAACAATTCTTTTTCGACCCAGAATTTTTTAAGAAACAAATATAACTATTTAGATCGCCGTAAATATTTGTCTTTAATCACTAAATAAGATTTCTGGGTCAAAAAAGAATTGTTTGATCCGCGGCTTATACACCCGAAATTACGGTACACTTTTCAAATATTCTGGTGTCAACCGATTTTCTGGTAAAAAGGTTGTGCATCATTGCCTTAGAGTTTCTATCATGAATTTAGAATCATCCTGTATATCACTATATACCGGGCTGCTACAACCAACTATTCTTTAATTCTGGTATTCTTTAATACTGTCTAAAAAAAGAAATTTTTAGAAATCACTTTGGAGACATTTGCAAGAGAAATATACTTCAAAATTTATATTGGAAAAATACTGGAGGGAATAGAATATGAAAAAAACCCTGTTTAATGGCCCTGGTTTTACCCTTTCCGGCACACTGTGCCCGGTCTGCCATATTGCAGTGAAAAATGCCAAGCTGGCCATCTTCCTCTTAGCTTAACACTTTGCGGCTCATGGCAAATTCTTTGTTTAACCCTTTCCGGCATACTGTGCCCGGTCTGGGACACCTAATTATAATTACAAACTTGCAAACGGCACCAATAATATTCTAGTAAAATTTTACTTATATAACAAAAGCTTAAATTAAGGACTTCAAAATATCTAAACAATTCGAATGTCAATTCCGGTGACAGTCGATAATTTCTCATTCTACTAACAGATTTTGTCCGTGCCGGAAAGGGTTAAATGACTTGGTATTTTAAAACTAAATAGAATTAGAAATGTTATTTGTAGTTAACTTCAGAAATACGATGAGAAAATGTTGAGTATTTCATAATTAAAAAAAAAACCCTTTTATTCTTACCTTTCTATTCACATGCATTATGGTTCACATATTTTTTGTATATATATATATATAATAAAGTTGCATTAAAATATTGGTGATATTAATTGATAAGGCATGCGCATGGGGCATTTTGAAAAATGTTTTGTAATGTTTAAATGTGTTTTTGTATTCAGGAAAAATCCTTATCCCTCCCCCTCCCCCCCAAAAAAAAAATCTTGTATGCAAAATATGTAGCATAATGCATAAACAGTAACAATGAATAGTACATAAAACGGAATAAAAACAAATAAAAAAAAAATCATTTTGAAAGTTGTTTGCTGCCTTAATATTCAAAAATAGAAATAAATATGCCCGAATTTTAAGGGGATTTCTATTTCCTTCATTTTACTAATTTTTAAAGCGTTACCAAATCTTGTCAAATTTCAAAAACAAAACTAATCCATAATAATTCGAATAAAACCATAAATTCTCTTGAAGAAATATCGAATAAAAGATCAGTCTCTCTATGAATTACATGTTTACATCTAAAATTATATGTTAAAAATGTAAAAATGACATATTTTTGTAAAATAGTCTCGAACTCATTCAGTTAATCTATCTTATATTTATTTGCATTGTGTTTAACGTAAAATTTAAAGTTTTTATTTTTATTTTTGAGGGATAAAATCTTATGGGGAAGTTTTAACAATTTCTTTAATAAGTGTTATCAGGTTTTGAAGAGAAACTTCCAATCTCAACAAGAGATTTATGCATATAAAACAATAATATTATAAGTGGTGTAGCCAGAAAGGGTGTCTAAATGCTCTGTATACCAGTAATATTGTAGAGTTTTCTTTGATTTGAATAATAGCTGAATTTTGTCCAGGTACATAAGGCAAATAGAACTCAGTGTTGCCAGATTGGGGATTTTGTCCCCATTATGGGAATTTTGAACCTCCATGGGAATTTTTTGGGGACAAGTAAATCTTAGGGACATGTTTGGGGACTATGACCATATTTAGGGGAAAACTTGGGGAATTGTTATCACAATTTCAATTTTTGCTTTCAGGAATTTCCCAATACTGGATATGTTTCGAATTCGATTTTGGTTTGGAAAACAAAGACAAAATATAGAAATAACAGATATAAATCATTCTCGTGGTCGTGCACACCGTTTACATGCACTACATATATATCATTATATGCATTGGGCTATCCCCCATTTGAATTTTCAGATAAGTGATTCAGATTTTTCTGTCATCGCAGACAGAAACAGAAGCACAAAAATACATTTCATTTAATAGTATAGATTTATGGGAAAAATAAATAAATGGGGATTTATGAAAAAATAAATTTTTTCATAAATGGGGAATTTTTTCAAAAAAATGCTTGATTTGGGGAAAATATGAGTTTAAATTTCTTTAAAAATGTTATAACGGAAAATTTAAAATTGAGAATTTGCTTTTTTGAGTAGATATTGCGTTGGGGACGTTTTCTGAAAAAAGCCCTGATTTGGGGAAAATTTCAGAAATTTTGGCGAAATTGACTTCCGACAATCTGGCAACACTGATAGAACTTTACAAAATGTAGTGGTATCCAGAGTATTTGGGGCCTCACCCTGGCCACATAATTATATAAAAATATTCTAGAATACACTAAAATTATTTTCATTTACTTTTTCGAATTTTTCTTTCCAACATACTACGGATTCATATAACAGAAATCAGAAAGAATTACTTGAAACTATAGGACTGATACGATTGAAACTTGTTATATTTACTTTAAAGTACTCCTTTCTGTTGCAAAATTTGAATATTCACTATTCTCTATTTTCTCAAGCTGATTTTAGATGTAAACAATTTTTTAAAGATTTTGATTTGAAATTATTAAAAAACTTTTTGAATTTTTTTCTAGCCTATATTAGAAGACCAAGTGAATATGTACAGCCGGGTGCATTGTCATAACAACGGACAACAGTTACACATACTTATAGGTAAATAAATATGTAAGTATGTTACAACATCGTAATTTTTATTTAGATTAGATTTTTCTATTAGTTAAAGTATCATTCTGCTAAAGTGCATGCATAAAATATGTGTACAGTAAACTCTGTCTCAAACAGATTGAAATCTCTTTTACGTGAAATAACACCAGTGACACTGGTGATAATTATTAATTACAATGATACACTTTGTATAAATCACCATTAAACGAAAATAACAAATCAGTACGCGTTTCAAGCTACAACTATAACAGCTCGTCATTAGCTGAACCAACACGTGTACGTAAAGAGGACAGAGTTTGAGAATTTTCTTTTTTCAACTCTTGTCTAACTCTGCCCCCTTACGGACACGTATTGGTTTAGCTGATAAAGAACTGTTATAGTTGTAGCGCGAAACACGTCCTGATTTGTTATTTTTGTGTAATAATGATTTATACAAAGCGTATTATTGTAATTTTTTTACGGTCAAAGATTTAAATATTTCACAGAATGATTTTAATTTGATAAAATCGTCGCAATACTTCCTCAATCTAAATCGACAAAGTCTGTTGTACCTTAGTACAATGTATTTTAAACAACAATATCAATTAAATGCTGTGTGTAAACATATTCGTTACGCGAAAAACATGATTCTTGATGCGTAGATTTACATTTTGGGCAGTGTAAGGGTTTATATTATTAGGTGTCGTTCATCTGACAAACATAATATTTTTTGAAATTCAAGTTTCATTATGTTAATGAAACTTTTGCGATTTTATAATAATTCAGTATTTCAAATATAATTTTAAACAATTTTGTTCCCTTTTACAAATTTAAAATTTTATTCATGCCTCCACTATTTTTTTAAATTTCAAATTAAAAAAGAAATAAAATAAATAAAATAAATTGATTTTATTTAAATGGTTTGATTTGAACATTTATAAGTTGATTAAAATAAATAACTTCCTTTTATATTTATTTTTAAAGTGTATTTATTGGTGTTAAACATCTATGTAAGAATTTAATAAATCAACAAATCATATTTAATAATTAAAGGATAAATTGTTTTAAAAAGAATATTTAATGAAACCCCGTGTGCGATCTGAGATCACTTACCCACTTGTTTTTAATAACATAATCTATGTAGTTGCATGGCTATATTGCGACAAAGTGGCTTTTTAATTCTTTTTGGACAACGATCACATATAATGTGCCAGTCTCTGAGCCTTATATATATATATATATATATAGTATATATATTTCTTGTCAAGTATTTCTTTTTTTCAAGTACAGATCAAAGATTTGTAACTGTTATGGGTTTTTTATTCAAGTATTATAAAAATATTAATATATTTTGTTTAATAAGGCTGGAGCAGATTTTTTTTCTTTTATTACGTGGACTTTTATTTAATGAAGCACTCGTACTATCTTAGCAGGAAAGTAATCCTAATGGTTTCATCTCCTCAAATAATGACAGAAGATGGATGTACTAACGGTTTTGCTGAGTATAGATCTCAATTTTAAAGGACAAAAATGTATTAAACAAGAATAATTGAATACTAATAATAAAAACAATAAACATTATTCAAGAAAACCCAATTATTTTAGAAAAATCGCTTCACAAATATTGCTCACAAGATGGGAAAAAAATCCTTACAATTACTGAGGGAAATCCCAGTAACAGTAGTAACCGACATCTTAAGGATTCGCTCTTGTTTCAAGCACTGTTTAAAATGCATTTTATTCCTATTTTAACTTGAAAGTACAGTACAGGTACATTAAAACATTATTGTTTACAGAAATAAAAGAAAAACATATAATTTTTATTACGAAAAATTAATTTGTTTTCAGAAATATGGGTCTAAATGTCCAGTAACTTTCAAAATCTTCATTTTGAAAAAAAAATAATGACAGTAACTCAAACATAAATTATCGCTGTTAAGACAAATAAATTTCACCTAGACAGACTTATATTGCACACAGTTTTACAAGAAAATGCTTATTTGATTTTAATTTTTACTGAAGTGTCAGTTACTGTAGAGACGGTATCGTATTGTAACCGAAAAACATATGATTTTCGATACTGTTGGACACATAAAACCCTGCGTTGTTGACAAACCTTAGAAGTTTGACCTATGTCCTAAAAATTTGTTTTTTCAGTACTCTGTGCTTCGTACGAAATTTGGGCTAACTCTGTTAAAATTAATGAAATCTCACTCGAATACCTATTATTTCAAGTTTTTACACCAATTAAAAATTTAGAATATCGCTATTTTTTTTTCCAAATTTTGATATATAAGTTTGAGTTATAATACACCTTTTCTTACAAGTTGAAATTATTTTACTTAGGCTTGAAGAGAACCATTGAGAAATAATGGAACCTTTAATTATAGAGATTTATTAATATATTTTATACAAATTTAGAGCAATATATATGTAAAAGAAAAGCACACTGGGACATGGAGAGACTTTATTTTGGAATCGCATATGTTAGGAATTTACTAACACATTAACGAAACATTTTTAAATATATTTTTAGATGTCAGACAAATCTTTCTGTGTGAGTAATTTGAAATAAAAGGCGAAGAATATATAAAACTTCCTGTCAATTTCTTTGTTTTGACAAAGATGCAGTTATGTTTTTCATTTATTTGAAGATTTTTGTTTAAGTATATATTTTTTTAAACTATTGTATTACTTTTGAAATACACACATTGATTTTACTGATTTTATAATAAACTTGGTTTGTACGGCTGATGGAATTTTGCAGACTCAGAAATCTCATTGTACTAGTAATCTCTTATAGAAAGTCTTAACTTAACATTTAGCTTACGAGTTAATAGAGTAATTTCCCGCGTATTATTCGAGGATCAATCAATTCTTTTTGGGCCCAGAATAGATTGAAATGAAGTATTTTCCACAATCTAATAAGTTACATTTCTTTTAAAAAATTTCTTGGTCTAAAAACAACTGTTTCATCCAGGGAAAATTACGGTACTGGTGGCTATTTATGTATTCACTTGCACCACAGTTTAAAAATGCATTTATTTATGGTAGACATTTCTCGAAAGTATTCTACTGTAAGCGTACAGCAGATAATTTTTTTTTCAAAAAGTTGCGCATATAGAATAAATATTTATTTTTTGGGACGAAATATAACCCCACTTCGTAATCAAAAGTTCCAGTAAGACTAAACTTAATTTAGATTTGTTTTTCTATAAGAGAATACTGGTGTTTCGTGAAAAATCTCTAACCCCATACGAATATATAAAATCACGAATCAGTAAATTTCAGTGTACAAAAAATGTATAAATAACGATTAGATAATTAGTTTCGAGAGATTTTTTCTTGCATTTCCCATTTAATTATAAAATGACAGTATCCACACTCAATTAATCAATCCCTTGTACGTCGTGAGTTAATATTATATGATAGCATTGATATTGGTAGTTTTTTCAGCCAATTTCCTAAAAGTTATAGATTATGTAGTACGACGAATATAAATTTCTGTATAACTATAATAGTGAACGCTGAAACACTAGCAAAACTATATTTTTCCATTTAGAATTCAATAGTGAATGAACAAGAGTATTGACAAATAGATGAAGACAGACATGTGTTATAAGTAATTTTATTATGAGCGAGAAAAAGAAACTGATTTGAATTAATTTTTAGGAGGAGTTCTAGAATTTTTGACTTTTTTAAAATGTAATAACTACTAATCAATGTTTTTTTGTTTTCACTAACCAGTAAGTAATATTACCTATATTTCAAAGCCACGGGCGTACAATCCTGGAATTTCATGATCAGTTTTAAATATCAGTCATTTTAAAATATCAGTATTTCTTATAGAAAATCCTTGATTAAATAAAGTGAAATTTTGCGTGTTAAAACTAAAAGAAATTCTAAAAAAAATTCGTTCTCTGTAAAAATTTAAACGTATGAATCATGATAACCATAGAAGGCGCTTAATTCTCATATTTTATTTTACTCGAAAATTTTCCGTATACAAATAGAAAATCTATTAATAATTTTGTTCTCGAAAGTTTTAGGTCATTAAAATGGATATCAAATTACAAGTCATATTTGTTTTTTTCTGTAGCGATTGTTGTACATTTGCATTTACCGGGTGTCCCAAAAATGACTGATGGATTTTAAAATTCAATAACTTGCAAACGGTGACAACTATTTAAAAAATTTTTTGCAGGAGGGTTATGTATAATGTCAGTAGTTTTTTTACCGTAATTTTTTATTTTAGTTCGCATCTCAAACAATAGGTGGCGCTGACAGCGATTGAAAGCCAGGTGATCAATGCTGAGTGAAGCGTCGACCTGGCCTTCAATCGCCGTCAGCGCCACCTATCGTTTGAGATGCGAACTAAAATAAAAAATTACGGTAAAAAAAATTCCTGACATTGACATTATACATAACTCGCCTGCAATTTTTTTTTAAATAGCTGTCACCGTTTGCAAGTTATTGAATTTTAAAATCCATCAGTCATTTTTGGTACACCCGATATATGTTATAACACTATGCCCCCCCCCCCCCCCCGACATTTAATCAGTTTTATAATCAAAAGATACTTCTGCCATTTAAACACTGAAGCTATGAATAATGACGAAATAAAAGAAAATTGCTACTCAAAATTTCCCGGTGTGAATTCCAGCACTAGTGAGAAATCGGTCTATTAGTGATGATGGCTCCCCTTGGTGGCTTTGGATCTTGAATATTTCAATAATAGCGACTGAATATGTTTAAATTATAGTCGTTCTAGGTAAAAAGCCTATTGATTTTCTCTATTAATTGTCCTATAATGCTTACAATATAAATTAAAGAGATTAAACTAAAGAGCAAAAAGTGATAACAAAGGAAAATATACTAAGATACGCTACTGTTTTTAATAAACATGTCTATTTTTAACTTACTTTTTTCTTTATTGCAGATACAAGATAAATTTTATTGTGATTAAAAAGGATGGAAAGAAAGAAGCGCTCAATTTATCATTTGTGAATATTGAACCCTTCATCAGAAAAAAAAGGCTCAAAGTTTTGATTTTTGCTGAAAATTCTACTGTGATTCCAGTTTATATATCTTTCAAGTCTGTATATACATATATATATATACTATAAAATAAATGCACTTTCAGAAGAAAACGTCAACCCTATTTTATGTTATACAAAGATTGGATGTGAAATTACTGATTGTTAGAATACCATTGTTTGGATTTGCGAAGAGTGAAATTTTTACATTGTAAATGTGTAAATATATCTAAATAAATGAAGTTTAGAAAATATAAAAATTTCTAATTATTGTTTTCAGTTTATCTTAATTTTTATTAATTTTTTGGATAATTAAATAAATATATTATTTTTTTTTATTTCAATGAAACATCAATGGACTATATTCTGTTGACGATAAAATACTGAAGATTATCTATAATATACAAAATCGAGCTACAAAATCCCAATATCTTTCTTTTTTAATTTTCCCAATATGTACTATTTATAGAGTGGGTACTATAACAGATTATCGTACGATTTGCAAGCTGTGATTACTGTAATTTATGCCAATAAAACTCTTATTTATCAGCAATACTCTACATTTATGCACAGTTCCAATGGGTAATTTTCACCATATTTATTTCTAAAATCTTGTCAATAAATTAGGAAAATATTACTATCTGTTAATAACTGCACAGAAATTGAAAGATCAATTGGAAAAATGTCACAGATTCATTTTCAAATCAAGCGTTAATTTCTCGTTTGAAAAATTTAAAGCTATTTTACTGTTCCTTGTTTTCTTGGTTGTCTTCGAACCTGGATTTGTTTGCTTAAATACCGGTTATGTTTCCTTTGAAAGTTCCCCATGGACCAAATCCCGCCCTTTGGAACTATATCCCCCGTGTTTATAATTGACCGCCTTGACACAACCAACCAACCATCAAAATCCTTAACGTTAGACCTTCTATGTTATTCTAAATCGCCAAATGACAACATACCCAATTTAGTTTTTACTTCTTACTTAATCCTTTTACTGCTTCCCCTCAGGGGGATACCTTCTTTAGGTATTCACGGGCTTCACAACCCCGGGGCACCTGAGTGATCTATCTCTTTTCCTTTTCCTCTTACTCCTCTTGTCTTCCTTTCCTCTTTGTTTCACTCTCATTATGGTTTCCTTTTCGGAAGTGAGGACAATTCTGTATGAGCCTATATCATCCTATATATCGACTCATGGAGAATTGTAAACCACCCACGTGTTGGCCGTGCGTGGCGACCCGTGTGCCTGGAAAGGGGGATCCTGGCAGTTGAGGGAAACCAACACACTGCTTTGGCCTCTGCTTCAGGTAGACAGGAGGTGCATATTGCTCCCGTATGTATCAATCGGCTGGTCAGCTGACTTAGGTCACTGGCTTTAGGGATCAAGTGATCGAGCAACTACTAGTCATCTCGTTAAGGGTGGAGACTGACATAGGGTTGTCTTGTGACCGTATGGGCCCTGGTTAGCACTGGTGCACGAATGTGCATCCCCTTGTTGGGCTCGGTAGTGGGTGGTGCGGCCGGGGTCTGAATTTTATTTTTTTTACTATGGATGGAAATACTTCACTTCATCCGTCTCTCTCTTCTAGAGAGCAACAAATGACACAGAATCCCGCTTTCACTAGATATTTCATAATTAAACGCACTGATAGCCACTCTGATAGTTCCTTTGGAAAAACTTCACCATTTCTCATTTCAAAAACATTCCAGTCTGTCTTGGGGGATGGTCACACTCTCAAAAAATTACAATCTGGAGATTTACTAGTAGAAGTATCTACAGCTAAACAATCGCAGCTCCTCACTAATTGCTCTACAATAGGCACATTTTCCGTTTCTGTACAAACACATAAATCACTAAATACAAGCCGAGGTGTTATTTCTGAACCAGATCTATTATTTTCTACAAAAGATGAACTCTTAGAAAATTTAAAAGATCAAAATGTCCTTGATGCACGTCGTATCACTATCCGTCGGAATGGACAAGTCCTTCCTACAAAACATGTCATTCTCACTTTCAATAGCCCTACATTACCAACTAGAATCAAAGCCGCTTACCTGAATTGTCCTGTCAGACCTTACATTCCTAACCCTCTCCGTTGCTTTAAATGCCAACGTTACGGCCATACTAAAGGTACATGTCTTTGATCTCTTACCTGCGCACGTTGTGCAGAAGTGGGCCATGACAATAAAGATTGTGAAAAAAACGAACGTTGTGCAAACTGTAAGGGTGATCATACTGCATATTCCCGTGCTTGTCCTAATTGGAACAGAGAAAAAGAAATTGTCACAGTTAAAATTACTCAAAATCTGTCTTATCCTGAAGCTCGCAAACTTGTAGAAACCAGAACCCCATCTGTCGGAATTTCTTACTCCAGTTTACTTAAAAACCAATCGAAATCTGTAAGACATATAAGCACCCAAACGGATTCCTCATATCCACCTAATAGATCTACTAAATCACAATCAACCAGCACACCAATTAAAGAATCTCGTGATGTCTGTCTCCCTACTAAATTGTCTGGAATCCCTAAATTAGAACGCTGGCTACCATCCAAGGAATCGGTTAAAATAATTGACTTAGAAAAAAGACAACAGAAATTAAATGCTCAATCCAAAAAATCATCTGATCCCCAAACTAATACCAAAGCAGGTACCAGTACAAAAATACCACCTAAGTCCAACACTCTCCGAAAACATAACTTGAAAGAAACATCACAGGCACTAAGTGGAAAAAAGAAAACAACCGTAACTCCAACCTCTTCACTGTGGAAGACTGTGGTGAGAGGAAAGAAAAATTCTACTACTAACCCATTTCTTAAAAACGTAAAAGATCCAAAGAAATTGCAGCAGTACATGGAAGAGGCTATGGAGTCCGAGTCATATAACAATGACTCGGACGCCGATGACGAGAATACTATATTGCAGGAATTCGAGCCGACTTGAATGCACACTGTTTTATTACCATTTTATTCTTAATCATTCTGCCACTTTACTTACTTATTGTACAGATTTTAACTAAGTATAAATATATTTTTAATTTTTTTACATTTTACTCTCATTGACTGGTTTTCAACTACATTTGTGTCATCAGATTTTATTATTGATTTTTAAACCTCTGTTTTTATAGCACTAGTAGATCATCCTTTTCACTGTGTTTTAACAAGTTTTAGATTTTTACAGTTTTAATTATCTTTTAGCTTTTTAACTATGGTCTTTTAAATTAATTTTTATTTTACTTATACTATTTGTGTATTTAATTGCATTCTTTTTATTATTTTTTTTTCTCAATTTGACTTTGTCTTGGCGCAGCATGTCCCAAAAGGGACCTTGTGCCATTAATCCCTGATCAATCAATCAACCTTTTACTGCTTACTTATTTTTTAAGTTGTTCAAAGTTTTAGTGTATTATAGTTTTTAAAACCTTCATGACTCTTAAAAGCCCACACAGCATTTAACCATTTAAGAAATAGCTTCATAAAATGGAAAATACTTTATCCGGGTAACACATTATGCGTCTGAAAACAAACCATACACACAAAGGTTTGTACGGAAGTCGAATAAAGTTTTGAAATCCATGCTTATTTATGAATGCTACAAATAAAAAAAAAAGTTACAACATTTTAAAAATCCAGGAATCCAATAATGCAGAAAAGGTTTGTTTGATATTTAAAAAAAGGGAAATAAAAAATACTCACAATGAAATGTAATTAAAGTATTTTACAGTTGCAAATTAGGTGTTATTGTCTGAAATTCAAACAGAAAAGAAAAAGAAAAAAGAAAAAAATAGAAACACACACAGACACAAAAAGATGATAATCAAACTATAAAAACCTAACTCATAAAAGATCAATTTAAATGCAGGGAAAGCGACGACTAACAAGGAAGGTCTCCATACTGGGCATACTCAAATTTTTTTGAAAAAAGTACCAATTAAGCTACTCGTGTATGCAATTAAGAATAAGTGAAAATTAGCGGCGGAATTTCAGAAGAAAACATGTAAAAAAATAAAATATTTTCGAATATTTGGAGTGAAAAGACAAAAGTGTCACACGATTTGGCGAGTATCACTGTTCCCCGCCAAAAGCACACGATTTTAATGCAACTGAAAACTTGGATTTTTAGAATCCGCGTAATTTATAATCCGAGTGTTTGATGAATTTAAACATAAACAATGAGAGAGTTTAATATATTTTATAAATATATATGTATATTAAATTGCATATGTATATATTATTTGTTGCTGTAGTTATTTAATTCACCCCTGGAAAAAATATTTTCATTAATAAAAAATTCTTATTCAGTAAAATTACTTTCATACATTTAAGCGTATTCAAAAATAAAAGCTAAAGGTTTCCATAGCAACAGAATCGAATTGACAATGCTCAAATGGACTTTTAACTTGAAACAATTTTAATTTATTTAAATTTGAATTTTGATGATTAAATTTGAATTAAATACATATAAATATCGATATAACGAAATTATACTTAAAACAAACTAAAACTGACAAAAACAAAGATATTTAATTTATCTAAACATGTTGAACATGAAACTTTTTTCCTTTAAAATGTATTTGACATAAAAAAAAAACATTTTTTAAAATTGCTTTTCATCCCCAACCGAAGATAAATCGCCAAATAACGAAATTTTTATTATTTTTTTACGGACAGGTAAGGGGGGTTCCGCCGAAATTTTTTTTATAAATGTCGTGTCATATCCTCATGAGAAGAACATTCTGTAATTTTTTCAGATTTTTCGGAGTATGCCCGTATGGAGACCTTCCTTGTAAGTATAAAGTAAATCTAATGCTACAGGACATCTCAAACGTTCGAACCGTTTCAGAAAGCCTGTTATTTCAAAACTTAAAAACACGTGTACATTATATAAGTTTCAAATTGCTTCTTTTATATTGTTTTATGTTTTACTTTGTGTAAAATCTTCCGAATTCATGTTAAAATTCAGTTCATAGTACACTAAAATAAAGACATGTAAAAATAATGACACATTTCTGTATAATGTAACATACATTTCAACAATTCCATAACATTTTTTAAAAAGTGTTGCTTACTGAAGTTAAGTAATAGATAACATTTCACCTTAAAACAAAAATACCAAACTGAACTTATGTATTCATATCTCCGTTATTATACATTTTTTACTATTTTGCATTATATCAATATAAATATATTTTTATAAAAAGTTATTAATGTTTAATCCCACTACGATTTTCATCAATAATCTTAAAAGAATACTTCTTACTTCTGGTGTTGAAATGAAGAAATCTTTATTACATCATTTTATTTTTGTGAGAGTTATAAATTATTCATGAATATTATTAATGTAATTTATTACCTCTGGAATCTTTTTGAAATAAAAGGACTTGCAATAAAGATGATATGATGTATATTCTTAACCTGATAAAATTCATAATATTACATTTATAGCAACAATTGTCCCGAGAGTGTAAGTTTGTTTATTCATGTATTCTTATACTTCATATTTTTTTATATCAGTTAACTTGTTTCATATTTTAACCTCTGAATTTATTTGACAAGCTCTTTGCTTTAAATATCGTTTTTCTTATATCTTCTTTGCATAACATAAAATAAAAAGCAATGAAAGCTTTGATACAACTATTTTAAATGTGATTTTCTAAAATGATATATTACCAAAATTCTTAGTAAACATCTCCAGGTCAATTTCTTAAAAAAATATATTTTTTATTGCAACTGAACGCATTATCTAAAATTAGAAGATATAACTTTCCCTAACTGAAAAATGCGTCTAATTTTAACGCCACTACATTACCGAATTTGTTTTTCGTTCGTTTTTCTTTTTATTGATTCATCTATTTACTTAACCCGGCAGCGCGCGCGCAGGGCCTAAAAGGCCCTCAGGTTCGAAATATTACCAATCCTATCACCCCTTTTCGACTGAAGACGGCGCGGTCCGGTGTAGCTGTATTGAAGGTCACCCTCTTTTGAAGGAAAAACATTCCTTCAGTCTAGTGGATTCTACTGTAGGAGAAATTCAGTCGACGGGCCTTTAAGACCCTGCGCGCGTCGTGGTGTAATTTTTATGGAGTGCAAATTTTAAAAATATCAGCGTCAAAATGCTTCGTCAATTGAATTATGCCGATGAAATGAAGCGTTTAGAAACTTTATTAGCTGAAGTATCTACTGGGGAATCGTCTTTAAATGAGGAAAGTGAAGAATTAAGCAATTATGAAGATTTAAGTCCCCATGAAACTTATTCTGAAGAAGGTTTAGAATCAGAAGATTTATCCGATAATTCCGACGAAGAGTACTTTTTAGGGAAAGATAAATGTACAAAGTGGTATAAAAAGAAATATCGTCAGAATGTTGGAACTCCCGCTAGTAATATTATATCGAAGTTACCGGGAAATATGGGAGAAGCTAAAAGTGTCAACTCCAGTTTATTCGTTACTAATGCTAATCGAGGAAAATATGTTGTCAAATATAGTAATATATACAAATATTTATATCGAAAAAATAGCTGAAAAGTTTCAGAGAGATCGCGATGCTAAAAAGACCTACAGTAATTGAAGCAAAAGCACTTATAGATTTACTACATTTACTTACTAGCGAACATACTATTCCAACATGTACTTCATGTTATTAAAATGTAAGTAATCCTTATATGTTGTTTTGATTAAATACATTAAATCTTAAATACGTTTTAGAAAATGAATTTCTTGTTTTTACAGAAATGTCAGTGCTTTAACTCACGAAAAAATATTCTGGGGCCTTTTCGACCCTGCGCGCGTCCTCCTGTTACTAAAATAAGCGGGGCCTGCCGGGTTAATAGAAGCCTTTTAGGAAAAAAGTAATTTAGCAACGACTGTAGAATAGGCATTAGCTAATTCCGGAATTCCCTATAATAAAAAGAAAGATTGAGTTTATAATTTACGTTACTTTAGAAAAAAGTAAATTCTTTCCATTGTGTAAGAAAGAAAGTTTAATTAAAATCCCCCAAATCTAAGTAAAAATACCTATTTGTAGTTAATTTTGAAAATTTTTATAAACATGAAATAAAAAGTTCTACACGGTTATGAAATATTTCTTGAATAAATGATTTTATCGTTTTAAAATCGTGTTTAAATAGTGCTTAGAGTCACAAGAGATTATTAAAATGTTGTATACTTTTTCCTTATATTATACAAAATAATTATACATGATTTAAAGGCATTTTAGTTAGTTTTAAAACGATTTGGATTTTATGGCATAGCGTAATACTAAATTATATAAAAAGTGGTTTGAAACTAAAACATAACGAAAATAACATTTTAAAAGTTTATGTGAATATTGTATGGTAGAATATTATTAAATTATGATTCTTATTCCAAGGAAATGAGTACATTAATTTTGTTATTTTAAAAATCTTTTGTTATTTCAACCCTTGTAACGTTACATGCATGATGGGTGTCATTTGTAACGTTAGGTTGGTCGTGGTGGAGGTTAAATGTAGACATACTCAGTGATTAAGATAAAACAACAACGTTTATTGAAATGATAAAGGCTGAAGGGAAGTGGAGCAAGTCTTAATTTTACACAACTGGGAAGACTATGAAAAAACCAAACACATACTCACAAGCTTCGGCCTAGCTCAGTCGGGGCACCTACTAATACCTTCCGCTATCTCTTGGCTGATCTGCTAGATAAAGCTTAATTAAACAGCCCGTGGCTGTGGGTAATCCTTTATTCACAAACAATCCAAATGAAACTAAGAGGTTCCTTACCCCGGCCAATTCTCAAGTCAACTGTCGGGACTCCTTTCCACTCACTGGAGGCTTCGTTGCTACTTTTCAATCGGCTAGCACTTCGCTGAACAATACTTCACTTCGCTATCTAATACCGGAGATCCTCACACACTGGCTAGACACACAGATGCTCTCTCGCTGGCTAATGCCAGAGACACTCACTGGCTAATGCCAGAGACACACTCCATTCACTCAAACCCAAGCTTTTATATGCTGCAAACTGAGATACTTCACATTAACATATTACTAATAACCGCGAGTAAACTGTAAAATCCGAAAGAGCACACACACTCTAGAAAGTTAAAGTAAAAGAGAGGATAGATGTCGCTTTTACGCTTACACATGTTAACTTATTGACGTCACGATCTCAGAAACACTAGAGTGCCTTTATGGAAAGGTCACTCCCTCACACCCTTAGCAAAAAAAGGCATAGAATTACCATAAAAAAAACCCATAAGTGCAATCATATGGTTTTTTGCCTATGGTAAAAGTGATTCTATGGTAAAACCATATAATCGTTAAGTGTATGGTAATTCTTATGAAAAACCATATAAACGTTAAGTGTATGATAATTCTTTATGGTACTATATATTAAAAAATAATAACGATATCAACTTTGGTGGCGCCATCTTTTAGGAATACGGGGAACTAAGGTTACTAATGTACTTCGACCTTGGGAAGCAGCGGGATTTGATCCACGGACGGTAGGGATGGGAGACGAGCGTCCTAACCATTCGGCCATGCGGGGGGGGGGGGTGATGAGCTGTGCTTATAAAACGTTACATGAATAAAGCGTTTCGGTAAATCATCATTATTTGTCGTTCTCAGTTAATGGTTGACAAAAGAAGGTAGTTTTAAAGGTTTTTTTTTTTTTTATAAATTGTTTTATAGACATGTATTTATAAGTTAATTTATTATTTTAATGAATGGAGTAAATATCTTAGCAAATATTATTTAGTTATAAAATCCAATTAATTAAAGGAAAAAGTATTTTCTGTTTATTAAAATTAATTTAAAAAAATGAAATGTCGATAAGAAATAATATTTAATAAGAATAAGAAATCATTTGATAACTTAGTATATAATATATTTTTAATGATTATATTAATGTATTATATTAATTTCTTACTTACGAGCATTTTTTTATTTTAAAGTAAAAAATATTTTTTTTAGATAATTTTTACGGAAATTTTGAATTTTTCTTTTAAATTTTAATACCAAAAAGATTAATAGATTTTTCAATATTTTTATACATTGTAAAATGATTTTTAATCTTTTCAATAATTATTAACGTTTAAATAAAATAAAATTAAAACTTTGTTGTTGCATATAAAATGAATATAAATGAATATAAAAACCAAAACTAAAAAATACTACTATTGTCTCTTCGAATTATAATAGAAAACATGATTTAAGCGTCATTATAAGCATAAGAAAAAATAAAGAAATTTTTAATGCAGGGTTGTTTTTTTTTAAGAATATGTTTGTAATTACAGAAGTTTGTAATTTTGAAGTTTGTAATTACAGACTTCTTTAATCGTTGTTAGAATTTTATAGGAATTATGTCATCAAATATATATTTTTGTTAAATTTATATTATATGTTATATTTTATTTCTCCTATTGGATTTTTTATTTATAACGCATAGACTCTGCTCACATATATGAAATACATAAGAACAAAATAATAGCACTATTATTTCATATATTATCATAATTTGAGGTCGATAAAAATATCGGTAGATTTTTTGATATTTTTATAGATCGTAAAATAATTTTTAATCTTTTTAATAATTTTTAACTTTTTAAATAAAATAAAAATCCTTGTTGTTCAACATCAAATGACTTTAAAATTATAAAAAAAGGTAAATTAGTTATAAACCTTTTTTTTACTATTAAGTTTATTAATATTTAATTAATATATTATAATATATTATATTAATATATATGCATTAATATTTTGTTGTTAAAATTTTTAAAAGATATTTCAAAAATTCTTTTGGTGATTCAAATATTTGTAGGTCTTTTTTAAAATAAATTCAAACAGATTTTCTTTAAATAATTATAGGCTATTTTTGACAATTTGTTTATTTTGAGGGGGTCCGGGACACAATAAAAAAATCTTTTATTGAATTAAAATTTCGCAATTTTTTGTGATATTAAACATAATATTTTAAAACAAAATCACATGATAAAAGTTCTCTATATTTTTTTAATTTAAAATTTATTAAAAAAAAGTGGAGGGAAATTAAAAATTATTGTAACTCAATGTAATACTTGTAGAATTTTAGTTTTTAAGCAATTAAGTAAACAGAAACACCTACATTTTAATTTTGATTCAGCCTTTTTAAAAATATTAATAAAAAATTTATTTAAAGTAAAAGTTTGAAAAAAAATAATACTTTCAAAAATAAATATTTTTTTTTTTAATTTGCTGAATCAAAATTAAAGTAAAGCAATTAAAAAAAGGCATGTTCTAATTTTAAAGCATTTATGTTTAACGGTTCTTGAGTTATAACAATTTAATTGTGAGAAATTGTGAAAACCCATCATGAAGAAAAACACATACATGAAGTCTTATCCATGACAATCAATGCTTAAAAGCTAGATGCTGAAAACGAAAAAAAAAAAAAAAAAAAAAAAAAAAAAACATAATATTTCCTTTTCCAAATATGATTTTAAAAAAATGTCATTATAAGCATAAAAAACAGATAAAATTTTAATGCAGCATTTTTTATGTGTGTCCCTGACTCCTTTAATCGCTGTTAGAATTTTATAGGAAATATGTCAATTATATATTTTTATTGAATAATTTATTTTTCTCAAGATTTTTTTTTTAAAGCATTTACAGACTTATATATATGAATTATATAATAATAAAATAGTATGTTATTTTATGTTATATTAATTTGAGATCAAGGGATTTTCATAAGACTGGTTATAAATTAACATAAGTTGTTCCTAAATAGATTTTGGTTTAAACTATCTAACCAGTGGCGTTGCTATGATTCTATTTTTTAGAAGTGCATAAGACATACATAAAGATAGTAGAAAGTTTTGAGATGACCACAACCGAGTAATTTTATATTATAGTTACACAAAATCTAATATATTATAAACTTTCAAAAGGCATTAAGATTTTACCATACACCATGCTTTGAAATACTATACAATTTATGGTGCAAACAATTATGTATTATTTCACTATACATCACGCTATGGGACACCATTGAATGTATGTGAATTTCATTTCCCTATAGTTTTACCATACACCTGGTTATGGAATACCATATCATGTATGGTGTATAACATTATCTTAACTTTACCATACACATTTCTCTGGATACCATAAAATGTATGGTATATATCATTATCCTATAACTTTACCATAGACAATGCTCTGCAATACCATAGGGTGATGAATGTTTACCATATGAATACAATATGTTTACATATAATGACATAATTTTTTTTATGATTTTCCATATAAAACCACGTGTTTCCATAAAAAAATCCTATGCCATTTTTTGCTAAGGGAATACATTATTTAAATACGGTCTAAAAAATATTTATTTTAAAAATGTTTGATTATCCTGTGGAGCTTTTTTTAGTTTTATTTTTTATTTTATTATTATTATTATTATTTTTTTTTTTTTTTACAAAATTTAAATTTTTTTTCTGAAGAAACGTACATTATGAACTCAATCTTCTATTTTATATAATGGAAAATTACAGAAATCACTATACCTATTGTACAATTGTTTCTAAATTATTATTATTTTTTTCATAAAAGGCTTCAATAATTTGCATTCCGGATTTGCCCTTACGCAGGGCTCCCAAATGGTCCGCCAAATGAACATCAAAATTTTCTTAGAAAAAAAAAAATCTATTTAGATTTTTCCGGCAAATTGCTCAGAAACCACCTATGGAGGTTAATTATAGAAGAAATTCCGTAGAAACCTATCACGAATTTTTCTATTAAAAAATATTGATGTTCAGTTTGCGGACCATTTGAGAGCCCTACCTTACGTCATACGAGCAACGCGTTTTTGCCAATCATGTTTTAACCCTTTCCGGCACGGGTAAAATCTGTTAGTAAAATGAGGAATTATCGACTAACACCGGAATTCACAAACGATTTTTTTAGATATTTTGAAACTCCTAATTTAAGCTTTTATTGTAAGAGCAAAATTTTACTAAAGTATTACTGGTGCTATTTGCAAGTTTGGAATTAAATTTAAGTATCCCAGACCGGGCATAGTGTGCCGGAAAGGGTTAACCCATTAATGCCCAAATAATTTTCTTTATCAAAAATGAAATTTTGGATTTAGCACCACTTTTAAAAGAATAACTGTTGTCTTAATTTATAGAGGAATTTCTCTCGTGAAAAATAGTGTTTATTTATCTTTCTATTTACTGGTGTGAAAAGAGCTTTCTTTCCTTCTTTATAATCGTCCCTAAAATAGGACGCTAGGCACTAATGGGTTAAAAGTACCACGTACAGACATCCCATATTCCAATCATGATTTATTATTATCACCAGTAAATTTTTATTGTAAATTTTGCAACGGGAGCCTTTTACGAAATTTTTAATGTTTTGTCAATGGTTTTTAAAAACAGAATTTTGTGTATTATTAAATCAAGAAAATGTTCCGATTTAAAAAAAGCAAATTTTGCAATAAAATTTTACTGATAGTATACCACTAATTCTTAAGTTTTTTTTTTTTTTTTTTTTTTTTTTTTTTTGAGACGTATATATATATATCGCTCGTCCTCAAGGGATTAATCTGAGCTTCATCTCTGATGAAATCAGGCATGAAAATCAGCCTGATCCAATCAGGCAAATCTTCTGCTTTGAATAATTTTTGATAAAATATTAAAAATCTGCTAAAAATATAAGAAATAGACATTATTTCAAAGTTTTTTTTTAAATATTAATTTACGTGGTTAATCGCACAATGATACACATGCTTAATTTTTTTGGTTGGCGTATATAACGGAACGTTAATTTTTAAAGACAACACTTTAATTTCTGCCCGAAAGAAATCGCATGTACGGAGCTCATAATAGGGATGAGATTTCCGCTTTTTTGGACACCAGTAAAATCTAAGAGAAATTGTTCCTATCTTAAATCATAAAAATATTCCGATTTACTAATATAGCCTTTTCTCTAAGATTATACTGGTGTGAAAAAAACGGAAATCTCATCCCTGTCATAAATAGTACAAAAATAGTACACAACTGATAATTTTGTTTTAGAACTTAGCAGATAAGAAATTGGAAATATGAAATTGATAAAGGAAGAAAGAAAAAAAATACTGGTAAACTTTTCCATGCCATTAGTCTTAACCCATTAGTGCCTAGCGTCCCATTTTAGAGACGCTTCAAAAGGTGCATTCAGCACAGTTTTTGACACCGGTAAAAAAGAAAAGCAATAATTATTTTATTTACATGATGCATTTTCGTGATTAATCAACTAAACTTAAATCTTCTAAAAATAGTGGTGGAAACCAAATAAAATTCACGCAAAAGATGCTGGGCACTAATGGGTTAAAAATATGTGTTTATTGAAATTGAACGCATCATTTAAAATTATAAGATATAATATTCCCCCAACTGAAAAATGTGTCTAATCTTAATGCCTCAGTGCTGAGTTGTTGTTTTTCATTCGTTTTTCTTTTTATTGCTTCATCTATTTATTTAATAGAAGCCTACCACATATCACTATACTTATTGTATATTTTGCTAAATTATTTTTTCTAAAAATCATCTACTGTGTAAGTAGATAAAGCAATAAAAAGAAAATACAAAAATACAAAAGCACAAAAATGTTGCAAAAAAATTGGACGCAATTTTCTTTTTTTCTTTTTACTGTCCAGGAGAGAAGATGTTGTAAATGAATTATATGGCTTGTGTACAGGTATGACATTTTTCACTTAAATAGTGCTAAAAATAATAATAGGCATTTAAACTGTCAGTAATGATCTTCCTCTAATTTTCAGCCTATTATAAAAAACTCGTCTATGTTCAAAAGCTAACTGACCCAGTTTTTTTGCCTCATCAGCAAAGGCCTAAACCCTTTAAACGTTCATTGCTTTCGCCAGGAAACCACAAAATTTTAATTCCGATATGCAACACTGACACCGGTATTTTTATCTAAAAATATCCCTTTTATTATGTATGTGAAAAATAACGTTTTCTTATTTAGAAATATGTTTGTTCTTTATTACCGGTGTCATTCATTTATTTCGACATCTTAGCAATGAAAATGCTTTGATCGTTAAAGGGTTAACCCTTTAACTGGTTTGATCGAACGTGGTTCGGGCAAGACGAATTTGCTTATTGCGTCATTTAAAGCTTTTTGATACCACTATTATTTTTAAGAAAATTGTTATCTATTGTAAGACGGAAATGTTTAGACTAAATTTTACGTATATTTTATTTAAATAATAGTGGTGTGAGACCGCTATTTTCAATTCTTTGATCGAATTTATTAAAAGAATTAACCAGTTAACCCTTTCCGGCACGGGCAAAATCTGTTAGTAAGTGAGTCAGTTAGTACTAATGAGAAATTATCGACTGACACTTGAATTCACAAACGAATTTTTTGGATATTTTGAATTTCTTAATTTAAGCTTTTATCGTAAAAGCAAAATTTTACTAAAATATTGCTGGTGCCGTTTGCAAGTTTTGAATTAAATTTAGGTATACCAGACCGGGCATAGTGTGCCGGAAAGGGTTAAGGTGCTAATTCTTTATACATAGGATGCGGCCATCACCAAATCATAGCCTTCCAAAACTGAATCGCCATTAATATTTATTTTCGCCTACCTAATGTTTATTATCTTTATCACTCCTCCAGTGAAAATAGTTTACATGATTACCCCCCGCCCCATTTTTGAACTTATGATTATTATAGTTTTTCTGCTTGACCCGGATTTGAGCATAGTTTACGCACATATGTCGCCATTCTCATTAGCCAGTTTACTGCTATCAATAATAAAACTGATGTCACCAAGCTATCTGATAGAGTGAATTATTTTACACTAAGGCTAATGTGCGATCCAAAAATGTCATTTGTGGAAGAACAATTGTATCATAAATTGTGAATTTTTGTTAAAAGATATTTTTTGTTTTAAAGAAAACGAAATTTTTTTTCTTCTTTTATTTTGTAAATTATTAATATTTAGGTTTTTTTTTTTAAATACTCTGTGGTAGTATGTTGCAAAACATTCATTTTTTTTGTAAAAGATTTATTTATAAGTTGATATTATAATTTTTTAACCCTTTCCAGCACAGACAAATTTTCTTAATAAAATGAGAAATTATTGACTGAGGCCTGAAATTTGGATTTTTTGGAAGTAAGAATTCGTTGATTTAATTTAAGCTAAATTTTATTAAAATATTATTGGTGCGGATAGCATGTTTGTAATTAAAATTAGGTGTTTCCGGAATGGGACCACTGTGCCGGAAACGGTTTTAAAAGACTGTATGACGTCTGTATTTCCACACTTAACCCTTTCACTGATTTGCCCGTACGCGGTTCGGCAAGACAAATTTGCTTAATTATCATTTAAGTGGGCTCAGGGGTTGAAAACGTTTCAAAAAATCGATTTTTTTATGATCTAATTTGATTATTCAATTAATTCTTAACTCAAAGCAAAAAACCGCATAAAAATTTGTGCATTTTTAACGGAGTTATAAGCATTTATGTATCAATACTTTCATAGCCGCATCCATATAATTTCAACTTTAAGTCGCGTTTTCTTAAAACTTGATTTTTGACGACTAACACCAAGATTTAGAAAAACTATTTGATGAAATGGCTTAAATTTTTTTGCATGCATATAACACCATTATCTAGAGAATAAATTAAGGATATAACTATCACTAAAAAAAAAAAAAAAGCATTATTAAAAAATCTCTCAAAGTTGAAAATTCAAAAAACCCTTTTTCAATAAAAAATACCAAAATATTAAACTATCTAAAATATATTCATTCATTCTCTAGATAATGATGTCACATGCATGCAAAATGCCATTCCATCAAAAAGTTTTTTTTTTTTTTAAATCTTGGTGTTAGTCATCAAAAATCCAGTTTTGAGAAAACGCGACTTAAATTTGAAATTATATGGATGCGGCTATGAAAGTGTTGATACATAAATGCTTATAACTCCGTTAAAAATGCTAATATTTTTATGCGGTTTTTTGTATTGAGTTAAGAATGAATTGAATAATCAAATTAGATCATAAAAAAAATCGATTTTTTGAAAAGTTTTCAACCCCTGAGCCCCCTTAATGCTTTTTGACACCACTAATTTTTTAAAAGTACAATTTCTTACTATTTAATTTCAGAAATGTTATAGACGAAATATTAAGACTAAATATATATAGACTAAATATTAAGAATATTTAAGCTTAAAAAACAGGTGTTAACCCACATTTCCAATTTATTGTACCTAAAAAAAGGAATCCGTTAAGGGTTTATTTAGATGCGGAATTTCCAATTTTGATAAACTGCAACTGTCGACATTAGGAATATATTTATATGAATCTCATAGAAGAAAATTAGAAAATGGGAGTAAGAGGTGTTACGAAATATTATTGTTCGTGATTCATAAAACAAAATCTGTGTTCGCACAGTATTACCACTAAAATTTAAGAATATTTTGAAGGTATTTCACTGCAAAAAAAATATTGTAAAATCTTTAAAAGAAGGTGGTGCTTTCGAGTTCTGTGTTTTAAAAATTAAATGTAAATTTTTTCACTTTAAATAGTGGTGGTAGAGTCCTTAAAAAATATAAGAAGTGTGCGAACCTTGAAAATTAATGAAACTTTTCAGAACTTGGGAATATAGATAAAACATTTCAATTGGAATCAACCATAAATTTTGTTTTCGGAAATACAGTAATTTATAATTCATCAGAAGCAGAAATGCTTGAAAAAAGGAACGGAAATATCAATCTCCGATTTGAGATGATAGGATTTAATGACGAATCTCAATTACTAGTAAAGGAATTATTGCATTAGCTCAGCTTTGCTTTTTCTACCTTGCTGAGTCTTGCGATGTTGAAGAACCTCGATAGTACATTCGAAATGGCTGTTTTCTATATTTTCATTTATTCTTTGTACATTTCTAATCGTTGGTTTTCTATCCTTATACAATTCAGATTTGCTTTCATTGTCTTTAATCACCCTATAGTCTGCTGCAAAAATTTTACCTTTTTCTTGTAAAAGATACAATTATAAGTTTGATATTATACATTTTTGAGGGATTTTATGGCGCCATAATTTCCACATGTAAATAGATGTGGAATATCCAATTCAATTAATTGCAACTTTCGACACCAGGAATTTATTTATATGAATCTATTAGTAGGAAACAAGAAAATGGAATTAAAGGTGTTTCGAAATATTACTGTTCGCGATTCATAAGACAAAATTAATGAAACTTTTCAGAATTTGGTAATATGAGTAAAATATTTCAGTTTGAATCAATTATAAATTTTATTTTCGGGAATACAATAACTTATAATACATTAGAAACAGAAATGTTTAAAAAACTAAACGGAAATATCGATCTACGATTTGAGATGATAAATTTATTGACGACTTTCAATTACTAGGAAGGGAATTCTTGCATTTGTTCAGCTTTGCTTTTTTTTAGCATGCTGAGTCTTGCGGTGTTGAAGAATCTCGAAAGAACATTCGAAATGGCTGTTAGCTACTTTTTCATTCATTATTTGTGAATTTCCAATCTTTGGTTTTCTATCATTATACAATTCAGATTTGGTTTCATTGTCTTTAATCAGCCTGTAGTCTGTTGCAAAATTTTCATCTTTTTGTTGTAAAAGATACAATTTTAAGATTGATATTATACATTTTTGGGTGATTTTATGACGCCTCAATTTCCACACGTAAATATATATGATATGTACAATTTAAAAAATTGCAACTATCGACATCAGGAATATTTATTATGAATACTAGGACTTCCCTCAGAGGGATTAGTCTGAGCGACATTACTTAGAACATAGATTTAATAATAATTTGCTAAAAAAAGAGGTATTTTTGTTAATTGATTATATATTGTCACAAGCAAACCGAAAGAGCAAACTGAATGGTATAGTTGCAAAATATTATATAAAAATTCCTAAACACGGTTTAAAAAATTTTTTTAATCAAACTATACAAAACAGCCATATATGGGTATAAAATATGCTGTATGCAATTTAGATAATAAAGTACTAAAATATCTTGTACCGGAACTTGAACTCTTTGAAATGACATCAAGAATATACACACCAATTTTAGTACCTAAAAGCGGCACAAATCATGATGGTTGAGTAGAATGAAGGAATTTTTTATATGGTGTGTGGTGCTCTTAAATAGCTAGAATAGAATTGTTAATATATACAATAATATATATCTACATCTGTTTTCCATGCGTGCAATGAGGTTTTCGATAGAAAATTAAGGTATTCACTCGTCAAAAAATTGTACATAAAAATCCCGAAAACACCAAAAAAGGAATGCAATGTGATTTAAATGGGTCGTGCATGTTGGCCACTACATACGCTGTTTTATTTTCTTTGCAAATCTATTTTCATGAAATTGAGCAGTATTTCGCTTTAGCATGCATTAAATAAAAGTAATTAGCAATCATGGATGTGGTAGAGAGTATACGTTGGTATATGCCATTTACTTTCTAGAATTTTTTAAGAACCGCTGTATAGCCCCTGTTTCTTAAAAAAAAAAAAAAGCTGCAGTATGTATATTCTAAGGTATGTTCTCTAATTTGATCGATCTGTAATTTTCTCTCCGTTTAGAGCGTGTATTCTCTGTTTTTTACGATTATTCCATTGTTGGCAATACCTGTAGTATAAGGTACGAACGATATCAGAATATCTCGTCTGATAAGCTTTGAGCTGTCAAAGTGTCATCACAAGTAAATTAGAAATCTGAACATATTTTTTCAGTATAACATGCTGGCATCAATACGCCAATCTGAACTTGATTATGCAGTTTTACACAAAAAAGTTACTATTTAAAAGACCTGCAAGTGATAATTGAGAAAATGACTATGATAAAATCCCTAGATTAGTAAGGCTGAAGAATTAATGTCCCTCCCCTCTGTACCATTTTGTGATGGAATTTTTTTGTGGTGACATGTAAATGAATAATAAATATTTTTTGTGCGGTATGCTCTACAATATATATATCCCAGTGCTCTTCATAAATGCACATCAATTTCATTATGTTTCGACAGGTGTAACATCAATTTGAAATATTAATGTCCCTCTATTTGAAATATTAATCTAATTTTATTAAAATTTGAAATGACTTAACAAAATTCGGCACCAAATAGATATTTAAAATTTCAAATGATTCGGTTGGATAGTTTTTGTGTTGTTATATACGGACAACAGACGGACGGATCACGATAGACTATAGGTACTACATATTTATATAATTAGGAACACACATAAAACTACAGTTAAATTTTAAAGCGCATGCCGAAATTGAAAACGCATTTCCAGAACTTATTGCTCAAAGGCAGTATTGTAACCGATTTCTTCTGCATGTCTCTATAAATGGATTAAAAATGCTATGAATGTCCTGATATACGTAATCGTGGTTCACTGATTTACATAAATTTCATACATTTGCAGTAGAGTAATTTAATTAAAATACTCTGCAAATGATTTCCCCCAATAGGCCATAATGTAATGGAATTCTATTGGGTGTCTCTGTAAATATATTATTAATCCCACATACTTCATATACGATACCAAACATGCCTAGGGGACCCTAAATAAGTTTTACCGATTGCATATAAACCGGAGTATATTTACGGATGTTAGAGCGTGGACAGACTGATAGACAAACCGAATGCATAAACGCTTTTCAGCTTTGTTGAAAAGTGTAAAGAAAGCAAACTCACAGGCTGAACATCACAACCACATCGATTCATTTAATGCCAAAAAAGCTCGCCAAAAAATTAGAACAGGATATGGAACTCTTCCATATAATTCGCGTATCTATTCCATATAATTAATTAACCATATCTATTCCATATAATTAATTAATTATACTACCAAGGTAGCCCAGCTATTGTTGTTTATTTATTAATAAATTGTTTATTTATTTTTTTCTGTATTCATTTAATCTATATTTAATCTTGTTTTTATTTATTATTACTTCGTTTTTAAAATCATAGAAATTAATTCAAAAATGATTTTCGCCAAATTTGCGCCAAATCCGGTGCATATATGATATCTCTGCTCTAATTTCTTGGTACTTTCCCGATATTGCCTTCACTTTGGCGTTTTTATAAATCATGCTCAAGTTTGGTCTTCAGAAATTGAGATTTTAAACCTAATGATATTTTATGCTTATTTTTACTCATAAATAAGGCCAGATGTCATATTTATGTGCGAAAATATAAGCTACATGTTAGCGCGATTTTTCCCCCGCCAATTCGATGAAAACGTTGTTTTTAATATTGCTAATAAGTGTTTTACGATTTATTGTTATATTTATATTTGTAGCCTCCATGAACTTGTAAAAATTCCGTTCATTGTTATGGCAACAAAAAGGCAGACGATATTGTAGTTATTAAAAGAATAAAAATTGTTATTTGTTGTTGATATGATGAAGATGTTCTATTTATTTTATTTTACAAGTAACTTAATGTAGTAAATTTTAATCAGTTCTTGATATTATGTAAAATAGAATGGTTTTAATTAATTAATTATGGTACGCGTAAATAGAAATAACGTAATACCGAGCTCTTACAAATTTTGGTGACCCTGCTTTGGACATTAACGCATTGAAAAATGACTCAAGAATCAACGAAAACTTCTACAAATTCGATTTCCGAAGCAAACAAGGTAAGCGTCAAATTTCCTCCATTCTGGGAAGATAATCCTGAAATATGGTTTTTCCAAATTGATGCTCAGTTTTCACTTGTAAATATTATAAATGAAGAAACAAAATTCAATCATCTAGTGGCTCAGTTAGACCCTAAATACGTTGAAAATATATGAGATATTATCCAAAGTAATCGGGATGATAAATATACCGCCGCTAAAGAAAGATTTTTAAATACATTTAAAGAGAGTGAGGAAAAATGATTAAAGAAATTGCTTACGGGAATTCCATTTGGTGATATGAAACCAAGCCAATTACTGCTTAAAATGAAATCGCTCAGTGGAAATGACATACCAGATAAGGGGCCGTCCATTAATCATGCGAGGCTCGAGAGGGGGGGGTCCATAAAAAAATAACGAAATATCACAAGGGGGGAGGGGGGGTGTAGTAATATATCACGAGTATTTATTTTTTCGTCAAACGCGTAAGTGTCATTTAGAATATCCACTCGAATCCACATTCAATTCACATCGATTCGATCATTGTATTTCTGACCCGTTTAGAATGTCCAGATCCGGTTTGGGAGAAATTCAACCTATACCTTGTTCGCACTGAGAAAGTTAAGTCACTTAACTTGAAGTTTTTTGAAGCGGTCGTACCCGGAATCAAGATTCTCACTTAAGCAAGTTTCTGAAACTTGCTCAAGTGAGCTTGCTCTCTTAACTATGAGTTGAGTGGAAATCTGCCTTCTGAATATTTAATTATTATTTCTGAATTTTAGAATATTTAATTCTGATTATTAAATTAATGAATTTGAGTTCTACAAATAATTATAAACGATTTCAAGTTGTTATTTGTTTACTCCAGTTGCTTAACACGTGTGTTTGTGGGGTGTTTTTGTAATCAAAGGCCGAAAATGGAAAACGTTGAACCTGTTATTACCTCCCACAAAAGAAATTAATTTTTTAATTGAAATAAGGCAGGATAATTACTGTGTAAACAAAAAAGTTAAAAGTTGCAGTTACAAATTTCAGAACTTATGCGCATGCTCAGATGTCAGTTTGGCCAAGTTAAGTCACTTACAATGATTAGTAAATGCGAACAGGTGAAGCCTAATTCCGGGTATCCCGCTTCAAAAAATTTAAGTGACTTAAAGTTAAATGACTCAACTATCCCAGTGCGAACCACCCTGCTACCGCCTAGTCAATCTCAAATTCCTCCGCCCAATTTCTCGGGCGCTAATCTGTTTCGGAGAAGTCGCAAATTTTTTCCAATGGGCTTTGTTGAAAGATAAATCTTGTATAGCATGTTGGTTAAAACCAAATTTTTCAATTGTTAGGTTTTAAATTGTGCATTTTTTGCTATTTTATCTCTTGTGGAGTTTTGTAATGATCTTTTTTGAATTAGTTAATAAAGAATAGTTATTAACATATAAAGATCAGTTGCTTTGTAGTTTTATATTGTCAAATAGATGATTAAACTAAATTATACTTACAATTAAATAAACAAAATTAAATTAAAATTAACATGAGTAAAATGTAATAATTTTTATTGTATAAAATTTTATTTCAAATAAATTTTCAATAATTAAGATACTTTTTAAAGTTACTCAAGCTTTTTAAAAAATAATTACATGAACATTTGTTAATATACAATATATCCTAAACTTACACTAAATATAATTTTATATAACTGTTGAAAAATATTAGTAAATTCTACTAATTTGATAATTAAATTATCATTTTTTTTAATCTTATCTTCATAAAAATCGCAATTAATGTACTATTCTTTTTACTAATTACTCATTCATTTGTAATTAAATAGTAGTGGAAAGTTAGCATAAATATTTGTTCCCTTTCCTTATATTATTATTAGTATTTAAATATATAATTGGTAATGATTTTAAATATACATAATTAATTAATATCAATATTTAAATATACATAGATAATATTAATATTTAAATGTGAGTAATCCATATTAAGTAATATTATTATTTAAATATCCATAATTAATATTAATTAATATTTTTGTTTAAATGTACATAATTTAAATGCATTAATATGTTAATTAAATATGTATAATTTATATTAAACTAATTTATATTATACCTTACGACCATGGTACTACAATCAAAATCTTTTGTCGCTCTGTAAATGAATGATAACCTTTATGCATATCATACTCTACAGTAAGCATCTTGTAATAAATCTCAATAATATGTATCAATGTCATTATGTTTGAAATAGTGTAACATATGCTTCAAAAATCTTTTTTACATAGCCATTAGTTGAATTTTTATAATGATTGTATTGATTAATGATACATGTTTTGATATCAGTATTTAATATATATATATATATATTTCCTAATCAAAATTTGATGATTTGAAAGACCGAAAAATTGCATGTCATCAGAACCTGATGCTAAAAGTACATTGCATAAAAGTTTTAGTAACATTTTTAAAAGTTTTCGTTAAAATATTTCTTTTAAATACAATAAAAATTTTAAAACTCTGAAAGTCTCATCTACCATGTCTTTTAACACCTTTTGAAGCTTCCTGAGTTTTAAAGTTTTTATTATATTTAACTGAATACTGGTGTTTTATCGCTAAAATATTTCTTCTTACATAGAAATAAGTATTGATTCTAAATACTCTTTCAAGACAATATTTCGCGATTTTCATGTCCCTAAAAATTCATTAAAAAAAATGTGTAAATTTGCAATATTTATACCCAATCGATGACTTGAATAAACATTTAGCTCAGATAGAGACCATCATGTGATTTTTATTATACACCGTACTATACAGAAAGCATGGTTTAACGCATTTCTTAAATGCATATACATTACATTTTTGAAATAGTGTAACATCATTCAAATTTACCACAAAAGATTTTTCTCCTATTGTTCCTATAAATGCTACACACTCCATTTTCAATAAGAAACATGCTGTAGTTAATTTCAGTAGCATAAACGGAAAATTGGTTTATGGGAATTGCAGCACAGACTGACAAATTGAACTCATAAACACTCTTTTCAAATGTATTAGAAAGTATTAAATTACTTAATTTTTTTAGTAGGATCCTGTTGGTAGATTGACTTCTGGTGTCAATAAAAATGCTTTACTTCACTTCAATGATACATTAAAATTTTTGCAGTTGCTTCGAAAAGTTTTGAACAATATCGAAAGATTTTTAGATATTTTATTAGTTTCATCCCAGTTTTAAACAAAATGAGAATTGTTTTTGAATGAATTTATGAATTCATGTCACCACAAACCCATTCATATAGAATAATAAGTCATACTCAAATTAAGTCTGCTTGAATTTTTGTAGCTGCTTCATACACATAAAAAAGAAGAAGAAGATAGTTACAAGAAAATGAGGGATGAATTAATAACTAAAATAAAATGCCAGCAAAGAATCGCAAAAATTTTGAATTAATATTTTTATTATTACTAGCATACCCAGCCCGCTTCGCCGGGCTTAATTTGAAGGTTTATTTAATAATTTATGTGTATGGTACGCTTCCCGGACCATCGGCACTCCACGTGCGTCGGGTGAGCGTCAGAACAAACTTTCAGCATATACATATGGGTGGTTGTACTTGAATGCACAGACCTGCGCGTTTTTTTCTATCTTGCTTTTATACCTCTGGACCGAGTTGGCGCATTGCCAAGATTTGCTTCCTCTGGACCGAGTTGGCGCATTGCCAAGATTTGCTTTCCCCTGTGCCTCAATTAATTATCCTCGAAATTCCTTTTATTTATAGAGATTTTAGTAGGAAACCAGAAAATGGAACTAACAGTTGTTTAAAAATATTAATGTTCGTTATTCATATGGAAAATTAATTATATTTTTCAAGAACATGGAAATATAGATAAAATATTTCAATGTGAATCAATAATAAAGTTTATTTTCGGAAATAGATTATTTTATTATGCATTAGAAAGAGATATGTTTCTACTAAAAGGAATTGAACGGAAATATCGATTTCCGAATCGAGACGAAAGATTTAATGACCACTTTCAATTACAAGTAAGAAAATCGTTACATTCCTAATATGATAGAAACCTACGAAAAACAAAAAGCATAAAAACAAAAATACAGTGATTCATCTTTTTCTTGTAACAGATTTACTTATAAGTTTAATATTATAAATTTTTAAAAGTGTATAAGCCGTCTCTGTTTCCACAAGTGAATAGATATGGAGTATCCAATTTAATAAATTGCAAAATTCGACATCAGGAATACATTTATTATGAATACAGTCGAGTCTCTATATAACGAAATCCACCGTTCCAGTAAAAAATTCGTTATATAGAGAAATTCGATGTATAGAGAATGGTGTTAAAAATCGTATTTAATGTGTGAAATTTGAACAAATGTTATTTTTGATCTTTTGAATTAAGAATTTGAAGTATTACATATTTGAATATTAAACTAACATTTTATCTCTTAATTATTTAAGCTGTTTCAAAAAAGAAAACAGATATTTATTTGAAAGCTTAATGGAAATCAAATAAAAAAGACTTTCATTAATTTCAGACGAAGATTTCTGTATTTTTTTTTTTTTTAATTTTAAAATTATTACGCTCTCAAAAAATACTCAATTTTCACCACGGAATGAAAAATTGTAGTTACCCAGGTCAAAATTCATGCTAGTACCAGCAACAAAAATATTCTAGTTATTGCTATATTTTGCTTTCTCTGTTAGATATCCCTGCTATTATTTGCTTTAAATTGCTAGCTAGCATCACATGCTATATGGCTAGCTTACACAGCAACAGCATGGCAAGCTATGTACAAGCAACTTATGCTTATTTGCTGATTAAGCTTTTTCCAAAGCATGCAGAGGTAGGTACCTTAACATACTATAATATGCTATTTTATGCTTTCCAGCATAATATGCTATGTAGCAAATTTAGGGAGAAATAGCATGACAAGCTATGTACAAGCATCTTTTACTTATGTGCTATTTAAGCTATTTCCAAAGCAAGCAGAGTTAGGTACCTTAATATGCTATAATATACTATTTTATGCTTTCCAGCATAATATGCTATGCAGTAAGTTTTGGGCATGACAAGCTATGTACAAGTATCTTTTGCTTATTTGTTATTTAAGCTATTTCCAAGCATGCACAGTTACGTACTTTAACATGCTATAATATGATTTTTATCTTGCCAGCATAATATGCTATTCAGACAGATTAGGGAGAAACAGCATGGCACGCTATGTATAAGCTTTTTATGCTTGTTTTCTTTTTAACCTTCTTCCAAAGCATGGAGAGGTAGCAATATTATATGCTTTTGAAAGAAGTTATTATTGCATATCATATGCTTCATCAAAAAGCATTACATGCTTTTTGATGCTTGCTAAAATAACATGCTAGGAAAACAGCATGACGCACCATGTGCCAATAAAATATTCTAATTCACTAAACAAGAATAGCAGCAAAAAATATTTGTTGGTTATGAATTTCTGCTAGAATAACAGAATCTAACTTTATAAGCAATATTCTGCACAATTTTGCAAAAAAGGGAGATTGTATACAATAAATTCATAAAGAGTAAATATTTTTTAATATTGTAAAAGCATATTTTTTTCTGAAAATTATCTGAATTTTTCAAGCTTTCATATCAAATCATATTTTATGTTTCAGAAACTGGTCACATTGTTTGCATAATATAAGTGCATTTCGTTTATCAAAATTAAAAATACTGTGGAAGGATTGTTATCACCACTTAAATTCATGATTACCTTTAACCACCGATTTGAGATTAATTTTCAACTTATAAACGAAAAAGAAAAATAAAAAAAAATAAATAAATAAAGAAGGGAAAAAAAAAACAAAGAATTTATTTTCATAGCGGATTTATAATAGTAAATCTTCTCCTCTCCTAACGGAAAATTAACTGACATTTTAAATGATTTTTAACTTATATTTTTCTTAGAGTTGAATTATTTTAACTTACATGAAAATTATAAATTTATTATTTCTTTAAGAATAGGATGAAAATATTTTTTTTTTTACTAAATTTAAAAAGCTGGGTAAGGAGAAGAATAGCTATACACCACCATGTGAATAAAACACTGCCTTTTGAACTCGTTCAGATAATGCTTTAACACACAAACTTAACAAAAAATAATAACAATTGATTTTTATAGCCCCCCCCCCTTCATGAAATGGAAGAAAATCACCATCACTTTCTCATAGTATTTAGTTCTTTTAAGTTACTTCAAAAGTAAAATTTCATGTGTTTATTAAAATAAGGGGGAAAATATGTTTTTAAAATTTCAATATCAAGAGGCTTTAGATCTTTACCTCGGGCTAATACAACGTAAATTAAAAATTTCCTTCGTCCACCCGAAAATTATTAGCTGTCAATTTTGCTAGTGTTAATTAACTTAAGTTATTAAAAAATAATAAATGTGTTTTTCAAAATCGGTAAAAATCAAAATTTAGTCACTTAAAATTCAATATTCAAAGAGCAATTTTTCATTTAAGAATTGTGTTTATAACAATCGATTTAAAAATATGTATAATTGATTCCTCCTCGCTTTCCTATATGCATTATAGTTTTTATATCCCCCATCTTAAACAGTATTTACCTGAAATTTATTCTATCAAAAATACATTTCATAAGTATTTATTTCTTGATTTATATTAATGCAATAATATTCTAATTACCCATTAATTATTTAAAAAAACTAGAAATAAATTAATTTTATTCATTGAAAATTTGAGGAAATAGTTGCATCGATAAATTCACTCTTAACCTTGTAAAAATATTAGCGGATAGTAGAATTAGCTTCGTCGACAGTCACTAGCAGTTACAGGCATTTATTGACAGGTCCCCGCTGGCAAGGTAAGTAGCGCGCTCGTCTTCTAAACCACGGGTAGTCAGTTCAACCCTCAGGGGTGAAAAAGTCCGATGCAGTTTCTTCCACCAATATCCGTAGACGATTCCAGTGTTGTCAATAGATGGCAGCACCTGCATTTTTTAAACTAGCAACTGATGCTAGAAAAGTAAAAATTTAAAGCAAATGATGGTAGAAAAATAGTGCTAGACTAGCAGAAAATACTAGCAAGTGATGGCCTTTATTGCTGCTAGGCCAGCTACATATTCAAGCAACACATGCTGGATTATGTATGCTGGCCAAGCAGCAAAGTGGGCCAAAACACACCATGACATGTTGGTAATACTGCTAGAACCAACAAATATGTAATGGTAGTTTGTGCTATTTTACTTACTGGAATATAGCAAGTAATGCTTGTCTAGCAAACAAATACCAGCATGAATTTCGACCTGGGTAACATTTTCCTCCGTTTGAAAGCCTCTCTTATGTGCCTCTCATTGATTCCTCTCTTACATGTGTATCAATCCAATTGACACTGTTTTGAGAAAGATGTAGGAGGTGGGATGAATTCGTTGGATTTAAAGAATATATATATATATATATAACTCAGCACTGACGATAAGTCAAAAATAAGTGATGGAAAATTGATTCCGTATGATTTCAAAGCTTTTTAAAACTGTTTTTAATGACCAATTTGGGAAAAATTTCGTTATATGGAGATAGCTATTTCGCTATATAGAGACTGTTTTTAATGTAATCATGCGAAAAGGGGACCGTTCCTACTAAAAATTCGTTATATAGAGAAATTCGATGTATGGAGTTTCGTTGTAGAGAGACCCGACTGTATTTTAGAAGGAAACTGGAAAATGAAACTAACAGGTGTTTAAAAATATTAATGTTCATCATTCATATGACAAAATAAATGACGCTTTTCTCAACGAGGTAATGCAGATAAAATATTTCAATCTGATTCAGTCATAGATTTCATTTTCGGAAACAGATTGATTTATAATGCATTAGAAAGAGAAATGTTTGTGCCAGATAAATTTAACGGAAATACTGATCTCCTATTTCAAACAAAAGTTTTAACCTCTTAACCCTTTCCGGCACGGGCAAAATCTGTACTAAAAGGAAAAATTATCGACTGACACCGGATTTCACAAACGAATTTTTTAAATATTTTGAATTCCTTAATATAAGCTTTGACAGTAAAAGCAAAATTCTACCTAAAATATAACTGGTGCCTTTTGCAAGTTTGGAATTAAAATTGGGTATCCCAGACCGGGCACAATGTGCCGGAAAGGGTTAACTAATTTTCCCGTACGCTGTTCGGGAAAGACGTATTTGCTTAATTCATCATATAAGCTTTTGACACCACTATTTTTTTACAAAATAATTTCACTCTCTTTAAAAGCGGAAACGTTTAGACTAAATGATACGAATATTTTATTTTGAAATTAGTGGTGTGAATCCGTCATTTTCAATTTATTAAACGGAAAAGAAATATCCAGTTAAAATGTTAATGACAACTTTCAATTACAAAAAAATAGAGACGTTACATTTCTAATGTGATATAAATCTACAGCAAACAATAAACATAAAAATAAAAATACTATGCTCTCAATGACAAAAAACACTGATTTTTTATGAGCGTCATGGTACTGTAATTTCATAAGTTTGACTCAAAATACTGTTATTTGTCCCATTCAGTTGCACCGTCTGCAGTCTGCGAACGGTTAACCTTTTCGCAACATGAGCTTTTTGTGGAATTTTTAATCTTTTGACACCGATTTTTAAAATTTAAATTTTTGCACCTTTGAGTCGAGCAAAGCAGTGTTTAAATAAGTGAAAATTTACAGTAAAATATTACTGGTTGAGATAAACAAGTGTTTTGAGCACTTCATGCTGTTCATATCCCGGTCGCTAATCCCCAAGGGATTAATTTTAATGACTAAATCGCCAAACGCCACCACTAATTTTTTAGTACAATTACGATCTCATAATATACGCGAAGGAAATTTTTTGCTTACTTTCAACTCAATTTTTTCGAAAATTGAAGTATGAATTAATTAATCGAACAATTTTGGAACAGGAATTCCCTTCCTCTGAACGGGATAAATGAACAGGAGATCACATCTAAACGCACCTTATACGACATAGAGGGATTTTCTTCATCAAAAGTTTAATATAGTTGAAGAGAGATTTTGCATTATATCGTCTTGTAAGTATCATTTTGTTGAACATACAAGAATTAAAAAAAATCGGTGTTCCACTTAAAAAATGAAAAAGTATTATGTTATATTGCAAAACATTCAAAATTTAAACACTTGTAGAAAATTCAGAAAAAATGTTTAAGAGTTACAAATATTTTTGATATTTCTAAAAATTATTATAATTGATCATGGATTTTAAATAATCTAAAATACCCTTAAATGATTAAAAATTGTAATTGCATTAGTTATCATTTTCCGTATCATAAGAAAGAAACTCTTTTCCAATATGATTTTTTTTATATTTCTATTTTAGCTGTCTTTCACATATGCCGCCATTCCCTTATAAACACATTCTAGTACTATCACTAACAAATCTGACGTCATCACGTTATCCGATATTGCAAGGCCCAGCTAGTGGCCGAGAGTTTCAGACCTCTCAACTGGTAGACGGCATGTGCTGGGTTCGAACCCAATCGGGGTCGTTGGCCTAACCGTTTGGTGTTTTTGTGGTTTTCTTCGAACCTCGCGTAAATGTGGGTTAGGTTCCCTTAGAAAGACTCCAACGAAGGGCACTCCCCTCCGTGGGCCTATATCCCTCGTGTAGATATTCGGCCGACAAAAAATAAACCAAACCAAACCGATATTGCGAATTATTTTATATTAAGGCGAATGTGCAACCCAACAATGCCATTTGTGACAGAACAATTGTATCATAAATTGGAATTTTAGTTAAAAGTGATTTTTTTTTATAAACGAAAACGAAATAATTGCATCTTCGTTAGTTTCTAAGTTACGATGTTTCAGAATTTATTTGAATTTTTAAATCACCTTGGACTCTGTTGCAAAAACTTCATATTATATATTCTGATACTTCTTGGTTATCACGTCGACCAAAAAATTATCGCCAATTTAGATGACAATAATTGATGACCGTGAATGTCACATTCAATGACATTAAATACCATACAGGTGTTTAAAACGTCATTGAATGATTTTTTTTTTTTACTTTTTATTTGTATTTTTATATTTGTATATTCTACTAATAATTTGTTTTTTCGTTATTTAAAATAAAAATTACATCATTATGCATAATTTGTCTATTAGTTTGACTATTTGTATAATTTGGCGAAATTAGTCGACGGGATAATCAAGTGCAGTCGGTTCTTGTTAATTCAAAATCGGATAAATCGAATGTTCGCATAATTCGAACTTAATATGAAGTCCCGAAATTCTCAATAGCAGAATAATGTTAAAATTTTTTAATTATTCAAACTCATTTTCTCTTGACTTCGTATAAGTCGAACTAACGAGATACCGATTTTTTTTTCCTTACTTTCTCCAGGACTTCAGATCCTTGAATAACTTTTTCTTTCATTTTTGTCAGAATTGTTCCGAATACGTATACATTTGTTCCCATGCATTTGATATTCGTATTTTTAACCCATTAACGCCCGAATTATTTTCCTCGCTAAAATTTAAATTTTGCATTTCCCACCACTTTTAAAATCAAATTAACTTTTATCTAAATTTATCGAGGATTCCGTCTCGTGAAAGAAGGTATATATTTATCTTCTTTTTTACTGGTGGAAAACCGCTTTCTTGCTGTTTTTGTAACCGTCCTCAAAAGAGGACGCTGGGCGTTAATGGGTTAACCCTTTCTGGCACACTGTGCCCGGTCTGGGATACCTAATTTTAATTCCAAACTTGCAAACGGCACCAGTAATATTTTAGTAAAATTTTGGTTTTATAATAAAAGCTTAAATTACGGGATTCAAAATATTTAAAAAATTCGTTTCTGAATTCCGGTGTCAGTCCATACTTTCTCATTTTACTAAAAATTTTGCCCGTGCCGGAAAGGGTTAATGCCCCGACTGACCATCAATGACACCTCCACATTTCTTTCTTCCAGCTTTTTCCTAAACCCTTAAGGGAGCTCAGGGGTTGAAAACTTTTCAAAAAATCGATTCTTTTTTAATGATCTAATTTGATTATTCATTTAATTCTTAACTCAATGCAAAAAACCGCATAAAAATATTTGCATTTTTAACGGAGTTATAAGCATTTATGCATCAACACTTTCATAGCCGCATCCATATAATTTCAACTTTAAGTCGCGTTTTCTCAAAACTTGATTTTTGAAGACTAACACCAAGATTAAAAAAAACTATTTGATGGAATGGCTTAATATTTTTTTTTGCATGCATATAACATCATTATCTACATTATGAATTAATGTATTTTAGATAGTTTAATATTTTGAGTATTTTTGATGGATAAAAAGTTGTATTTTTTAGGGTTTTTTTTTTTTTAATTTTCAACTTTGAGAGATTTTTAATACTGTTTTTATTAAGTGATAGTTATATCCTTAATTCATAATCTAGATTATGATGTTATATGCATGCAAACAAAAAAAATTAAGCCATTCTATCAAATAGTTTTTTTTTAATCGTCAAAAATCAAGTTTTGAGAAAACACGACTTAAAGTTGAAATTATATGGATGCGGCTATGTAAGTATTGGTGCATAAATACTTATAACTCCGTTAAAAATGCTAATATTTTTATTCGGTTTTTTGCATTGAGTAAAGAATTAATTGAATAACCATACTGGATCATAAAAAATCGATTTTTTGAAACTCTTTCAAACCTTGAGCCCCCTTAACTGCTTCGGAACGAGAGTCATTTGCGAAATTTTTAATGTGTTGCCACCGGTTAAAAAAATAGATATTTATATCTTACTGAATCGAGAAAACGGTGTAATTAATGAAGGCAAATGTTACAGTATAATTTACTGGTAGGAATAAAGGAGTTTTCTTAAGCCTTTTTTCGTCACGTATACGTGATGCTCGACCCCAAAGGATTAATCAGTTTACGCATTTATAACTTTTAACTTAATATTAAGTCATATTCTAATGATAACAGACGAAATCTATTTAAGGAAATGCTATAATATTAATTTTTTTGTAATAGTACTCATTTAAACATGTTTTCCTCTCATACATTCCATAATTCGAACACTGGATGATTCAAACATTTCTTGTGGTCCCGATGAGTTCGAATTAACGAGAGCCGACTGTAGTACCTAAATTTTTAACCCCTTTGGCACGAACGACAAGTATACGTGACCCAAAAAGCTTAAAAATTTTTGTTTATCCCACCGGTAAAATATACTGTAAAATTTGCCTTATTTAATCAGAGCATTATCTCGTTTTAAAAAGGAAAATCTTCCCTAAACAATCGCTTTTCCTAATCGGACGGTTGTTGTTTCCAAGGTTGCGAACGGATGAATTTCAATGGCTGATCAACTTGTTCATCGTATCCCCTTGCTTTTTCCATGATATTTTTTGGAAATTTTCTCTTTAATGATATTTTTATTATTTTTACGAAATTTAACTAATTTATATTTCTTTTTTGTATCTCTATCGATATTTCCCTAAAAATTTCTTAGGATCTTATCTAATTTATATATATATAAATATATATATATATATATGGCCCTAGGCTTTTCTAGACCGCTTTAACCTAAGACTCATCCGACCATCCCAATGCTCCAGAATTTTCCATTTTTCTTGCTTACCATCTATGCAATCAGCCATTCGATTCATCGACTTCGATGGAAGGTAAACTGAATCAAGTAGGCACTTCTAATCATACTGCATTGGTTCATTGGTTCAAAAAGGAATAAATTTCTCTTTTTTTAAAACCGGTGACAAAACATTAAAAGTTTCGTGAAAAGCTCTCGTCGCGAAGGGGTTAAATGAATGTAAGACGTCTTTATTTCCAAAACCAAATGGATTCGGAATATTCAATTTAATAGATTGCAAATGTTGACATCAAGAATACATTTATTATGAATCTATTAGAAGAAAACGAGAAAATGGAATTAACAGGTGTTTGAGAAAATTAATGACATTTTTGAGACCGAAGCAATATAGATTAAATAATTTCGTTTGAATAAATCATGCATTACATTTTGGAAAATAGATTAATTTATAATGCATTAGAAAGAGTAATGTTCGAGCTAAAATAAATTGAACTACAATATCGATCTCCGATTTGAGATGATAAAATTAATGATTACTTTCAGTTACAAGGAAAGAAATTGTTGCATTTTTAATATGGTAGAAATATACGGAAAACAATAAACATACAAAAAATCACGTTTTTAATGATTAAAATCTTTGACTTTACAAAGCCCAACAAGTAGCCATTGTAGTTGTAGCTACGATTTGTAGCAGTTTCGAACAAATTGAGTTGAAAATAAACAAAAGCTTCCCGCATGTGTATTATGAAATCCAAAATGTACTAAAAAATTAGTCGTGTCGTTTTGAAATTTTATCCATTTCGTTTAATCCCTTGGGAGCGAGCGACCAGTTATATGTGCAGCATGTAGTGTTCGGAATCCTTGTTTATCCGAAACAGTCAAATTTCCTTTATTTAGTCGGTGCATTTACTCAATTCAATGAGGCACAAATTTCTGTTTTTAACCCTTAAATGCATATTGTATCATTTTCGATACCATAAGTGTTCCCGATTTATGGGGGGTTTTATTCACATATTCCGTATTCTCACCAGAAACTTAAAAGAGCAATTTTTACTTTACTTAATGACAGACCATTCGTAATTAAATAAATAAAAATTTACTATTTAGATTTTTCTGGTATGAATTCTGATTCTTTGAATTATGCATTTTTTGGAACGTGTTATATCCTATGCATTTAAGGATTAAATATCGGTGACAAGAGATTAAAAATTGTGAGGTTGTGCTTTTGAAGCTGGTCGACGGAAGGTGCTGTGTTCGAAACCCATCGACCTACCCATTTCTGTGGTTTTTTCCACTCCGTAATTTTCCGTGTTTTTCTTCGAATCTTGGGTAACAATGCGAAAATACGGGTTAGATTCCCCTTGAAAGAACCCCACGGATGGCACTCCCCCTAACATCTATATCCCTCGTGCAGATAATTGTCAGTCATACATAACACCATAGCACACACCTAACTTTATATGACCGTCGACGCACTGTAACGTGATAAGTTTAACTCAAAAGACTATTTATTAGCCGATTCAGGGACGCCATTTGTTGTTTGAAATCGTTAATTTTAATTCCCAGACTACCAAATGCCACCAGTAATTTTTTAGTACAATATCAGTCTTATGATATAAATAAGCTTTAAATTATTATCAACTCTATTTGTTAATAAATTGATGTGTGAATTAGTTAATTGAATTTATTTGGAGCAGAAATTCCTTGCTCCTGAAAGGGTTAAATTGCAAGACATAATTTTCAAACGCACCTTATACTTTAACCCTTTGCGGGGCGCTGGTTTCATAGATATACCACTTAATTTTAATTCCCAAACACCACACTGGCACCATAATTTTGTTACAGAAAATTACGCTTTATTGAATACATGAAACATAGCGTTTTCTTCTTTACAAATAAAGTTGTTTTCAAATTCCGGTGTCAGTCATTTATTCCAATACTTAAGCAATGAATTTGCTCTGCCCCGCAAAGGGTTAAATGGAACGTAAAGAAATTCATTTCGTTTTATAATGTTAGTATGATATTTGTGTCCCACATCCTTTGTGTGTAGCATTGTATTTTTTAAATTTCTACTCATTTTGTAAATAAAAATATATTTTTCCATCAGAAGTTTAATACAAAATTAAGAATCAGCATTTACAATTATATCATTCTGTAAGTATACTTTTTTAAATATAAAGGAATAAAAAGGATTTGACCCTTCTATTAAAAAATATGTTACATTGCGAAACATTGAAATTTTTCTAAAAAATGGTAATATAGATAAAATATGGTAATATAGATACAACTATAGTAATGTGGATAAAAATTTTCAATTTGAATCAATCATAAATTTCATTTTTGGAAATAAATTAATTTATAATGGATTAGGAAGAGAAATGTTTGTGCTGGAATAAATTGAAAGGAAATATCGATCTCAGATTTGAGAAGATAAAATTAATTATCATTTTCCATTAGCCCATTAGTGCCTAGCGTCCCTTTTTAGGGACGATTAAAAAGGTGCATTCAGCACTGTTTTTGACACCGGTAAAAAAGAAAAGCAATAATTATTTCATTTAAATAATGCATTTTCGTGATTAATGAACTAAACTTAAATCTTCTAAAAATAGTAGTGCCAACCAAATAAAATTTAAGCAAAAGATGCTGGGCACGAATGGGTTAAGCAGGGGAATCGTTATATTTCTAAAATAATTGAAATATATGGAAAAAATAGACACAAAAACATACTGTGCTTATAATGGTAAAAACGCTGACTTTACGTTTGCATCAATTTACTGTAGCGTCAGTTTAACTCAGAATGTTATTAAATAGCCTATTCAGAGCTTTGTTTCCAGTTTGAAAATGGGTAATTTTAATGCCCAGATTACCAATTGACACCAGTTTCTTTTTTGTACGATTTCGATTTCATGTAAATATGAGCTTTTGAGTTTCCACAGCTCAATTTGAATAAGAATTGAGGTATGAATTATTTGATCGAACAATTTTTATTCAGAAATGTCTGGGACCATGGAAGAGTTAACTCTGAATGTCATCACTTTCAAATGCACCTTATAAGCAGTGTTGCCAGATGGGCTACTTTTTTAAAATTCAGATTCTTGATTGGTACCACTTTTTAAAATGATAAAATTTGAATTATTCAATGATTTGATAATTAAGGCGAAAACAAAACTTATTTACTGTTTCAAAAAAAGTGTTGCTAATCAAGAAAGTTGAATTTTAAAAAACTAGCCCACTGGCAACGCTGCTTATAAGACAAAGAGAACGTAAAGAATTGAATTTCGCTTGTTATTGTTTACAGGGTTCGCACACTCCTTATAATTTTTGAGGACTCAGGCACCACTATTAATGATAAGGAAATTTATATTTAATTTTTAAGAAACATAAATCGCAAACACCACTTTATTCTCAAGTTTCGCATTACTTTTCTGCAGTGAAGTACATTGAAAATACTTGAAGATTTTGTGATAAAATTGTGCGAACCCTGGTTTATATGATCTTTGTAATTTATAACCATATCCATACCTTATATCCATATCTTATGTCCATATTACATTTCTACTCATTTTGTAAATAAAAGTATATTTTTTCATTAAAAGTATAATACATAATTGAAGAGAAAACATTTTGAATTATATCGTTCTATACCTTTTTAACATAAAAGAATAAAAAGAAATTGACTCTTCTGTTAAAAAATATATGTTATATTGCAAAATATTATATATTTTCTAAACAATGATAATGTAGATAAAATATGATAATATCGATAAAATATTTCAATTTTATCAGTCATAAATTTCATTTTCGGAAATAGGTTAATTTATAACGCAAAAGAAAGAGATTGGAATGTTTGTGCTAAAATAAATGTAACTAAAATATTAATCTCCTATTTGAGACGATAAATTTAATAACCGATTTCAATTACATGGAAGGGAAATGTTTCATTTCTAATATAATAGAAATAAATGTGTGAGGGAGTGACCTTTAGTCATAAAGGCACTCTAGTGTTTCTGAGATCGTGACGTCAATAATTTAACATTTTGTAGGCGTAAAAGTGACATCTATCCTCTCTTTTACTTTAACTTTCTAGAGTGTGTGTGCTCTTTCGAATTCCGCAGTTAGCTCGCGGTTATTAGTATGATGTTAATGAGAAGTATCTCAGTTTGTCGCGTATAAAAGCTTGGGTGTGAGTTTGTGGTGAGGGTGTGTTCTGGCCTTAGCCAGCGTCTGCGTGTGTTTCTGGCCTCAGCCAGCAGCCAGCGTCTGTGTGTTTCTGGCCTTAGCCAGCAGCCAGCGTCATTGGACAACGAAGTTGATGATTGTTTATTAAGGTGCTGACGATTAGAGAATAGCTACGGCCTCCAGTAAAGCGGAAAGAAGTTCAGATAGTGGATTAAAGGTTCGGCCTTGGTAAGAAAGTTTAGTTTTGATTATTTGAGAAATAAAGAAATATCCACAGCCACGGGCTGTGAAATTAAGATTTGTTTAGTAGATCAGCCAGGAAATAGTGTCAAGTGTTAGACGGTGCCCCGACTGAGCTAGACCAAGGCCTGTGAGTATGATTTAGCTTTTCATAGTGTTCTCAGTGAGTGAAATTATAGACTGCCTCCACTTTCCTTTAGCCCTTATCATTTTAATAAACTGTGTTGTTTTAACCTAAATTACTGAGTATGTCTGCATATAACGTGACAAATGACACCCAGCATGAATATACCGTCACAAATGGCGCCCAACGAAATGTCGGACAGTTTGAGATTGTGCCACGAGTGTATTTCACCGGTGAGGGTGATATTAGTGAATTTTTAGTGAAATTAGATGATTATATTTTGTTCAATAATATACCTGAGAAAAACAGGTACGTAGTGCTTAAATGCTCGTTAAAGGGCGAAGCACTTTTGTGGTTAGAAAATATAGGAAAGTTTTTGATTACTGAGGAAGCGAAAAGATTTGAACAAACTGTAATTGAGTTAAAGAAGGCATTTCCTCCCGTTAAAGATAAAAGTATTTTGAGAAAAGAGTTCTATTGTAATAAGCAGAATATATATGAGTCGGCGTCAAAATTTTATCTTCGTAAGCTGGAACTAAAAAATAAATTAGATTTAGATATTACATTTGAGGAATTGTTGGACATTGTTTTTCCTCTTTTTAATCCAAATATACAGGACTTTATTGAAGTTAGAGCACCGAAGAATTTTGCAGAAATGCACCAGATATTATCGAAGTATGAGTCTCGGCATAGCTCGGATCAACGGGATTTGCGTAACCCTCGGCAGAGACCTGTCACGGATAGTAATTTGAGAAATGAGGGGGAACGTAATTTTGTGAGAGGGGGACAGCGATTTCCGGATAGTAATTTGCGTAATAGAAGTGATGGATTTGGTCGTAATATGTCGAATACGAGTAATGGTAATAGGAATGGTGGTGGTGCTAATAATTTTAGAAGTGGTGAGAGAAATATGCATGGAAATAGACAGAATAGTGGTTATGATCGTAGTGGGGGAGTACGGGACAGGAATGTTTCTTCGCAAGTAAGGAGATTAACTTCGGATGAGAATTTTGAAGGTAGATCAGTGCAAAGGAGAGGTGTGAGGAGGTCGGGTCAGTTAAACTGGTAAGTGACTGTATTTCGGAAGGTATGCAGTCACAGGTCAAATCGAAAAAGCCTTCTGTGAGTTTAAATAAAATAACTATTAATCCGGTTGAGTTACCTGAAGTGTTAATTGTGTTAGATGGTATTGTCGTTAAAAGTGTCTTCGATACAGGGGCAGATAAGTCGTTCATTTCTTTTGATTGTTATCGGAAATATTTTTCGTATAAGAAGTTGAAAAGGTCAAGTCTGGTGGTTCAGTCAGCACAGGGAGTAGCTTGCGATAATAAAGGTTCAGTGGAATTGGAAGTTGAAATTCGTTCGGTTAAGACATGTTGGGAGTTTTGTGTGTTGGATGGATTAACAGTGCATTGTATAGTTGGTGTGGATTATATGAAGGATAGAGGAATTAGTTTGGATTTCTTTAAAAAGTCGTTAATCGTGAATAATGATGAGAATGTGAGTAAGAAAGAGTCTGTGTCATTTTCAGTTAATTTAGAGGAGTCGGGTTTAAGTGAGGGTAAGAAAATGGAGTTTAATAAGTCTTTAGTCGATTGTGGTAAGGTTTTTTCAGATAAACCGAGTTTAGCGAATGAAGTTCATATTGGTTTTGACGCACTAGTTGCTAGTAAACCATTTCGTTATGATTTTATATCTAATATTTTTAAGTCTTTTTGTGAAAAGTTGGAGACTGAGGACGGTAAGGAACTTACTCAGTCTAATATGGCTGAACGTGTAAATCGTACATTAATTCAAATGATTTCTTCTTATGTTGGTTCTCATCATGCAAATTGGGACCAGTTTCTTCAGCATTTTGCGTACGCACTTCGTACGGCAGTTCACGAGTCAACGGGGAAAACGCCTGCTGAATTGTTTTTGGGTAGAAAAGTTATTACTCCATTCCAAAGGTTAGTTATGGTGTCAGATGCAGAAAGTCAGTACATGTGTCAGGATATTGAGAGGTTGGTTAAGGAAGCTCAGGTTCAAATGGGAAAAGCGCAAGAAAAGCAAGCTCAGTATTATAATATGCGTAGAAGGGAGTTAGAAGTGAAAGTTGGAGATTTTGTGTTGGTAGAAAAGCATTGGTTAAGTTCAAGTCGTCAAAAGAGAGTAGCTAAGTTTGGTCCGAAGTTTGTAGGTCCGTTCGAGGTTTTGGAAGTTCGAAATAATAATTTGGTTGTTGATGTCAATGGTGAAAGAATGACTGTTAATCTGGATCAGGTTAGAGTGTATAAGTTTAGAGAAAATGGTAGTGAAGGTTCTCATATGTCGAGTGGTGTTTCGCGAAATTCCCGATCCAATGAGTGTCCCGAGTCCAGCACTTCTTCGTCTAATTCTTTTCATCAATATTCAAGAAGAAAATTTGGTCAAACAGCTCCAAAGACTGTTATTGAAAGTCGAAAGCCTAGCAATCCGAGAGCAAAGTATAATAAAAATAAGAGAACTGTGTCAAATACATCGGACTCTGTGTGTCATAAAAGACAAAAAATTATAAATTGTCCAGTTCCTCCATCTATTAGACAGCAATCTTACAAACATAAATTATCTAATAGTTCACCATCTTCAGTGGTTAATCCCCAGAAAAGATTTCGTTTGGACACTCGTAAAACTGTTAAGCGAACTTTAAATGCCGAATCTTTGCCTAACAAGAAACAACGTAGGTCCGGAAAGAAACGTGGCCTAGGATCTTCGGTAACTTCGGGTGCGTCTAGAAAGAGGAGGCAACTCTCAGATTACCGGCAACAACAGTGTGAACCTCGCCATGGAGTGAACCCAGCGAACCGGCCAGAGCAGAGTCGTCGAGTGGAACCTACGAGTATTCCACGGCATCCATTCAGAACCAGGCTGCAGGCACGACAGTCAACTGTGGCGTCACCGTACAGTTCTGATGACGAGAGATCCTTCGTACAAGCCTTCTGGGACAGGAGGAGAAAGCCATCTTGCAGTATGAAGCCTGCCAGCAGCGAATCGTCTCTATGATTGGGTGATAATGTTCTTTATTAAATTTCTATTAGAGTGCATATATGTGGTAGCAATGTGAAGGAATAGAAAGCAGAGAGACTGTTTTGTACTTTTGGCCATTTTTGGAATTTTTTGACGGACTCACGTTTAGTGCTTAATTGTGTTCAAAATTTGTTTGCAAAATTGTTAGTTTTATGTATGTTGAAAATTTTGGTCTTAACTGCTTTTTAAAAATTCTGGATCTATTGTTAAATGGTTATGTTATTTGTTTAAAATGTTGTTATATTGTTCATGTGTTATAAAATGTATGTTAATGTATGTTTAAATTTTCAGAAAGTACAGATAGTAATTTGGGTTATTTTGTACACGCGCCGCGGTTCAGACGCGCACGTGTATTGCGGTCAAGAAGTCCTTGACACGCGTTTCTATCTCTTATACTAACATTTAATGAATTAACTTTCTTCTTATCGATCGTGTTTTATGAGTTGCGTTTTGTACTTTAGTTGAGAATGGTTTCCGCAAGTTGCGAAGTTTTAAGCTGCATTTGAATTTGAAATTGTATTGTATTAAAATTGAATGTTAATGTGATTTTCTTGCAGGGAAGTATACCTTTTGTTATGTATTGATTCTGCTATTTTTCTTTTAGTTAATACAGATGAAGAGATTGATGACGTCATTTTGTAAATTTTTGATATTTTTTGATTGTTGCATAAGCACAGCGATATGCCGCTGTACGTATGTGCCCCAATTATTGTTCAAGTGGAGTTAAGTCTGAAGAAGTTTGGGAGTTAGTTCATTGGCTAATGGGGATGTAGGTATTACGTAGTAGCAGAGTTAGTCAAGTATGAAGTAAATGTAATTTTAGATGAAGTCGGAATTTGGATGAGGAAAGTTTTTGCGCATTGGGTTTTTTGGACTTCTATGCGAATTCTTTGCGAATTCTAGTATATTAAAAGTTATGGAGAAATTTTTGGGTAAAGTTATAGTTGCATTGCAATATTGAGGAAAATTTCGGAAGGTTAGTGTTTTGAGAAATTTTAGCACTCCCAGTGGAGTGGGTTGTTTTGAAAGAAGAAGTAATTAGTTTTGAAAGTTTTACGAGTTTTTGGAAGTTTTACGGAGGCTATTTGTAAGATAGAAGAATGATTGGATTGAATATGTGATTATTTGAGGCAAACTGAGTTTTTTTGGTTGTGATGGGTTAAAGTTAATATTTTAAAAGTTATGTTTCGGCGTTAAATTTTACCCATCACTGTGTTTTATTACGGCTCTAAATTTATAACAAGAAAAAGTTCTGGGCATGCATTTAGCCCAGCCCTTTTTCTCTGCGGAGTTCGAGGGGGGGTTGTGAGGGAGTGACCTTTAGTCATAAAGGCACTCTAGTGTTTCTGAGATCGTGACGTCAATAATTTAACAATTTGTAGGCGTAAAAGTGACATCTATCCTCTCTTTTACTTTAACTTTCTAGAGTGTGTATGCTCTTTCGAATTCCGCAGTTAGCTCGCGGTTATTAGTATGATGTTAATGAGAAGTATCTCAGTTTGTCGCGTATAAAAGCTTGGGTGTGAGTTTGTGGTGAGGGTGTGTTCTGGCCTTAGCCAGCGTCTGTGTGTGTTTCTGGCCTCAGCCAGCAGCCAGCGTCTGTGTGTTTCTGGCCTTAGCCAGCAGCCAGCGTCATTGGACAACGAAGTTGATGATTGTTTATTAAGGTGCTGACGATTAGAGAATAGCTACGGCCTCCAGTAAAGCGGAAAGAAGTTCAGATAGTGGATTAAAGGTTCGGCCTTGGTAAGAAAGTTTAGTTTTGATTATTTGAGAAATAAAGAAATATCCACAGCCACGGGCTGTGAAATTAAGATTTGTTTAGTAGATCAGCCAGGAAATAGTGTCAAGTGTTAGACGGTGCCCCGACTGAGCTAGACCAAGGCCTGTGAGTATGATTTAGCTTTTCATAGTGTTCTCAGTGAGTGAAATTATAGACTGGCTCCACTTTCCTTTAGCCCTTATCATTTTAATAAACTGTGTTGTTTTAACCTAAATTACTGAGTATGTCTGCATATAACGTGACAAATGACACCCAGCATGAATATACCGTCACAAATGGCGCCCAACGAAATGTCGGACAGTTTGAGATTGTGCCACGAGTGTATTTCACCGGTGAGGGTGATATTAGTGAATTTTTAGTGAAATTAGATGATTATATTTTGTTCAATAATATACCTGAGAAAAACAGGTACGTAGTGCTTAAATGCTCGTTAAAGGGCGAAGCACTTTTGTGGTTAGAAAATATAGGAAAGTTTTTGATTACTGAGGAAGCGAAAAGATTTGAACAAACTGTAATTGAGTTAAAGAAGGCATTTCCTCCCGTTAAAGATAAAAGTATTTTGAGAAAAGAGTTCTATTGTAATAAGCAGAATATATATGAGTCGGCGTCAAAATTTTATCTTCGTAAGCTGGAACTAAAAAATAAATTAGATTTAGATATTACATTTGAGGAATTGTTGGACATTGTTTTTCCTCTTTTTAATCCAAATATACAGGACTTTATTGAAGTTAGAGCACCGAAGAATTTTGCAGAAATGCACCAGATATTATCGAAGTATGAGTCTCGGCATAGCTCGGATCAACGGGATTTGCGTAACCCTCGGCAGAGACCTGTCACGGATAGTAATTTGAGAAATGAGGGGGAACGTAATTTTGTGAGAGGGGGACAGCGATTTCCGGATAGTAATTTGCGTAATAGAAGTGATGGATTTGGTCGTAATATGTCGAATACGAGTAATGGTAATAGGAATGGTGGTGGTGCTAATAATTTTAGAAGTGGTGAGAGAAATATGCATGGAAATAGACAGAATAGTGGTTATGATCGTAGTGGGGGAGTACGGGACAGGAATGTTTCTTCGCAAGTAAGGAGATTAACTTCGGATGAGAATTTTGAAGGTAGATCAGTGCAAAGGAGAGGTGTGAGGAGGTCGGGTCAGTTAAACTGGTAAGTGACTGTATTTCGGAAGGTATGCAGTCACAGGTCAAATCGAAAAAGCCTTCTGTGAGTTTAAATAAAATAACTATTAATCCGGTTGAGTTACCTGAAGTGTTAATTGTGTTAGATGGTATTGTCGTTAAAAGTGTCTTCGATACAGGGGCAGATAAGTCGTTCATTTCTTTTGATTGTTATCGGAAATATTTTTCGTATAAGAAGTTGAAAAGGTCAAGTCTGGTGGTTCAGTCAGCACAGGGAGTAGCTTGCGATAATAAAGGTTCAGTGGAATTGGAAGTTGAAATTCGTTCGGTTAAGACATGTTGGGAGTTTTGTGTGTTGGATGGATTAACAGTGCATTGTATAGTTGGTGTGGATTATATGAAGGATAGAGGAATTAGTTTGGATTTCTTTAAAAAGTCGTTAATCGTGAATAATGATGAGAATGTGAGTAAGAAAGAGTCTGTGTCATTTTCAGTTAATTTAGAGGAGTCGGGTTTAAGTGAGGGTAAGAAAATGGAGTTTAATAAGTCTTTAGTCGATTGTGGTAAGGTTTTTTCAGATAAACCGAGTTTAGCGAATGAAGTTCATATTGGTTTTGACGCACTAGTTGCTAGTAAACCATTTCGTTATGATTTTATATCTAATATTTTTAAGTCTTTTTGTGAAAAGTTGGAGACTGAGGACGGTAAGGAACTTACTCAGTCTAATATGGCTGAACGTGTAAATCGTACATTAATTCAAATGATTTCTTCTTATGTTGGTTCTCATCATGCAAATTGGGACCAGTTTCTTCAGCATTTTGCGTACGCACTTCGTACGGCAGTTCACGAGTCAACGGGGAAAACGCCTGCTGAATTGTTTTTGGGTAGAAAAGTTATTACTCCATTCCAAAGGTTAGTTATGGTGTCAGATGCAGAAAGTCAGTACATGTGTCAGGATATTGAGAGGTTGGTTAAGGAAGCTCAGGTTCAAATGGGAAAAGCGCAAGAAAAGCAAGCTCAGTATTATAATATGCGTAGAAGGGAGTTAGAAGTGAAAGTTGGAGATTTTGTGTTGGTAGAAAAGCATTGGTTAAGTTCAAGTCGTCAAAAGAGAGTAGCTAAGTTTGGTCCGAAGTTTGTAGGTCCGTTCGAGGTTTTGGAAGTTCGAAATAATAATTTGGTTGTTGATGTCAATGGTGAAAGAATGACTGTTAATCTGGATCAGGTTAGAGTGTATAAGTTTAGAGAAAATGGTAGTGAAGGTTCTCATATGTCGAGTGGTGTTTCGCGAAATTCCCGATCCAATGAGTGTCCCGAGTCCAGCACTTCTTCGTCTAATTCTTTTCATCAATATTCAAGAAGAAAATTTGGTCAAACAGCTCCAAAGACTGTTATTGAAAGTCGAAAGCCTAGCAATCCGAGAGCAAAGTATAATAAAAATAAGAGAACTGTGTCAAATACATCGGACTCTGTGTGTCATAAAAGACAAAAAATTATAAATTGTCCAGTTCCTCCATCTATTAGACAGCAATCTTACAAACATAAATTATCTAATAGTTCACCATCTTCAGTGGTTAATCCCCAGAAAAGATTTCGTTTGGACAGTCGTAAAACTGTTAAGCGAACTTTAAATGCCGAATCTTTGCCTAACAAGAAACAACGTAGGTCCGGAAAGAAACGTGGCCTAGGATCTTCGGTAACTTCGGGTGCGTCTAGAAAGAGGAGGCAACTCTCAGATTACCGGCAACAACAGTGTGAACCTCGCCATGGAGTGAACCCAGCGAACCGGCCAGAGCAGAGTCGTCGAGTGGAACCTACGAGTATTCCACGGCATCCATTCAGAACCAGGCTGCAGGCACGACAGTCAACTGTGGCGTCACCGTACAGTTCTGATGACGAGAGATCCTTCGTACAAGCCTTCTGGGACAGGAGGAGAAAGCCATCTTGCAGTATGAAGCCTGCCAGCAGCGAATCGTCTCTATGATTGGGTGATAATGTTCTTTATTAAATTTCTATTAGAGTGCATATATGTGGTAGCAATGTGAAGGAATAGAAAGCAGAGAGACTGTTTTGTACTTTTGGCCATTTTTGGAATTTTTTGACGGACTCACGTTTAGTGCTTAATTGTGTTCAAAATTTGTTTGCAAAATTGTTAGTTTTATGTATGTTGAAAATTTTGGTCTTAACTGCTTTTTAAAAATTCTGGATCTATTGTTAAATGGTTATGTTATTTGTTTAAAATGTTGTTATATTGTTCATGTGTTATAAAATGTATGTTAATGTATGTTTAAATTTTCAGAAAGTACAGATAGTAATTTGGGTTATTTTGTACACGCGCCGCGGTTCAGACGCGCACGTGTATTGCGGTCAAGAAGTCCTTGACACGCGTTTCTATCTCTTATACTAACATTTAATGAATTAACTTTCTTCTTATCGTTCGTGTTTTATGAGTTGCGTTTTGTACTTTAGTTGAGAATGGTTTCCGCAAGTTGCGAAGTTTTAAGCTGCATTTGAATTTGAAATTGTATTGTATTAAAATTGAATGTTAATGTGATTTTCTTGCAGGGAAGTATACCTTTTGTTATGTATTGATTCTGCTATTTTTCTTTTAGTTAATACAGATGAAGAGATTGATGACGTCATTTTGTAAATTTTTGATATTTTTTGATTGTTGCATAAGCACAGCGATATGCCGCTGTACGTATGTGCCCCAATTATTGTTCAAGTGGAGTTAAGTCTGAAGAAGTTTGGGAGTTAGTTCATTGGCTAATGGGGATGTAGGTATTACGTAGTAGCAGAGTTAGTCAAGTATGAAGTAAATGTAATTTTAGATGAAGTCGGAATTTGGATGAGGAAAGTTTTTGCGCATTGGGTTTTTTGGACTTCTATGCGAATTCTTTGCGAATTCTAGTATATTAAAAGTTATGGAGAAATTTTTGGGTAAAGTTATAGTTGCATTGCAATATTGAGGAAAATTTCGGAAGGTTAGTGTTTTGAGAAATTTTAGCACTCCCAGTGGAGTGGGTTGTTTTGAAAGAAGAAGTAATTAGTTTTGAAAGTTTTACGAGTTTTTGGAAGTTTTACGGAGGCTATTTGTAAGATAGAAGAATGATTGGATTGAATATGTGATTATTTGAGGCAAACTGAGTTTTTTTGGTTGTGATGGGTTAAAGTTAATATTTTAAAAGTTATGTTTCGGCGTTAAATTTTACCCATCACTGTGTTTTATTACGGCTCTAAATTTATAACAAGAAAAAGTTCTGGGCATGCATTTAGCCCAGCCCTTTTTCTCTGCGGAGTTCGAGGGGGGGTTGTGAGGGAGTGACCTTTAGTCATAAAGGCACTCTAGTGTTTCTGAGATCGTGACGTCAATAATTTAACAATTTGTAGGCGTAAAAGTGACATCTATCCTCTCTTTTACTTTAACTTTCTAGAGTGTGTATGCTCTTTCGAATTCCGCAGTTAGCTCGCGGTTATTAGTATGATGTTAATGAGAAGTATCTCAGTTTGTCGCGTATAAAAGCTTGGGTGTGAGTTTGTGGTGAGGGTGTGTTCTGGCCTTAGCCAGCGTCTGTGTGTGTTTCTGGCCTCAGCCAGCAGCCAGCGTCTGTGTGTTTCTGGCCTTAGCCAGCAGCCAGCGTCATTGGACAACGAAGTTGATGATTGTTTATTAAGGTGCTGACGATTAGAGAATAGCTACGGCCTCCAGTAAAGCGGAAAGAAGTTCAGATAGTGGATTAAAGGTTCGGCCTTGGTAAGAAAGTTTAGTTTTGATTATTTGAGAAATAAAGAAATATCCACAGCCACGGGCTGTGAAATTAAGATTTGTTTAGTAGATCAGCCAGGAAATAGTGTCAAGTGTTAGACGGTGCCCCGACTGAGCTAGACCAAGGCCTGTGAGTATGATTTAGCTTTTCATAGTGTTCTCAGTGAGTGAAATTATAGACTGGCTCCACTTTCCTTTAGCCCTTATCATTTTAATAAACTGTGTTGTTTTAACCTAAATTACTGAGTATGTCTGCATATAACGTGACAAATGACACCCAGCATGAATATACCGTCACAAATGTACGGGAAACAATAAACATAAAATTGAAAATAACATACTTATAATAATATAAACGTTGTCTTTATATGAGTGTCAACGTACAATAACGTGATAAGTTTTTCTCAGATGCTATTTATTACTCCATTCAGTGTGCGATTTGCAGTTGGAAAACGGTTAATTTCAGTACCCAAATTGCCAAACAGCACGAATATGGTCAGGAGAGGTAATTATGACCAGAGGGTAATCGTGACCACAGCCACAATGGAGGAAACTGTATTTGGTAAAATTTTGCTTCACACATAGATGTTAACATCTTAATGCATTTTTTTATTTTTGTCGAATTATGGACTGTAATGTTCGCCGAATTCTAATATAAAGACAAAAATAGTCAAATAATACGAAAAGTCTTATAAAACAGGGTGCGTAGTCATCAAGAAACTCAGAGGATTTTAATTCTTTTAGTATCAGAAATTCTTTAAAGTACTGGCTGTTACATCTGAAAAAGGATTTCTTTTTCGTTAAATAAAACAATTATTACATTATAAAAATTCTGGTAAAAGGTGCTTACAAGGTGCTTCCAGACTACGCACCCTGTAAAAACATTCCTTTTTATACATATGTACAATCTTGAATCCGGACTGACACCATAGTCAGTAATTATAAATAATTCGAATAAAATAAGGACAAATAACTACTTGAATTAATTCCATAATAAGTATGATTCTTTTACATACCTAAAGTAATAAACCTTTTTGCTAGTTAACCAAATAGCTAAATAAAACATGTTTTTACCATAAAAAACATTCCACGTTCTAATATCAACAAACTAAACGAAAACAAACTAGTTTGACTGTTGCCAAACGATTAAACAGAGTTTTAAAGAGAACGCTCCAATACTGGCGTATTGCCATGGTTTCCAAGGTGAGACATAACAATTTTAGATATTCTTTATCACTAGCCTGAAACATTTTTGAAATCCAAATAGCAATTTAGCAAAGTCTACTACAATTTTGATAAACAGATTTGTCAATTTGGTGTTCTAATGGTCTTAATTACCCCCAAATAAATGTGTGTAGGCAAGTATAAAGAAGAAACATAGTGATCATAATTTCCTCACAGTCGTCTTATTCCAAACTTTTCTGCTTCTTGAGTTTTTGATGAGGGTAATTATAAAGGTAATTTTAACTTAATGAACAGGGGGGCGTATGAAAATTAAATCTTTTAGTAGGTGTTCTTAAAGAGTAAAAGTTACTTCCTACGTGAAAAATATCCAAGTCGGGAAACGAACCCGGAACTCTTGAAATAGCGCTCCATGTGCTCTATCATTTAACAACGGCGGCGCAGTGGTTTCATAGATATACCATTTAATTTTAATTTCCAAAAGCCACATTGGCACCGGAATTTTGCTTTTAAAAATTACGGTTTATCGAATGCAGTGTTGCCAGATTGTCGAAAGCGAATTTCCCCAAAATCTCTGAAAATTTCCCCAAATCACGGCTTTTTTTAGAAAAAGCCCCCAACATAATTTCTACACAAAAATGCAAGTTCTCAATTTTCAATTTTCGGTTATAAAGAATTTTTAACAAATTTAAACTCAATTTTTTCCCCAAATCAAGCACTTAAAAAAAAACCCATTTACAAGAAAAAAAAAAAAAAAAAAAAAAAAAAAAAAGCAGAATTTTTTTTGTATATTTACAGATAATCGACAAAAAGGTTAGAGTGTCATATTTTACAACAAGTTCGTTTATACTTATTTTTTAAATTGTTGCCAGTTGATGATGCTGGCCTATCATTTCATTAGCGCCATCTACACTTATTATACCAATAACTTTTTCAAGGTCTAGACTATCTCTAAGTTAGTTTGAATGAGTCTGAGATGATGTTGGAATTATGTGCTTCTACCTGACAATCTATAAAACATTATTTTCAATCTTTTGTCACTCCTCCCCTACGGAATCACCTATCTAATGCAAAGCATCTATATTGTATCAATCATTGTGATTTTGTCAATATTCAAACAAATATAGCTGCTTTTACTATCTTGAATAAAATCTTTTAAAAAATACAGCAAATGAACTTTTCGGATATGCCCTGAAAATTTAGTAATGTAAAGGTCTAAGTCGTTTAAGACAGCAGAGTTTTCATCTAATTTCTTATGAAAAGAGCTAGGAGGGCTGCTGTATTCATCGAGTGATTGTCAATTATAAAGGTATCAATATGATTCTAGTACGCAATTGTAGGTCTTGCAATTGCAAATATCTCTATTGGCATTCCATGAAACACAAACTAACCATAATTGAAAAACAAAAAAATGTTATATATACACATATATATATATATATATTTGAATAAATTTATATTATTAAATGAAATGTATTTCTGTACTTGCGTGAGTGTGTCTGTCTGTGATAACAGGAAAAGCTGCCTGATTTACTTATCTGAAAAATTCAGATAGAAAATTGCAGATCGTGATGAATCTGTAAGGTGAGCATGACCACGAGAGTAATGATTCATATCTATTATTTTTTTTATTTTATTTTTACTATTAAAATCAAATTCGAGATAGATCCAGTACTGGCAAATGTCAAAAATAATAATTGAAATTGCGAAATCAATTCCCCAAGCTCTTCCTCAGAAATGTTCGTCGTCCCCAAAAAATTCCCCTGGATGTTCAAAATTCCCCAAATTGGGGACAAAATCCCCAATCTGGCAAAACTGATCGAATGTGCGATATATTGCGTTTTATTATTTACAAATAAAGTTGTTTACAAATTCCAGTGTCAGTCATTAATTTCAATACTTAAACAATGAATTTGCCCTGAGCCGCAAAGTGTTAAGCTAAGGGGAAGATAGCCAGCGTGACATTTTTCACTGCAGGAAAAATGCTCGTATTAAATAGTTCAAAATATACAATAAAATTTTACTGGTGAAAATAATAAATCATGATTGAAATACGGATGTCCTCATATGGTATTGGGTATAAGATGGGGTGGTATTTCTATGTTATCCTATGTATTTTTATTCCACAATTCTAGATTCGGATCTTGGCCATAATCCAGACCACGAATTATATTTCCTCTGTAAGTAGGTAAAATGTTTTCCCATGAAGAAAAAATGTGAAAATTACGAACATTAACAAGCAAATGTTGATTTGTAAAAACAAACCACTTTAAATTTGCTTAGCTAGTAAATAATAATATTTCAGTGCTATAAACAACTAAACAAAGAATTTATTTTGCTTTTTTTTATAAATAGAAATCTTGCAAATAATTTGAGAAAAGATTCACCTTAGAAAGAATTCAGATTTAAAACATTTGTTAGTTGACATAAAATTTATTTTTTAAGTCAATTCTTTATTTTTTAGTTTATATAAAGTTTTAAATTTAAAACTAAACACTCACGAGAAATATTTCTTTGTTTCTCAAGAAAATATTTCAGTTATTTATGAAAATCAAAATAGAAAAGTTCTTTCATAAGGGAAGTTTCTCATATTTTCACAAACATGTAATTTTAGAAAGTTGTTTTAGAAAGTCATAAAGTTTAAACAGCTTACAAGAGAATTTTTCATTCGCGTAGTACTTTTAATTTTATTTTCTTGAACAAAATGGTTTTTTTCTGAAAGTAGAATTGTTGTATTAGTCTAAACAACAAAAATTTAATTTAATTCATAGTTGTGTTTCAGAAAAGTTAAGAGATTGTAAAGATGTTAAGGAAAAAATTGTAAATTATATGCTCTTGAATTTTCTTCTAATATTCATAACTAAGTCAGTGTAAGGAATAAAAGTTTTATACAACGCCATCTGAAGTTTTTTTTATAAAGGATCAAAAATAAATTTATTAACACTTTCAAGGGCGCTGTATGCAGTCTGTAAACGGGAAATTTTAATACCCGAACTGCAAAATGGCACCAATAATTTTTAACACTTTGAAACAAAAATTGAAAAGTGCTTATGCATTCCGTATGTTTGTCTGTCTGTCCTCCCTCTAACTGCCATAAATATATTCGGATTTTCATGCAATTGATGGAGATTATTTAGGGTCATCAAAAAATGTTTGTTATTGAATACGATACGTGTACGATACATGATAATGGCTCATTTACAGGGACACCCATAAGAATACGATTACATTATGCTATATGTGGAAAAATCGTTTGGAGAGAATTTTAATGGCATTATACTATTTCAAATGTATCGAAATTGATATAAATTACTGAATTTCACTAAGATCACGTTAAAATAGAGCATTTGTGGAATTTTTTATTAATGTACAGGGTCATACAATATAAATCGGTTTTGCGTAATAATTGCTGACGATTCCGTTTTAAAATTAGGTAAGCACTTTTAATTAGTTTTTTGTAAATTATTCTTTATATATAAATTCTGTACTTCATATACAAGTCTGAAAAAAAGTATTCCATTCTCTTAATAGCAGAAATTGCTGAAGGGGAATTTTCAACTGAAATATATGTATCTCTTTAATGAACTAAATTTTGGAATGCATGTTGTTAATAAGCACAAATCTATGTATCATATATAAAGCTGCTGAAAAATTCGGATCATTTTTCGATTGTGGATGGGAACAGTTGAAATTAGGTTTTGACATGCATTATACATTTCCATATATTGAAATGAGATGTAATATTTTTATCCTTTTAACGGTGCAATTTTGTTACATTACTCTGAATGTGTTGGGAAGTGCTACTTAATATATACTAGACTCATGTTTTTTTCTTTCTTTACTAGTACAATTTCGATTTCATAATATACTTTAATAAATTATTCTTTATTATTATTAATTTAATTTGTTCCTAAATTACAATGCGATTTTATCATTTAAAATTTTTTTAAAATCAGAAATACTTTGCTCCTGAAATCGTTAAAAAGTGTTTAAATGTTGATGAGAATTCTAAAAATGTCATTGATTTAAACAAACCTTTATAATGAAAGGTATATTTTTAATAATAATCTTCATATAATTATATTGATTATTATTTCTAATTACATTTCCTTTGTGTATCTTTAAGGAATTTATTTTATAAAGAGTATTTTAAAAAAAAAATCTAATTTATTTAAACAGCATTAAAGTAAATGATTGATATTTTAGCTCTGTAATTTCCTGCGTATAACCCGCAAATCAAACATTTTTTTTTTTTTTTTTTTTTTTTTGACCCAGAAATTTTACTTCGTAATTGAAGGCAAATATTTACGGCGATATAAAAAGTTATATTTTATAAAATTTCTGGGTTGAAAAATGATTTATTGATCCGCGGATTATACGCAGGAAATTACAGAAAAGAAAATAGAAAATTTTATTAATTTGCTTTTAAATAAGAAATAATTTAAAAACTGTGTTAAAATATTATTTATACAATGTTTCCTGCTCTGATACGAATTCCCAATGTAAATAAATAGATTAGTAGTTCGTATACACACAAGATTACATTGGATATACACACATTAGGGGATATACTGAATTAAATTCAGTAGTGCATACATCTAAAATGTGTAGTTAAGAGCGTTATAGTTAAACTTGTAACATTATTTTTATGCACATGAATAATATCTTTATAATCTGTTAAATTTTTCAGAGACGTTGGTACTTTAGTTTATGAACTAATTAATTTGAAATCCGAAATACTACATTGGCACCCGAATTCGGTGTATAAAATTTTCCGTTTACTTTGTATGTAGAATGTACATATTTTTCTTTTTTCATTATAAATTTGCTTGTACATTCCAGTGTCACGCATTCTTTTCAACATTTTAGAAATGGTAGAGCTTTGCTCCTGATAAAAAAAAAAAAAAAAAAAAAAATTACACATTAAACTCTTTTCTTTTAATTAGGAATTTCGAGTGAAATGTTTGATAATATTTTAGTTTTAATTTTATTCACAAATTATTCACCAATATAAAGAAAATTCAGATTCACGCTGCACCCTTCTTTAATCTTTTCCGGCGAAGTGTTTCCGGTCTGGACACACTTAAATTTAATTCCAAACTTGCAATTGGCACCAATAACATTTTAATAAAATCTTGCTTTTACAGTAAAAGTTTAAATTAGCCCTTCCCAGCACGGTCGAAATCTGTTGTAAAATGAGAAATTATCGACTGACACCGGAATTCACAAAAGAATTTTTTAGATATTTTGAATTCCTTAAATTTAGTTTTTATCGTAAAGGTAAAAATTTTTTTAAATATTATTGGTGCTGATGCAAGTTTGTAATTAAAACTAGGTATCCCAGACCGGGCACAGTGTGCCGGAAAGGATTAAGGAGTTCCTAACTTCTTAAAAAGCCGTTTGTGAATTCCGGTGTCAGTCGATAATTTCTCATTTCACTAACAGAATTTGTCCCAGCCGAAAAGGGATAACTTACTAACATATCTACCCCATATTTCTTCACTCTCCTCTTTCTATCATTAAAAAAAATTGAAAAAATTATAAAACTTATAAAATATCTCAAAAATCATCATAAAAAAATTGAAATTTTATAAAATACATAAAAAAATATTTTTGTTGTAATGCTATCCTTAAACTTTCTTGCATTTTTCTTCCTTAAGATGTTTTCCCCACAAATCTAAATTTTTATTCTCAATTTTCCTACATGCTGCTACCATTAGTCAACTACCTGTACAGCTATTCCTTCTCACGTTATGCTTCGAGGATGTGGGACTTGCGTCATAGGCTCCTCGACCAAACTGCCCTAGAATCTTCAACAATATGGACTTGCTACAAGCGTATTTCAAGACTTGTTTTTGCGAATACCTTTGTGACCCTCGCGCCTCGCAGTATAGTTAGGTTGCCAGTTCGGCCTCTACTTTCAATAAATTTCTGATCCATGTCGAGAATTTTGATAAAAGAATTTTTACTAGCCTAATTACGTAACATATGGACAGCGGTGGATAGGTAGTGGTGGCCCGGTTCGTTGGCTTGCCAGATCGTTGCACTTAATTTATTATACGAATTACTTTTTATTATCTACTTTTATTTTATTACTGTATAATTGTTATGTATTTTTTAAATAAACATTACTGGGTGGGGCTAGTTGAGCTCAAACCAATTGGTAGCTCCCCCTCCCCTACCTGGCGCAATCTCAACCTGAATCTGTATGGACTTCTTCTGCTGGGGTCAAATGAAATATTGAATGTATGAGACACTCCCGTACCATCAGTGGAAGATCTCTCAGCTCGAATTTCTGTAGCTGCCAGAAAGCTACCCGAGATGCCAGGAATATTTGAATTGCATGCGACGCTACTGTCAAGCATGCACGACTACTTCTGGCCGAAATTTCGGACACCTTTTGTAGTAAAACCTTTAACTAAATTGTTTTCTGCCACATTAACGCGTTGCTGTTTCACTACCTGCTTCTTTTGTTTTTTTCTCTGCTTCATTTAACCACAGCTTGCTAAAAAGGCATTTTCAACGTTACATTCCTATATGATTCCGAGTCGCTTTGCATCCTTAACACTTCCTGGAAGTATGTTCGTCTGGTAGTAAAACACCCAGGTGTAATGCTATTGAAATGTCGGAAATGTGTCAGAAGCGCCCTCTATCAAAAAATGTAGACACAAGAGCTGTCAGTTATTTTGAATAAAACAGTTACCAAGGGAATAACCTACACGCAAACCGCAACAAAATCGATTAATTTGTATAATGTTTATGAGTGTTTAAATCCCCCCCCTCTAGTCACAGTTCAATTTTTGCTAGCTACCCGTACCAATGTTATTGATTTTAGAACTAAAATTTAAGTTAAAGTGTAAACTTTAAAATAATTTCAACCCCATGCTCAAAGTAACGGTAAAAGTAGTTGTTCGTTACTCTAAAGTCTAAAGCGCCCTCTATCGACAATTTTTGAAAGCAACCTTTATGATTTGTTTTTTTTAAATCGTGATATAACGAATGATTTTAGTGAAAACCGCAAACGAATCGACCCTTTTTTTCGTTTTTTATCATCGTTTAAATTTTTTTACCTTAAACTTTAATGGTCCTTAGCTCTTACAGAAGACGTTTGCGCCCCATGGTTTCCTATTTAATAATGTTTGTCTTCATGTCTACTATCATCCCTCAAAATTTGTCGGTCTGGTAGTGAAACACCCTGTATATCGATATACAGGGTGTCCGAGAAAGATCCGTACAACTTCAAAAAATTATTGAAAAAGAAACAATGGGGTTACAGCGCATTAGTACATTAGTACATTAGATAGAATAACTCAAAAAGTTTTTTCCTATAACTTAAGTTATTACCTTAGGAAATTTCTACATGAGACCCTTTCGTAGCACGAACAATATCAAGACGATATTCCAATTCCATCCACGACCGTTTCAGCATGTTAACATCAACAGTAGCTACAACTGTTTGGATGTTTGGCTTTAATACTTCGAGACTGTTAACTTGCGTTCGGTATACAGTATCTTTAACATAACCCCAAAAGGAAAAATCCAGTGGTGTTAGGTCAGGAGTTCCACACTACCCGTTTTCATAAATTTGTGATACCACTCACGAATGCTTGACCGAGATGGTGGCGATTCCCCATATGTCGTTCGATAATTCCGTTGTGTTTGCGTATCGGATTTTGTTTCGATAAACCACGCAACACATTGATTTTCTTCACGCGATCCACCATTGAAATAACTAAAATGCTTTAATATTCCTTTGCATGACATGTAGCGCCATCTATGGTCAGAAACATACTGCAGAAAAAAAACTTTTTGAGTTATTCTATCTAATGTCCTAATTAGTTTCGCTGTTACCCTGCTGTTTCTTTTTCAATAAATTTTTGAAGTTGTACATATCTTTCTCGGACACCCTGTATTTTTATTGACATTTTCTTTTTTAAAAAATTAGATTGGAACTCTAAAACGCACCCCCCACATTTTTTTTTCTATCACTGCTGCCCAAGAAAACGTAGTTATCTGTCTCACATGATCAGTTTCTGCGGATGCCGGAATAAATCTGAGGCTCCGTGGCAAAAATTTTTTGTATCAACGGCGTCGTCTAACATATTAGTAAACAAAAATAACTATTCAAACTTTTTGGTTAGATTTAGAATTTCTTAATGACAGTTTTATTAATGCCACACTGTAAGGAACCACCTTTGCCACCTTTGCCACCACTGCCACCTTTGTGATAAAGGCACTCTAGCATTTTTGTGAGATCGTGACGTCAATGTTTTAACATGTGTAGCGTGAAAGCGACCTCTATCCTTTATTCAACTTTAACTTTCTAGAGCGTGTGTGTCGCCTCGGTTCTACAGTTAGTTCGCGGTTAGGAGTAATAAGCAAATTCGTAATGCCGTCTTCAGTTTGCAACGTATAAAAGTTTTGAGTTGGTGTGTGGTAGTGAGGAGAAGTGTGTGGTGGTGAGAAGATGTGAGGAGAAGGTGGCGGAAGCCAGCCAGGTGTATTGGATTGCGCTATAGTGAGTTAGATTATTATCCTCCAGTGAATGAGATGATGTTTTAAGAGTGAGCCAGCCAGCAGCGTTTGCCGAGTGAGTTTATTCAGAGCGGAGCTATCTCAGGGGTAAGAGATAGTTTAATTAAGTTGAGTATTTTAAACAATAAAGAGTGTTTACAGCCACGGGCTGACTTATAAAGATTTGATCTAGCGTCTAGCTGAAATCTGAGCGAGGAGTTGGTTTGAAGTGCCTCGACTGAGTCTAGTGTCGGAGCTATGAGTATAGTTATGAGTTTAATCTTTTAGTATTGTCACTAGTTGTTGAAATTATCGAACTGATGCTCTACTTTCCCTGAGTCCTAACAGTTTAAGTAAACTGTGGTTTTAATTTATATCTCGAATTATGTCTTCATTTCACCCTCACGTTACAAATAACACCCAATGTCTGTGTACCCTACCGTTACAACACAAGTGCGTAAATCGAACCTGAAAATGAATATTTGCAGTGTTTCTACTTAATTAGTTATTCGAACACTTCTTTTTTCACAAAAAAATTATTTCTTTTACATCTGTTTTGCAAATTACCTGCAAACCTACTTTGGATATTATTTTAACTCTAAACGGTCAAAAATCCTACAATGTACGAAATAGAAACTTTCTCCGAATGTTATTTTAACTCCGAAGGCAATAAAGAAACCTACAGCGCACCTTTTTTTCAGAAATACTGATATTCAAATAACAGGGCAATGAGAGCAATGCATTTTTCTCTCATTTAAAATTATAATATTGTTTGTGTCGTAACTTATAATTATAAACACTTTAATATATTTTTTTAAAGTATAGTTTTTTCTTTTGTTTTAAAAGAGATATGCTTAGGTAATAATGAATTTCAAGCATTTAGAATTTCAGCAAAATTTGGTGAAAATTTCATTTTTATCACTGATACACATTTTATCGGAATGATATATATTTTAAAGAAATAAACTTTAAATTAACTTAAACTATTTAAAAGTATAATATTTTAATCGTCGAAACGATACTTTTTACGCTTTTTTTCTTTCTTTCTATTTTTGAACTATATTTTTCTCAACAAAGTATTTATGGTTGAAACTGTTGAAATATTTAAAAAAAGAAGTATTTTCTTAAAAATATCTTACATTTAAACAGATCCACAGATCAACATTCCACAGATATTTGCATAAGTACACACTGATAAGTTGGTAGACTGTCAAGAAGAAAAAAATTGCCAAGCATTTTAATATTTTTAATAATGAAAAATACAAAATCTCTATTTTATTAAAAAAAAAAGTACAGTCTAACTATGAAAACCATATTTTCCTTGTTTCAAATATCTATCCATAACATTTTTCCAAAGATTTATTTCATAAAATTTAACCAACTAAACATTCTAATTTATCTAAACTTTCCTATTAATATTCTGTGGTCTGTGCTATAAAAATACTCAAGATCAGTAGACACGAAGTGTGACGCCATCGCTAACCAACCGACTTCTTATCAGTGTTGGAATTTACACCGAAAATTTTTTAATGTCAATTTTTTTTTTATATATATATTTGTGGAATATCTATCATCTTATAAATAAATTAGTCAGCTCGTTGGAAATAATTCGTTCAGTTTTCACCATGGCAGAATGCATCAATATTCGTAAAAGTGGAAGAAAGTTTGAATACTTCAATTGTTCGAAAGTTTATTATTAATTTCTTACTTAACTTAAAATTAATTACTCATATCTGGTTTTAAACAGTTTATTCTCATGAGAACACTCATCTCAAATTCTTTCGAACATAGATAATTTAACAAAACACAACTCCAATAGAAAACCGTAGCATTTTTTCACATATTCTCATAAAAACATTCTAATCAAACTAAAAAACAAAAAGAATATCGTTTCACACAGCTTAGGTAAAAGCTGAAGAAATAAAGCAGATAATGTATTTACCACAAATTATCGTTTGCACAGAAAACTTTTTACATTTTGAAATAATTAGATATATCTTGGTTGCTAGGCGACAACGCCAGTAGAAAATTAAATAGCATTTTATCAAACAAAGTTATCTGATTAGGCACAAAGGTACCCTGATTGACTGTACTAGACAGGGTAGTTGTGAGTTAGGTACTTAACCCTTAGAGGCGCAGAGCAAATTCATTGCTAAAGTGTTGGAATTAATGACTGGCACCGAAATTTGAAAACAACTTCATTTGTAAATATGAAAATCTATATTTCATATATTCAATCAACAGAATTTTTTTATCGAAATTCTAGTGCCAATGTGGCGTTTGGTAATTAAAATTAAGTGGCTTTATAGTTATACCACCTCGCCGGAAGAGGTTAAATAAGAAATATAATAACAACATTGAAATAGTTACGCTCAGAGCAAATAGTTACTGCAAACATGTTTCACTAATGAAATATATATAGTTAAATAATAAAATATAAAAATACTAGTAATAATAAAATATATACATAATTGGGGAAGATGGGGATACTTGAGCCATTTTTTTTATTTTAGAATTCCTTAGAACAAAATAAAACATTGAAAATGAAAATTTGATATTTTTTCTTCAATTGAAAACAACTTTCAATAATTTTGAACTATTATTCCATGTCTAATAAATTTTTACTTTTTCTTTTACATCGTGGCTAAAGTATCCCCATGGAGGGGATACTTGAGCCAGATGTCACATTCGCACCAGTGTTTTGCAATGAAAAAACATATTTACACTATACGCAAAAAATGCATTAAACCTTTTTCAAATAAATTTGGTCGAATTTTGTGGTGTCTTTGTGACATTTCAGAATTAAAATTATGTGGTAAATATAATTCTACCAGCAGAGCTCAAAGGGTTAATAACCATACTTTCAAAATGGTACCAAGGTATGCGATTTCTTTTTTACATGTTCAGAACTATAAATATGTTACCATGTTGCCAGTTTTAGAAAGAAAAATTGACCAACTGTAGAGATAATAGGGTTAACTCAAGTTTCCCCTATGCTCAAGTATCCCCACTCTCCTCTATATACATAGCTACCAATGTGTTTTTCCCTGCAAATAAAATTTATTAATTTTTTTTTTCAAATTAAAGCTCTGAAATAATACATTTTTATCGCAGTTGAAAAATGCAAAACTTTTATTTACCATCGAATTCCCATTCAAAAATATGTTCTAATAATTCCGTAGGTCAGGAGATCTGAATTCATGCAAGGAATTTTCTATAAATAGTTTCAGTTTATGTCGGTTTATTCGAAATGACTGTTAATAAATAAAAAAAATATTGCTATTATAAATTTCTGTTGTGAATAAGAAATAAATAAATTAAAAAGATCCACTAAATTAGAAAACAGTTGGTAGCATGTATTCTGCCACAGACATTAGAGGATTAATGTTTAGTTTTAACAAAGAAAAAAAAACACAAATTACCAACTACTATTTTATGTAATATTTCAGAAAAAGAAAAAAATAATTAATAAAATATTTAACAAAAGGAAAACATTTTTTAAAATAAAAAATAAAACAAAAATATCTTTAGCAGATTTTATTTTGCTTATTTTTTAAATTAAGAAAAATATGCGATTATTTTCTGGATAAAAATGTTTATCATTTATTTCTGTTTAGATTGTACAATTGTTTATGTTACACTATGGAAATTTGTTTTTTAATTTAATAATCGAGGCGAAACAGCTTTTAACCAACACCAAAATAATCTCTTTTTTAATATAAACATACCGACGAATATAAAATGAGATATCAAAATTCAAAACAACAAAAACGAGATTTTTTTTATCTTTTATATTTTGATTATATATATATATATACAGGGCTGCCAACTACTACGCCTATTTACAGTCAAATAAAAACATTAGAAACAGAAATTTTAGTAAATAATTAAGAATATGTAGTGTAATACATAAAATTGAATATACTTGGTATACATTTTACTAAAATATTTTTGTGGTTTTAAACATGTTTATAAGATTTAAATAGGCGTAGAAGTTGGCAGCTCTGTATATATATATATATATATATATATATATATATATATATATATGACATTGTTCTACTACGTACTTAATCTTTGTTGTAGAATATATATATATATATTTATGTATATGTATTTCCTTATACTAATTTTGGCGAAATTTTACTATAAAACAGCTATTTGTTTTGTTCTAACTTAAACAGTCCAGTGGATATAAAAGTGATAAAATATGAAAGTATGTGAATGTTATTTTGTTTTTGTAAATTTGTATAAACATCTAAACATTATATTGTTTGTAATATTTGTAAGGATTAGAAATAAAGACATGTTTTTTCATTACATGTTTCTCGAGAAAATATAAATGAAATGTGAGTATAAAGAAACATTGTGTGTGTATGGTTGTTTTTCTTTCAGATATATATTTTAATTTTTTAACTATGCAATAATAAAAAAGAGATAATATTTTTATTGTTTATTATATGTGAATTGTGTATCTGAAAAATTATTTAAAAATGAAAAATTATTTTTAACCACTTAACACTAGAACCGCGGTGGCGGGTCATTTTGACCCGTATCACATGAAAATATAACGATTCGAACCAGAAAACGCCTTATAATAAAAGATAAATATAAGAAACACAAAAATAATTTAAATAAACAAGCTAAGTAGTATTATATAAAAATTCTGGTGCGAAATATTATGATAAAACTTGAATAAAATTTCCCGCGGTTCTAATGCTAATTGATTTGCCTGTACACCGTTCGGGCAAGACGAATTTGATTAAAAAATCATTTAAAGCTTTTTTACACCACTATTTTTTTTTAATGGAATGGATTACTATTCAAAGGTAGAAATGTTTAGAATTAATATTATTAATATTTTAGCTGAAAAAAAAATCGTATAAAGTCATATTTTCAATTTATTGCACGTAATAAAATGAACCAATTAAGCGGTTAAAGGTACAAAAATACTAATTGTGCTTTCAATAAATTCAAATTATATATATTCTAATAACTTAAGAAGACAAGGACAGTTAAAAATGAAAGAAATATATATATTTATGAATTTATATATTGTTTTTTGAAAGAAACTTTTTCTTTCAAAATTGCATTGTTTATATGCAGGTAATGCAAAAGAATTCGGAAGCATTAACAATCGTGGAAGCGAAATCCCTAATGGTAATATTAACTTTGTATGACGACGACGATACTAGACGTTTTTCCGAGGAGCCTGGAACCTATGCCCCACATCCCCGGTAACAGAGCAGTTTAGAAAATAACCAGGTGAGAATTCTCTGGCAGCAATAACTTTGTACGGCTCTTCCTTCTGAACTATATTTAATATATTTTTAAAAATTCCTGGTATATAAATAAATTCATATACGCCTTATAAAGGTATATTGCCACTATTATTTGGCAATTGCTGAAAATACGTTTTAAGATGAAATTAAAATTTGGATTAACATTTAGTGCGCGCAATTATTTATAGATAACATACAGAGCTCCACAAAAGAATGTGAAAGTATATCCATCTACAGACCAGAACTCGGAAATCTAATGGCCGATATGGCCGTATCATGTAAAGTTGTCAACAAGGAATGTATTTTTTCTTTATACAAGCCCGAACGGAATGTGTTTTTGATGGCATTTGAATGAAATTAAAAATAAAGACGAGGGGACACCTCATGTGTGCTAACATTTTCTTTTGCACGACTGTACAATCTTGTCCTGATGTCAATCTTTGGTATTGTTACAGAAAGTAAAAAGAATATTGCCCAGTTAAACTGATGGCATTGAGCTCACAGGCTACGTATACTAATTGTACATTACAGCCTTATAATTTCAAGGGTTAATTCCGTTCGAAAAAAATTAAGAAGGGGAAACAGCTCTCCCCTTTCCCCCTTTCCCCTTTTTTATACTTAATCATTGATCTTCCTAAACTATAAAGGATATCCTTTATCATATAAAAAATCTATATCCAAAATTCATAGCAAATCGGATAATTCTCAATAAAAACTCATTTAGCATTTATATAATTTAAGAGGAGTTATCCTTCTCTCTTATACTTAACCATTAAACTTCCAAAACTATTCAGAGTTTTGAACGAAATCTGACAATTCTGCTTGAAAAACAAAGACCTTAAGGGGTGGGGCATTAGATCCCCCTGTTTATACTTATTCAATGAACACCTAATAACAGTCACGGAATTCCCTCATCAGAATGATCAAATATGTAAATTTTCAACGAAAACTGTTAATTCTGCATGAAAAACTCATTTATATCAATTAAGGGGAGGGGCATGAGCCCCCCATTCCTCCTCTTATACATATCGAACGAACTCCAAAAACTAATCACGCTTTATCAGGATATACATATATACAAAATTTCAAGTGGATCGGATAATTTTATCATGAGTTACGCACGAACGAACATACATACAGAACGAGCGGGCACATAAGCTCTCAGGCTATGATAGCCTACTGTGAGCTAAAAATGTGTTTTTTTTTTAATAAGTAGATGGACCCCTAAGGAAATTTTACATTTATCATTTAAAAGCAGACTTTATTTCTAATCGTTTTGTACCAGTAACTTTCTTCTAAAATATTTTGTTCAAGAATTAGTAGGGGTTATATACATTTTCTTTTCCACGTTTGTGCAATAATTATACACAAATGATAACTAGCTTGTTTTAAATAGTGTACTATATCGCGTAGATAAACCGCAGCTCAAACAATTTATTTTCGACCCAGAATCCATTCAGTAATTTAAGATAAATATATACCGCGATACAAAATATTACATTTTATTTTTGTAAATTTCTTGGCCGAAACAGAATTGTTTGAGCTGCGGCTTATCCAAGGTTCGCACACTCCTTGGAATTTCCAAGGACTCTGACACCACTATTAAAAATAAGAAAATTTACATTTAATTTTTAAACCACAACATTCGTAATCCCCACCTTCATTCACAGATTTTACGATATTTTTCCGCAGTGAAACACTTCGAAAATATTCTTAAAATTTAGTGGTAGAACTGTGCGAACCCTGTTATCTACACGAAATTACGGTACCTAAACTTATAGATTTTATTTTGAGAGGTATTATTTCTCTTAAAAAAAAAAAAAAATGTATAACACATAAAAGTAAACTCATAATAATAGTATCATAATTTTCATATCTATACATAAAATACACATAAATATTTATAAAAAGAACACACATCGTATCTCTTATGGCTATTAAATGGCTTTGGGAAAATAGTTTGTTTTATTTATTGGGTAACAGAACGTGTGACTATTTCTTGTTATAGCTATTTATTTCGTCGGATAAACCCACAAGAAAATATATTTGATAGTAGCAAAAAGCTTAATCTAAAGCATTCTTATAGAATATATTGGGTTATTCTGCGGTTTTATGACATACATTTAATAGTTAAATTCCATAATCACACGAGAGTTTTAGAATGTAACTTTATTTTTAAAGCATAAATGAGGAAAAAGCTTTAATTAAAAAAATATCGTCTTCCAGTCTATTTGTTCGTAATTTCGGGTGATATTGAATCATATCAACATTGTCTAAACAGAAGAATACCGCACAACTTTCCACATGACCCAATAATTTTTAATAACAATTAATTTCATATAATAGTTTAATAATTATTTACATGGGGAAAGACACATTTACAAAAGGAGATATATTAGGTTACTTTTTAGGTACCGTAATTTCGGGTGTATAAGCCGAAGACTAAACAATTCTTTTTCGACCCAGAAATTTTTAAGAAACAAATATAATTACTTAGATCGCCGTAAATATTTGTCTTCAATCACTAAATAAGATTTTTGGGTCTAAAAAGAATTATTTGATCCGCGGCTTATACACCCGAAATTTCGGTACGTTCAGTGTTGCCAGTGGGCTACTTTTTTCAATTCAGATTTCATGACTCGTACCTCTTTTATAAAAATATAAAATATTCTTTGTTTTCACTGTAATTAATAAGTCATTAAATAAGGCGCATTTTACTATTTCAAAAAATGGTGTCAATCAAGAATTCGAATTTAAAAAAAAGTTGCCCATCTGTCAACACTGGGTACGTTCGTAATTATGTAAGTAAGCAGCACCGATAATCTCGTTCAGATGGCCAATTCGTCCGTCCGTTTGTCTGTTGGCCCATCTATCCAACAAAATATACCCAACCGTTTCGTTTGAAATTTAAAATGTATAATTGTTGAAAAATTTTATAGTTATCTTATATAATATGTTTTATAATATGTTGTATAGTTTAATTTCTAAGAAAATAGAAAAAAATCCATTACATTACGGCGTTTGGGAAAAATAGATTCAAGTGCATTTTCAACACGTTACATTCTTTCGAACATAATAGAATTGATAGGCATATATGAATATTAATTTACAGTGCCACACAAAAGTATTCCATTACATAATGGTTTAGTGGGAAATATTGCTGTGGGCGCGTTTTGATTATATTAAGTTATTTCACGTTTCATAAAATTGATATACGTCACTAAGGTTTGTTACGAGTTACTTCCTGTATAATAAAAAGCAGGTAGTTTTACAGGGGACACACAAAAGATTTCGCATACTACAAGGTATCCGCAGTATTGTATAATATTATACCAATATCTGAATATTTTTAAAACTTCGTTATTGTACGAACTGATGTCATTTGCCACGCTTGACGTACAATTTACGACTTGTTTAATTTACTGTTTTCTTTTTATTTTTTCATTAATGATGCTTTTGTAATAAGTTATAATTAGTTTTTGCAACTGAAAAAAATGTCAAAAAACGTATTTCCTCTGTTTTATTTTTGTTATTTAAATTTCATTATTATAATAAATTTCCTTTCTTCATTAATCTTCATTTTCGAAGCTTCATTTCAGATTTAATGATCCATTACAATCAGGTCACGCTTGTGTCAGTTTTGTTGTGGAACGTAAATATTGTAATTATTCATTCTAAAGTTAATGCATTTTTAAATTTTTATAAATTCATGTTCTTGATTAAACATTTTGGATGCTTTTTAATTTCTGGGTGTTGAAGTAGAAGTATTTTTTTCCATAAGAAATGGATAATATATTTTATTTGCAAATCCATCCGGACGCAAAAAAAGTACTTCCATTATATGTTGAAAAGAGCATTTCTTTCAACGTCGAAACACGAATAATTCAGGGTTAGCATGGTTCCACCACTAAAACTTCAGAATATTTTCAACATATTACACAGCGGAAAAATATTATAAAAAAGTTAAATTAAGGTGGTAGCTAAGAATTCTGTGTTTTAAAAATTAAATGTAAATCTTCTTATTTTTAATAGTGGTAACAGAGTCCTTAAAAAATATAAAGAGTGTACGGACCTTGATAATTATAATACGTCTAAAGCAGGTCATAGACGTTTCATTGAAAGCAAAATTGAAGTTGTCTGATATACATCTATTTGTTTAGGGCTATCTAGATCTCAAAGACGTTGTGGACGTTATATATGTAAATAGACTATAAATCGACATCTTATGTAGATGGTGTGCATGTGGGGTAATGTTTAATTTAATGCACAGAAAACTTTTTGCAAGACTTTTGAAACGGCGTATTTGAAAGTAGTTAATAAATTAGACTTTCATATACATAGCTTTGACTTTAGGTATGCATTTAAGAGATATTTTTAAATTCTTATACACATATAGTTTGAAGAACGTATTGGATCAGGGTGGAAATCAACTTATGAAAATATTGGCATATTTTAACACTTTAAGATTCTCTGAATTTGTTTTCGTAATTTTTAAAGCAACCAAATGTATATTTGATTGTAGGTGCGTATATTAGAATTTCTAGAAATTTTTAATTCCCAGAAAATAGAATTCAGTTCGTACAGCTATGAGGAACATATGTTTACATGAAGTCTTATTCGTCAAACACACAATAACAACTTTTCCGCAAAATGTCTTAGTATTTTTCGCAAATTTGAAAACATATTATTTAACATCTTAATCGAATTTAACGAAATCTTACTTACTATAATTTTTAATAAATTACTTAATACATTACTAATAGTCACTTAAGGCTAATTCCATAAGTTCTGTAGTGTAAGTCACATAACTTATTAATTGCTATGCTTGTTAGCCACCGTTATTTTCGAAAAGTCTGCTTGGCGTTATTCAATTAATGAGAATGTGCCAATAAAATTTATCACATTTTTTTGTTCTATAATACTGGTAGCCAAAATTCGTAACCTGTGACTTACACTACAAGTACTTATGGAAATAGCCTTAAATAAAAACACAATCATTATTTTGATTTGCATTTACGAGATGATAAAGAGATGATGAACAGAAGGTGAAGAAATATTTATCTTTTTGTTGATAATGCAAGATGAAATACAAACATACAGCTGAAAGCGTATGTTTACAGAGGCGTGGTTTAGCCAGTCGTGAGTAAACTCCACCCGGTCAACATCTCGATTGTCTTTGTATTGAATAACATCATTTAAAACCGTAAATGTATCTTCGTCAAATCCTTTTTCGTGCTTGGAATCTTTATAAACAGCTCTTATGAATATACTTTTCGCATCTCTGAAGCCTTTAAAATGTTTTTACAAAACAATCTGCTGATAAATCAGATATTATAACGTTCCGAAGGCAGAAATATTGTACTTTTGACCATTATAAACACAAAATATCAAATTTTCTTGGGACGGCATTGGGCATCCCCCCTTCCTTCCTGGATCACACCTTGAATTCGAGACTGTTGAAGGTCATTGCGTATGCGTTAGGAACCGACGTTTAAATTTCTGAATTTTGCCTCCACCCCTTCTAGTTTGCATTTTAAGTGAAAAGCGCAAACTGAGCTGCCAAAGCCGTTATCCCTAAATTTGGCTGTTTCTAAGAAAAGAAAACGGCCGCTTAAAGCAGAGTTCTGGTTAAAAGGAGGCCGGTTAGGAGGGGGGCTACTGTAATCTTATTTGAACCTTTGCAGAGCGGTGGTTTCATAGGTATACCCATTAGAGGCTCGTCAGGGAGTGCTGCTTCCGATTTTTTACACTACTAAAATTTAACAGAATTTTTCATATTATTTATTCGATAAGTTTTGTTGATTAAATAAAACCGAAATAACCATACATTTTAGTGGTTTGAATAAATTGATGCAGCACCCCCTGACCAGCCGCTACTGGATATGCCACTTAATTTAACTTCCCCATACGCCACATTGGCACCGGAAATTTGTTTTAAAAAATTACGGTTCATTGAATGCGTGAAATATAGCGTTTTCTCTTTTACAAATAACGTTGTTTTCAAATTCCGGTGTCAGTCATTTATTTCAACACTCAAGAAATAAATATGACCTGCGCCGCAAAGGGTTAACCGCTTTTTTGCATTTTTTATTCAGTTATTTATTTATTTATTTAATATTGATAAATGCTACTTTTTTGTTTAAAAAAATCACTAAACTTAATTACCCAATTGCAAAAGGTTTCAAGTTAATTTAAAACAGTTTAACAAACATAAATTAAATGTTAAAACACAAAACAACAGACTTTTTTTGTCTTAAATTTATTTATTTGATAATAAATAATTACCAAACTTTATCATTTTCATTGTAAGTTTATATTTTTGTTACAATGTTAAAATTAAAGTTTTTGCTTCTTCTTTTAATCGTCAAGTTTATTAATTTATCTAAACACAAAAGAGTCTGTTTTTAATTTTAAACACTTCAGGGAATCTAAAAAGAAATATCAAAATTAAAAACAACAAAACATTCCTTGTTTTTAAGTTTCTTTCATTTTTTCTAGAAATGTACACACCATATTTTTATACTTAACTCGCAAATTGTTTTGTGTTAAAGTATGACAAGCATTTTTGTTGTAGTTATTGTTAAACAGTTGGAAAACAAAAACAAAAATAGGAAAACAGCAAAAAACTACAGCTTTGTATGTTTTAATTTGCAAAATATCTTTTTTGACTACGTGTTACGGATGGCGTACAAAATATAAAACTTGTGTTTCTCATTTAATGTTTCTCGTGGAAATATGCAAAAAATGTGAACGAAAGGAATTACACTGTTATTCAGGAATATTTTTAATTTAAAAAATTGTCTCGTATTTATTTACATTGGAGTCTCTCTTTTCTGAGCATTCATGGGACTGATGAAAAATGCTCATTTTATGAGGTTGCTCATTATAGAAGGAGATTTGATATGCATTACTACTGTAGTTATTGTTAAATAGTTGAAAGAATATAAATAAAATACAGGAAAGCAGTATAAAATTACAGCTGTGTATTTTTGTTTTGCAACGCACCATTTTTGAATTCGTTTAATAAATGACGTACAAAAAATAAAACTATTTGTTTCTCATTAATGTTCCTCGTGGCAATGTGCGTAAAATGTAAACGAATGAATTCTATTTGTTACTCGTGAATCCATATTATAGCGGCCAAACGTATTTGTACGTAACGCATAAGTCATTTATGAATGGCAAATTCAAATTTGAAATGAAAATTCGGTTTTGCATTTTTTTCTACTGGAATTTTTTTAACTTCTAAATATCCAACATTTTCAATTTTCACACTAACGTATAGGGAAAAAATGTGCTTTTAAATGCAATTTGTTTAAAATTAATTAATCTTAATTTATTTTTGAGATATTAATTTTTTTACAGTTTTTATTACTGTTTTTCTAATTGTGGCAACAGAAGAACTTCATTTATATTAAAAGCAAAGGAGAAAGGCCGAAAAAAAGCAGATCACTGTATTTTTATGTTGCTATTTTCCCATTAACCTTTGCCTTTTCACATGTCGGATTTAGATTTCAGGGGGGAAAAATCTATGGTTAAGTCATAGTGGAATAAATTTTGCAGTTTTTCATTTTGGAATACCAAGCATAAGATACATATTATGTCATAATATTCGTCATAATAACAAATCTTTATTATAGAGATGAGATTTCCGCGTTTTGGACACCGGTATTTTATTAGAGAATAGCTTGTTCTTTTAAATCGCAAAAATGTTCGGAATAAATGAAATAATATTTTCTCTAACAATATACTGGTGTACAAAAACGCGGAAATCTCATCCCTAATTACTGCATTTTACTGCTTACATTACGATTAAAGTTTAATTTTAATAATTCGGACAATTGAGCTTCATAGACATATTATTTTGTTAACTTTAGGTTAAAATATTATGTTTATGAGAGATAGGAAAACCAACATTAGATGCATTTTTTATTGTAGCTAACTTTGTAGGTTTATTATAAACCAATGAAACAATTCCTTCATAAATTTTTGTCTTTCTTGGAAATTCGACGGGATCTACTTTGTATTTTTAATTTCAAAAGTTGTTTTATATTTAATCACAGTGGGCTCAGTGTGCCGAACAAAAATGTTCGGATTATGGGGTATGTTAGTTACAGGGGAGATTGGGAAATGCATTACTAATACAAGTACGATATAAAGTAGCCGAACCAGTACTTGACCAGTTAAGGCCGGTGTGAAGGGGTTTATATTACATTTCCTTTTTAAGTTTTAGATGTAAACTAACATGATTGCTACAACTCTTCACGAATGAACTATCATGAGCGAAAATGGATTTTGATGAAATTCAATTGCAATAAATTTATTATCAAATTGTTTAATTGCCATTTTCTCAGCAGTTGATTGATGGAAGAAATGGGTCGAAAAATCAAAAATTATTATTTAATATATCATACTTAAGCTGTGATTAAGAATAATTGATATAAAACGATTACTTGAAATATGCAAGATGGAAATGGATTATTTTAACTTACCGTAATTGTCTTTAACTAATCAAAAAATACATCTATGATTTTACATGAAAAAAAGCATGAAAGGGCTTCTCTTACAGTAAGATGTTGATAAAAATGTGACGGCAAATTCTCCAACAATCAACTGAAAATTTTATCTTAAATAATCAAAGAAATTGTAACTTCAAAAACATGTTTAAAATCTATCAATGTCTTTTTAATTTGTAATCGAGTTCGTTGAACATTTTTATTCTTCTGTAACAGTTTCTTCATTTATCAAAATGGAAATTCAAATTCAGATTGCAAACACGCGTTCAGTCCTGAAAGGTGGAATAGAAATTGGATCCAAAAATAGCGTTCATAATTGTGAGTTGTTCCTATTAAAGAGTATTCAGAAAACAGAAAGCTATTTTTTTGGTAAATCTTTGGAACTTTTGGAATATGTTCATAATACCAGAGTGTTCACACTAGAGAGTTCACAGACAGAGAGAGCCTATTGTATTCCCTTTTCATTTTTTAACTGTAACATTAAGAAAATCGTAATTAGTAATTTTACAACATGATTTTTTTTACTATGAAATGGAGTATATAAAAGTATTAAAAACATAAAACGTAAGTAAAAGAATTACATCTCTTTTAATATACAGACCATTGGGAAAAAATATCGATGTTTAGTGGGAAAATTACTGTTAGTTTAATGAATATGAAATGTATGTTTTACGAAACGCAGACAAAACTTATTGAATGATTAATCATAAAAAATAATAAAAAAAATCAGAAGCGAATTATTTGTACTTTACATTATTAAACTAGTTTATGAAAGTCCAACTGTTCCCTTTTAAAAAGTATAATCAAAGAAAGATGATTAAAATAGCAATTCCTACTCATTCATGAAATGAACAAAATAAAACTTAAAGCAATATTTTTGAACGCAATTTTGATTTGTTTTCTGCTAAAAAAAGCTTTTAATAATATAAAAGACGATCTAAAAGTTTAAACAAATACAATAACAATTATTTTCCTTTAAAAATTGGGAATTGCGAGTGGTTGAAATAACGAAATTGAAAACATCAAGATAAACTGCATTAAGTAAAACTTATTTTCTGATATTGTCATGAAACTTTATCAAAAATAAAAATAATTGCAATGGAGCTTCATTTATTAAACATCTCGACCACAATAAAAATATTGGTTTTCATAAAAAAAAGTAATAAGTAGGGGAGCATTTTTTTTTACACCCACACAAATATTGAACGATCAACTATGAAAAAAGTTTATTCGAATAAGAATTGCTTTTTTTTTCTTTTTTGAATACTTTATGAAATATTTTTCTCATTTTAAAACATATGCGAATAATCATGAAGATTTTAATGAAATATTTTTTAGACATACAAAAAATTTAAAAGATAAATCTTTCGGAGTTATTTTGAGCAATCTTATTGTGATTTATTTTATAAATATTAAAAAGGTATTTAAACCACTTAACTGATCAATATTTTAGAAAAAATAACTTTAAAATAATCTGTACTTTTTTCATATATTTTACAGAATTAATAATCTTTTATCACCGGTTTTTAAAACAGAAATTTTTGGCTGATTGAATTGGAAATAAGATTGGATTAAAGAATTTAAAATTTGTGAGAAACATTTATTGCTGAGAATAAGAAATCATGACTGGAATATAAATGGTATGGGGAAATCATGATTGGTAAAAAGATTTTGCCCATATGACGCACAGACAAATCAGGGAAGCTGTTAACCCATTAGCGACAGGAGCCTTTTGTGACAGTTATAATGTTTTGTCACCGGTTTAAAAAAGAAAAAAAAAAAAAAAAAAAAAACAGAAATTTGCGTATTATTAAATCGAGAAAAGCCGCGATGAAATAAGCCAAATTTTACAGTATAATTTTACTGGTGGGGATAAACAAGGATTCTTAAGCTTTTTGGCGACACGTATACGTGTCGCTTATCCCCAAGGGGTTAAAATATACGAAGCTGAAAAACTTTAAATAAAAATTGTGAAATAAAAATCTCTGCATTACCCATCGTAGATTTCTTCAATTTGAATACAACTATTTTGGAATAGAAATCTTTGTATTATTGAGTAGATTCTACAATTAAATAAGGAAAACGTATTATTCGGAAATAGTGGTATGGATTTCAAAGTCTTTGCTTATTGTCAACCATATGTGACACAAATGTAGTGAGATTTATTATAAAAATACCATATTAATATATGGCTTTCAAATGGTCGGCCTTCCTGAAAACCTTTCTTTTTCGGTTTAAAAATTCATGGTACGATACTAAAATATTTGCAATTGAAACAACATTCTGGATCGCTTTCCATAAAATTTTCAAGAAAAACTTGTTATCAGAAATTGTCGATTTGGTTTAGCGAAAAATGCGAAAATTTTGAATATGTATATATAACACTGGCGCCCAGCAAATCGAAGAGTACTGGTTATTTTTGTGCAAATTTGCAGAAATCTATCCTGATGATTATTTCTATTGCATATATTGCAGAAACATACCACGAGGATTGTAAGATTAATTAATCCAAAAGTAATTAATCCAAAATAATTCTACATATTTACCTTCTTTAAGGTTTATATATCACAGTTTATTCCAAGGGTCAAGGATGTAAAAGGCAAGAACATAAATTTGTTTGCCGTGCCCTTGTATTTCCCACTCAGATTTTGAAATTTACTTCACTATGTTAGCGCATCCTTGACGATGATTAATCTAGTTGAACGTGTTTTTTTCGTCTAAATGTTATAAAATTTGTATATTTTATTAAAAATTTTTAGATATGATAAACTTCATCTTATTGTTTCAATATATTCACCAGTTATATCAAGTTATTTCAATAATTTATTTGTATATATTCATTTATTTATAATCAATTTATTACGACTGTGGAATTCTAGAGCAATTTGGTAAAATTTTGGTAATGTTTAATCCAAAATAAAATTCGGGAAAAAACGCTCACTTTAGATTACGCAAACTGCTAATTCTCTAAGCGATGGAATATGCCGTTTCTATTTCGCAGCGTTAAACAGAATCTGTAAATCAGAAAAAAGTATGTTTGAAAGCAATTGTGCATATGGCAGAGTGCGCCATCTCTCATCAAAATTCAGAACTAGTAATTTTCATTCGCTTGAAAAAAACGTCTTAGAAGCATTTTAATCCAAGTCGAATATCTGTTCAATAATTACTTCATTATATATTGCATTTTCAAATGCCTCAACTTTATATTTAAATATAACAAGTTAAATTGTGTATATTTATGTGGGCAGGGTTGCAAAAATGAACTCGCCAGCGGGTAGTTTTTTAGTAGTAGAATTTTTATTTTTATATCACCGGTTTTTGAAAGCAGAATTTATTACCCAACTGAATCAGAAAAGTGCTCGAGTTAAATAATGCAAATTGTACAACAAAAATTTACTTGTGAAAATAATAAATTACGGTTACACTATGGATGCCCGCAAGTGGTACCATAGTGATACAAGCAAATCACGATTGAGAAAAAACACGCTTCCTTTATTACGTGCAGGCAGACAAGGAGAGCTGTTAATAACAGGAAATTTTTCATTCCAATAAGCTGTACCATTGTCACATTTAAGGTTTGAAATTATGTCGCCCAAAAATAAACCAAAGCCTTTGAAAGCGTTAATGAGTTATAAAAATGTAAAAGAAGTACATCTCTTTAAATTTATATAACATTGATAAACACACTGATCTTTGATGAAAAAATAGTTGTTAATTTATCCCCTTAACTAACCCGTGATTTGCCCGTACGCCGTTCGGGAAAAACGAATTTGCTTAATTCATCATTTAAAGCTTCTTGACACCACAAATTTTTTAAAAAATAATTTCACACTATTTAATGGCGGAACGGTTGGACAAAATCTTATGAATATTTTATTTAAAAAATTGTGGTGAGAATCAGTTATTTTCAATTTATTGAACGCAAAAGAAAGTACCAGTTAAGGGTTTAACGAATATGAAATGCATGTCTTACAAAATACAAACAAAAACTATTGAATGATTAATCATGAAAAAAAAAATCAGAAACGAATTATTTGTACTTTACATTATTAAACTATTTTAAGAAAATCCAATTTTTTTCATTTAAAAACTATAATCGAAGAAAGATGATTAAAACAGCAATTCCTACTTATTCATGAAATGAACAAAATAAAACTTAAAGTAATATCCTTATTTTGAATGCAATTTTGGTTTGTTTTCTGCTAAAAATATCTTTCAATAATATAAAAGACAATGTAAAAGATTAAACAAATAAAATAATAATTACAATCCTTATAAAATGCAGAATAGCGAGTTGTTGAAATAACGAAATTGAAAATATCAAGATAAATTGCATTGGAAAAAACATATTTTCTGATATTGTATGAAACTTTATCAAAAAGAAAAAAAATGCAATGGAGTCTCATTTATTAAACGTCTCGACAGCAATGAAAATATTGGTTTTCATGGAAAAAAAATTTAATTAAATAGGGAAGCATTTTTTTCCTACACCCACACAAATAATGAACGATCAACTATGAAAAAAGTTTATTCTAATGGCTAGTTCCATGGGTTTTGTAGTGTAAGTCACATTGCCTTATAATTGTTATGCTTGTTTGCCACCGTTATTTTCGAAAAGTCTGCTTGGCCTTATTCAATTAATGAGAATGTGCCGATAACATAAATCACATTTTTACGTACTAAAATACTGGTAGCCAAAAATCGTAGCCCGTGACTTACACTACAAGTACTCATGGAAATAGCCTAATAAGAATTGCTTTTTTTTTCTTTTTTGAATACCTAATGATTTTGTTTTCTCATTTTTAAACATATTCAAATAATCATGATTTTAATGAAATATTTTTAGTCATTCAAAAAATTTAAAACATAAATATTTCGGAGTTATTTTGAGTAATACTTCGTGATTTATTTAATATTAAAAGGATAGCTTAACCGCTTAACTGGTCAATATTTTTTTAAAAACTTTCAAATACAGTCGAACCCCGTTATAACGAACCCGGTTTATAACGAACTACCGGATATAACGAACGAAAATTTTGGTCCCGTCGTTTTTCTAATGTATTTTGTCTCATCGGATATAGCGAACCACCGAATATAGCGAACAAAAACTACTTCGGTCCCTTGAAGTTCGTTATAACGGGGTTTGACTGTAATGGACATTTGATGTAATTAACATCAGAAAAAGTCTTATATGATTTGCTAATAGATGATTTTATCTGTTTCCCTGATTTACCCGTATGTCAAACGGGGAATGTGTTTCTATCAATCATGATTTGCCGGGATCCATAAATCAATCATAATTTATTATTCTCATAATTATGTTTGTAAATTTGGAATTGTTTAATCTCACCATTTCTTGCGAATAAATAAGGCAATAATTTTTGTTTTGAAAAACCGCTGATAGAAGTTAAAAATCCTGTAAAAGGCATGAAAAATTAGGATATTTTTGATTTTTTTAAATATTTACTCCCTTGATTAAAGATGGCGAAGTAACCTGTTAGAACATAGTGGTGTCCAGAAAATTTGGAACCTTGGTTTACTTGAGACACCTGTCAACGCTACGTAGTTAAACGAAATTTCGTGAACCAATTACTGACACCCTCATCCATTAAGCTAAATCAAATAACTGTAAACTAGAAATTATAGCCCAAGTGTAGCCTTTAGAAAGCGCTATAAAGTGTATCCACGGAAATTGGAATATGGCTGGCAAAATAATTTTGATTTTTGCAATATATATATTTAATAATGGCTATTTGCATCATATATTTTTACGACAATTAAATAAAAAATAGACAAATAATGTATATAAAGTAAAAATGAAGAAATCATTGAATGTGTAATATCCAGTAGTTGGGTTATTATTGATTTGATTGTGATGTGAGTATATATATATATATATATATATATATATATATATATATATATATATATATATATATATATATATATATATATATATATATATATATACACATACATATGTGGTTTACGATTAGTAGTATGCTGTACAATCTATGTTGTAATAAAAAAATAAGTTATTAAAAAATGAATTACTAGCAATAAGGGTAAAAATTTGCATGCAAAATAAATTATTTATAATTGGTAATAAGAGAATTAATGCTTAATATAGTTCAGCATAAATTATATATATGAATCAAAGCAAATTTTGCTTTATATTGTGAAAAGAAATGAATGTATTTTCATAAATATGCATAATAAATTGAATTAAATACTATATAAATATATGTGCAGGGGTTCAAAAATCTAGGTGGCAGCGAGTAGTTTTTCACCAGTAAAATTTAAAGGTTTTCTTAGATGAAAATTTTATAGCATTCTAAACAGGAAAAAAAAACTTATGCGACATATTAGACGAAAAAACAAGTAGTGGTGGAAACTGTCATATCATCCCACTCCACCCCCTAAAATGTATTTAAATAAATTTCAGTGATACCGTAGATGTTAAGTAATTTGAATTTGGCGTTTTTGCTTATCTACTTATTAACATTTCCAGTATTATCTAGTTATGCTGTTTGACAACGCATAGATGGGTGATATTTAATATTTCTCTAATTATACTACCACTAATTATATCACATGTATGAGGTATGTATGAGGTTCTTTTTTATCCCAATACCTACTATCAATTCTTTAATAATTTCAGTGACTCCGCTCAGTTAGTTCAAGTAGAAATGCATGCATTTTTACCTTTTTTAAAGTTATTTAAAATTAATGAAACTATGAAATATTGGGCCGTTCGGAAATTAGTGTCCTTTTAGGAAAATCAATTCGTATAGGAAAAAATTGGCCCATTAATTACTAGACCAGGGCACAATATTTCAATTTAAAAGGTTCTCGCCAGACTAAGATTTTTGCTCGCCGATATTTTACATTCATTCACACAACAACCCCCCAAACCTGCTCAGAAAATGAAATATTTATGTCACATTTAAATTGACAGTTATTAGAAGGAGCTGCTAGTTAAATCCAGAATATTTTACATTTTAATGAAAAATATGGGATATTAGGTGAGGCTTAGGTGACGAAACCTGAGTCTCTTCGCGCAGGAGTGAAGAGCGATCCAATTCGGCATTGGCGTATGCACGGTACGAAAGTAAGAGAGGGAATGAATGCAGACAGGGTAATTTCATTCCTCTGTAGGGAAGACGAAGGAATAGGTGACGGAGCATTTTTACTTCTTTTTGGAAAATAAATACCATCGTTTCAATTTTAAATACTTCTGTGTATCGCTGTGCATAGTTTCATTTTGATGTACAACATTTTAAAAGACGAAACTTACTCGCCAACGGTAAATATTTACTCGCCAATGGCGAGCTGGCGAGTGTAAAATTTCGCGCCATGTACTAGACATTAGATATCGGAAACATTATCTAAAAATTAAATAATAGAATTTTTCGGTAAGAATGAAGTTTCTCAAACGGACGCCACTGTCGAACGACCCAATAGAAGTATGCTCGTAAAGTATGGAAAATTAAACTTATACAATAAATATATATTTCAGTAAATATTTGGCTGCATAATTTAGAATTAAACGGGACAAAATTAAAAAAATAATAATAATAAATAACCGTGAAAAGAATCCTTCAATCTGAAATAAAATTAATAACTTCATTCGTTTATAATAATCCTGAATTGGGGTTAAAATATATGTTAATGAACATTATTTATAATATTTAGGCTAATGATTTTAAAAGTGTTTAAAAGGAAAATTTGTGATGGAACTGCATTTATATTAAGATATAGACAGAAGAGAAAAAAATCATGTTTAATAGTAAAAATAAATGTTAATTTAAAGAATATGAAATTGATGTTTTACGTTACTTACAAAAAAATATTGAATGGTAGAACATGAAAAAAAGAATTAAAGCGAATTTATTTGTCCTTTATTTTATTAGAATATATTATGAAATATTTTTTCCTACTTTAAAAATATACTTAAGGAATCATGCTTAAAAAAGTAATTTATTCCGTACTCATAAAAAGATTAAAACTGAACTTAAAGTAATATGCTAAAACACAATTTTGATTTGTTTTCTAACATTTTTTTAAATTACTATTATAAAAGACGATCTTAAGGGGAAAAAAAAGCATTTCTATTTCTTTCGAAATTCACAATCACGAGGGTTGAAATAATGAAATTGAAAAAACATAATAATCATAAACTTCATTTTAAAAATAATTTTTCCTATATTGTTATGGAACTTCATAAAAAATAAAAGCTTTGTAATAAAGCTTCATTTACTTAAATATCTTGACTCAAAGCAAATATTGGTTTTTACGAAAAAAATATTTATAATAACAACGAACTGTGGAAGTATTTTTTACAAAATCCACACAAATATTGAAAGATTAACTGAAATAATTCCAATAAGATTTCCTTTTCTTTTATTACTATACTGAATAAAATTATTTATTTATGAGTAAATATAGTAAAATAATCTTAAACATTAAAGAGAATGCATTTAATCAAAAAATCGAAAAATAAAGCAATAAAAAATATTTTAAGACTTTTTAATAGTGGTTTATTTTATATTCAAAAAATATTTAAAAATAAATAAATATTATAAATTTAATGTAATACTACTGAACTTATAGCTACTTTACTCATCATATATTTTTTCAGTTTGAGTGACACGTTTTTAAAAAAAAAAAAAAAATAGAATGTCTCGTATTATTCAATGAAGTAAAATTATGCTATTGGAGGAGGGGAGTAAATGAAAAACTATTACTTGAAAATAACAGACTATAATGTAATATAATGTACGGTCGATGGTACATATACCACATCTCTGTTATACAGGGATGGTCAAACTGCTGCATGCGTGTTATAAAGATATCAGCATTTATCTACTGAAAAATATAGCATGATTAACCCCTTGAACGAGCGACACGTATACGAGCCGCAAAAAGACTTAAGAACTCTTTTTTAACACCACCAGTAAAATTTATCTGTAAAATTTGCTTTATTTAATCGGAGCATTTTCTCGTTTTAATTAGTCACAAATTTCTGTTTTCAAAAATCGGCTCCCGTTGCGAAGGGGGTTAATCACAGATGTTCTTCAATTTACAAAGCACAAAATGAAACGGTGACAGGTAAATTTTAGACAAAAATGTCTGGCCACCTTCTGCTGTAGTGAGATTCAACCCCTTTGCGACGGGAAGCTTTTACGAAATTTTTAATGTTTTGTCACCGGTTTTTATTAAAAACAGAAATTTGTTTATTATTAAATCGAGATATTTCTCCGATAAAATAAGGAAAATTTTACAGATAGATTTTACTGGTGGGTATAAACAAGTATCCGTAAGCTTTTTTGTTGCACATGAGGCTCGTCCCCAAAGGGCTAATATAAATGGACTGCATACCCCTTTGAGAAATGCTGAGATATACCATCCCCTAAGTTTAATTAAGATTATTCATTAAGATATAATTTATTAAATGCCATTTTGAAAGGATACTTTACAAAACATACTATAACTTTAAGCTTTCTTATTTAAAATAATAATTATTATTTTAATTCAAACTGATTGTACCAGTATCGAATATAGATCTAGAATCAAAAGGTTTGGTGATTCAATAAGACATAATTTATTACTAAATACTTGTTTTCACAAAAACAAATCGGAAATTGCGCGTCAGACGTATCAAATGAGGTGCGCTCGTACTATAGCGAAGTTTTTAAAATCTAATGTATTTCGGATACAATACACGCTCCGAAATCTTTTGAGTATCCCTGCAAATACTAAATGTTTCTTAAACATGTACTAGACAATTGCACCATAAAATTTAAGTACTAAGAATGTATTTATTAAAAATACAAAACATTGCTCAATGGTGCACAAAGAAGAACTTGTAAATACTTGTAGATAGAACTTGTAAATATGAACATGTACAGTTAAAATAAAGTAAATCGAGAGATTCCTCTCTCGAGCAAAGTTTTAGTCATTTCAATATCATATTTTCCTGAAGGCGTCCACAGAAGACGGCGTAAAACGTTGATATTTTATTTTATTTTAATTGTACAAGTTCATATTAACCCGTTTTGCTCAAATTTTATTCGGTTGGCACCACTATTTTTAAAAGAATTAAGTTTTGTTCATTAATTACGAAAATGATTCAATGAAAAAAATAATGATTGCTGTTCTTTTTTACCGGTGTCAATAACAGTGTTATTTGCACCTTTTGAAGCGTCCCTAAAAAGGGACGGTAGGCACTAATGGGTTAAAGTTATTTTTTTGTGCACCATTGACCAATGTTTTGTATTTTTAACCGGGGAGATCACGTGCTTACCCAGGGTAGAAATGGTTTTTACTTTGTCAACAATAAAATCAAATTATAACCGTCATTTTATTTAGACGGAGACGATCTTTACAAATTTTGCTATATAAAAATTTGAAGATTACTTTTAAAAGACAAATGGTTACAATTACAAAAATCATACGCGATCCGGTTCAAAAAGAAACGGTGCGTGTACTCCTGGGTTAATAAATACATTTTTAGTAGCTAAATGTTTCTATTATACAGGAATTAATTTGCGGTAAACCACAGTAACGTATATCAATTTCATAAAATGTGAAATAATTTAATATAATTAAAACACATCCCAAAGGATGTTTCTCTCTATATCATTATGCAATAGACTAACCTTGTGTGGCTCTGTAATTAATAAAAAAAAATATCTTTGCACCAGAGATTACACATAATGTATAATTTAGTACGTATTTCATAGCTGCATATGAACTGTATTATGTTCGAAAGAGTGTAACAGCATTAAAGTGCATTTAGAACTATTTTTCAACATTGACCGACATGTAACGGCATACTTTTGATTGTCCTTGAAGGATAACTATACAGTCGATTTTTATAAAATTTGATACGATTCAAGAAAATTTTACTATACTTATACATGTTAAATATTAAATGATTCGGTTGGGTAGTTTTGCGCTGTTATTTGTGTCCCGAAGGCAAGGACGGATTGAATGACGATTATAGGTGCTTTGTATTTACGAAATTACCAACTCACATAAAAAAAAGAGCAGTTATATTAATGGATTATGATGATGATGGTTTCATACACGAGAAAAAATTCCTTCTTAATAAGTTCCATCTTCTCTCTTAATTTTTGTAAAGTAAGGTTACACACATAAAAAATAATAATTCAACTTTAGGTTACCATGTAAAAAAATCTTATCTTATTATAGTAAATAGCATAAAAATCGAACACGATTTAATGTTTACATTTGTGATGCTCTTTTGAAATTTTCAAGCTACATTTTGAGTAGTTCAAATAGAAAAAAAACTGTGCTATAGATTTCAACTGGCGATTATTACTCATTTAACGCCTTAACTGATTTGCCCGTACGTCGTTCAGGCAAGTCGAATTTGCTTAATTCATCATTTAAATCTTTTTGTCACCATTATTTTTTTAAGTAATTTTTTACTTTTTAAAGGCGGACACGTTTAGAATAAATGTTACGAATATTTTATTTAAATAATAGTGGTGTGATAACGTTATTTTCTATTTATTGAATGGAAAAGAAATAACCAGTTAAGGGGTTAAAGAATAAATATTAAATATGTTAACAGTTATTATTTTCGAATAGTAAAAATTTTTAATTTATGTAAATATGAATAACATTTCTTCAAGTGTTATTTTCATTTAAAACTCAATGTATCAGACAAAAAAAGTCCCGGAACAATGTAATATGTCGAAAAATAGCATAAGAAGCAAAATAAAAATTTTGAACGAAAACTTAATTCTGCATGAAAAACCCATTTATATCAATTAAGGGGAGGGGCATGAGCCCCCCGTTCCTCATCTTATAGATATCAAATGAACTCCAAAAACTAATCAGGGAAGCGCCTTGTCAGGATATACCTATATACAAAATTTCAAGTAGATCCGATAATTTTATCATGAGTTATCGCGTTACGCACGAACGAACATACATACAGAACGGGCGGGCACATAAGCTCTCAGTCTATGATAGCCTGTGATCTAAATAAAAAAGAATATTGCCCAGTTAAACTGATGGCATTGAGCTCACAGGCTACGCATACTAATTGTACATTACAGCCTTGTATTTTCGTTAATTCCGTTCGAAAAAAAAATTAAGAAGAGGAAACAGCTCTCCCCTTTCTCCTTTTTTATACTTAATAATTGAACCTCCTAAACTATCAAGTACATGCTTTATAATATTAAAAAACCTATATCCAAAATTCAGAGCAAATCGAATAATTCTTAATGAAAACCCATTTAGCATTTATATAATTTAAGAGGAGTTAGTATCCTCTTTTATACTTAACCATTAAACTTCCAAAACTATTTAGAGATTTGAACGAAATCTGACAATTCTGATTGAAAAATCCATTTATACAAGTTAAGGGGAGGGGCATTAGAACCCCCGTTCCCCCTGTTTATACTTATTCAATGAACACCTATTAACAGCCACGGACTCGCCTCATCAGAATGATCCTATACCTAAATTTTGAACGAAAACTGTTAATTCTGCATGAAAATCCCGTTTATATCAATTAAGGGGCGGGGCATGACCCCCCCGTTCCCCCCGTTTATACTTATTCTATGAACACCTAATAACAGCCACGGTATCGCCTCATCAGAATGATCCTATACCTAAATTTTGAACGAAAACTGTTAATTCTGCATGAAAATCCCGTTTATATCAAATAACGGGGGGGGGGGCATGAGCCCCCCGTTCCCCCTGTTTATACTTATTCAATGAACACCTAATGACAGTCACGGAATCGCCTCATCAGAATGATCCTATATCTAAATTTTGAACGAAAACTGTTAATTCTGCATGAAAATCCCGTTTATATCAATTAAGGGGGGGGATGAGCCCCCCGTTCCTCCTGTTTATACTTATTCAATGAACACCTAATGACAGTCACGGAATCGCCTCATCAGAATGATCCTAATCTAAATTTTGAAAACTTAATTCTGCATGAAAATCCCATCTATATCAACTAACGGGGGGCATGAGCCCCCCGTTCCCCCTCTTATACATATCGAATGAACTCCAAAAACTAATCAGGGAAGCGCCTTGTCAGGATATACCTACATACAAAATTTCAAGTGGATCGGATATTTTTATCATGAGTTATCGCGTTACGTACGAACATACATACAGAACGGACGGGCACATAAGCTCTCAGGCTATGATAGCCTTGTGAGCTAAAAACGCATGCATAATGTATCTTTCAAGCTATTTAGTGGTGTACATATTAACCCCTTCAGGAGCGGTGGTATATAATATAAACCACCTAATTTTAATTCAGAAATGTCACATTGACACCAGAAATTTCAAGTAAAATTTTTCATTTAAGCTGTGTCTGATGAAATGCTTTTACTTAGTGTCAAATAAATTGGTTTATAAATCCTGATGTGAATCGGTCTATTCAACATTTTAGTAACGTAAGTACTTTGCCCCTCAAAGGTTTAAGCCAACTATACCACTTTTAACCTCTTGAGGGGCGGTGGGATAAAATATATCCCATTAATTTTAAATTGCTGAATGCCACATTGATACCAGAATTTTCAAATGGAAGTTTTAATTTTATCAAGTGCGTAAAGAAAAGCGTGTATCTTTTTTGAAATAAATTTGTTTTTAAATTCTGGTGTAAATCAATCATTTCAGCATTTTGTGGATAGAAAAGTGCTTAACCCATAGCTGCCAACAACTTCTGCTTTTTCGGCCCGGAAAAATTTTACAATAAATTTTACCATTTGAAATTAACGCAATCTGCCGATGAAATAAGGCAAATTTCTCTCAAATTTTATTTTTTCTATAAATTTTTCTATTAAATTTTTCCGGGTCCAAAAATCGGAAGAGTTGGCAGCTATGGCTTAGCCCTCCGAACGGTTAAGAGGTGTTTGGTTGCAATTGAGAATTGAAATATAAACAGCCATTTGTTTTTATATAATTTGTTTAGAATATTCAAAAAGAATTGCTACTATAGTTTCATATATTTCACTACCCATGTCATTGACTTAGCCGCTGCAAATACTATCAAACCGGAACTTACACCAATCGGAAGTTGGATTAATAGTTCAAAAGCGCGAAATTTTATCTTTTTTTAACTCCTTAATTCTGGATTCCGGCTTATTCACAGGCTGCATTTATTGTTCAGCTTATTTGATTCTTACTAGTTTTATAAAACAATGCAAGTATCTTTATTTCAGTATCATTTTACACGTCATTAAATAAAGTAAATACATTAGAACCTCGATTCATCGCTTTTTAAGGGGTTCAGATGAAAAATCGATGAATTTGGATCAACTTCAAAATACAAAAAAGCACAATGTTTATGCATTTAAAATACAGTGCAATGTATAGAGTATAATATTAAATACTAATTTGTTGCTTATTAAACTGTAAAAGAAATAAATTGAAGTTATAGAAAATGGATATTTATTTTAAAAAATCAATAATGTTGTTGTTTCAATTTTCGTTATTTTTTTAAATCAAAAAATAAATTTGCAAGACTAACATTTTTCGGGTCACTTTCTATAATTTCATACGCTTAAATAAAAGTCCATATAGTTAGAAATGCCGTCTTCGCAATTATTAAAAATTTTTTCATAATCGCAGATTTCTTCTATGTTTAGGACACCACACGTCGCAACATCTTTATCAATTGAAAAATAATCACATCCTCTACTATTTACAACCACACTTCATCTGCATTATATATAATAATGAATATATAATATATAATAATGAATATGTAATATATATAATAATGAATATATAAGCCACTCTTCAATGGATATACAACCACTCTTCATCTGTATCATTGTCTCTATTATCAACACAAACAGCACAAATGAGTTATTTTAGTATAAAAGAAGTAATTCCCCTTTGTATGTCATATGGAATCGCATGACTTTCAATTACATTGAAAAAGAGCACTTTACAACGATGAAAGCGGAAAAACGATTTTTAAAGAACGATGTACGAGGGTTTCGTTCACATTATTTAAGTGTAATTTGTGCAGGGACCATAGAAATAAAATGATGAATGCGTGAAAACGATGGATGTGGGAACGATAGATCGGGGTTCTACTGTATTTCTTTTCGAAAAACGTGGTGATAATAAACATTCTAAATCATTCACCCGTAATTTATATCGACTGTTAAGGGTTAAGAAGGTATTTTCCATATGATAAAAAAACTGGTACCTTAAATTTCCAGGATTTGTACGACACTGCCCCTCTGTAACATACTATCAACGGCGTTCGGGCAAGGCGCATTTGCTTAATGCATCATTTAACACTAAAACCGCCATTAGGGGTCAAAATGACCCCTGCCAGATTGAAAATAATCGATTCGAACCAGAATTTTCTTCATAAGATATATTAAAAGTACGTAGCACAAAAATAGACTAATTAAATAAGTTAAACAATTTAAAAATTTAATTCTGGTGAGAACCACTTTTTGTAAAACTTGTGTAAAAAACCCGGTGGTTTTAGTGTTAAAGCTTTTTGACACCACTAATTCTTTTAAATGGAATGGCATACTAGTTACGGTAACTTAAAAGTACGGGTAAAGAAGATCGTATTTCTTTTTTCATAAACCAGAAAAATGCAGTAGAAAGAGAATAAAATATCTTAAATATGAAATTTTGTGTTTTATTTTTTTTTTAATCTAAAATGTAATATTTTATAAATATTTTAAAATAATATTTTGAAAAAAACTATTTGATACTACACCAATGAAATTGACTTTTTTGAACCATCAAATCTAAATTATGAGTTATATTTCCCATTAAGTTCCCATATTTGTCAGCATTGTTCATTATTTTAACTAACTCATTGATTAAAAGAGTATGAGAGTATATTATTTCCTGTAAAAAGTAAATGGAGCAAATACTTTAGAATCTAATATTATCTAATATTTTTATGACTATGCAACAGCACTTTATATCGATTTTCGTATCGACTTTTATTCAAGGATTATGTTTATCAAAACAAATAGTTGAACTTTAGAAAATATTGACTATTTTTCTGAAGGAGATGCTTTCGATGCAATGAGCAGTCATTCCAGTGCGTATTTTTTATTTCTTGAAATGTAAAGATAAAAAATTATTGTCTCTGCAATATATTTTTAAACAATAGCATGTCGGTTCGAATTTCGATAAGGGAAATTTAAATGTAAACAAAATATACACTTCTGTATTGATGATAAATTATGAGTACATATCTACCAACATTTTACTCTTTTTTGTACCACAAAAATGTATACTAAATTCTACTTTTTTTAAATCACTCTAATCTACTGATTAAAAAAGGCAAATATTTTTACTACATGTTTGTAAAAAAAAAAAAAAAAAAAAAAAAAAAAAAAAAAAAAAAAAAAACAGGAAAGTTGGAAGTTGGAAGTTATGTGAATACTTTGATTATATTTTCTTTTATAAATAAATTGCTAAACTCTATTTTAATTGTGTAACGATATACTTTAATGATCTATTTGAAAACATTATTACAGGGTACGTATGCTTTAAGCCACAGAGTACGGAACAGAGAATCAACTTTCATACACTGTAATGGCAACTTGTTTAACATGGGATTACGCATAGACAGTAGCGATACGAGCGGATGACTCTGAAACTACGATCATAACATAAGAGAGGTTGCTAATTTGGCGAAATATCGCTTCCTTGGCGACAAATGATAAGGGAAAAAAGAAAAAAATATACAGCGACGGCTTGCTGCTTCTTGTTTTGAAATTTATGAAAGAATTATTTTAATATGAAATAAGTTTGACGTAATCGTCTTGCAAACAATACATGTGTCTCTTCTTAACATAAAGACCTAATAATCTAAACTAGAGCATTCAAGAACAATAACAGTAATAATTACGAATCAACATAAACGCGGAAATCTAAGATCAAATAGTTTAAGCACGTGTGCAAAGATAATCAAATCAGCATTCAGCAAGAAGTGCCAAGCGAGAATATGGTTACAGTTAAACAGAAATCACGAGGATAAAAATCGCCAATGCGATGGTTTAGTTTTTAAGTGATCCACTGAGGGCGTTCTTTTCAAGCCGAGTTGAGGCTCTGTCCGTACTCTGTGCTTTAAGCATTTTTAAGAGTATTTTACCAGATTTTAGCAAAATAATATTTGACTTATTTAATAAAACACATTGTTTAGCTATAGTGACTAGTACTTTACGAAATTTCTGGTATAAAATATCCTAACTCTTTTTTGACGGCAAATTTTACACAAATTTTATTTGGTTGGCATCGCTTTCTTTCATTATTAATAGTATATGTATTTAATGAAGTATTATTTGGTTTTAAGAAATACTTTCGCTTCAGTTTACATGTAGTAATGTTAGTATATGTTTCTGCATTTACTATATGACATAATTTATATTTAGTCTTTTTTATTAATAATAATAATTATTATTTACTTAATTCTCTTTGGGCTGTTTGCGATTATTTTATTTTAAACATACATATCACTCTATAAATTTATAATACATGATACTCTCGTGAAAGAATCTAACATTATCTCATATTTTTTATGAGTAAGCAACAGCATTTTATATCGATTTTCGTACCGACTTTTTTTCAAGGATTATGTTTATCAAAATAAATAGTTGAACTTTAGAAAATATTGAATATTTTTCTGAAAGATATACTTTCGATCCAATGAGCAGTCATTCCTTTGCGTATTTTTCATGTTCTTAGATATAAAGATAAAAAATATTTGTCTCATATATTTCAAATATCAATATATCAATATATTTCAAAATAAATAGAATATAGATATGATTTTTGATACGAGAAATATAAATGTAAACAAAATATACACTTCTTTTTTATGATAATTTACCAGTACTTAGTTTTATTTTCTTTAATAAATGAATTATCAAACTTTATTTTACTTACGTACCATTATACTTTAACCACTTAACCCATAGCTGCCAACTTTTAAGCATTTTTTCTACCACAAAAATTTTATAGTAAAAATTGTCTTATTTAATCGTCGATATGTTAAGATTAATCAAATGGAAAATCTTTGTACAATTTTAGTGGTAGCAAAAATGCGTAAAAGTTGGCAGCTATGCCTTAACCTATCAATATTTTTGAAAAAAAATTCAAGTTCTTTTTTATCCCTGTACGTAATATTTAATCGTTTGTCACCGGTGATTTAAAACATAAATTTTTGCCTAATTGAATCAGAAAATTGCTCGGGTTAAATACTACAAAATTTACAATAAAAAATTACTGGCGAAAATAATAAATCTTGAGTGGAATTGTGTGGAATTCGGATGACCGTACGTGGTATGGGCTGATCATGATTGGCGAAAACACATTGCCAATTTACTTTTTTGAATTAAAGAATCTGAAATACGAGATTTATTTTTCATTAAGTACCCATATTTAACAGTGTAATTTTTTGTTTTAACTAACTCATTGATTAAAAGAGGTTGAGAACATAATATTTTCTGTAAAAACTAAATAGTGCAAATATTTTAGAATCTAACATTACGTAATATTTTTTATGACTATACAACAGCACTTTATATCGATTTTCTTATCGACATTTCTTCAAGGATTATGTTTATCAAAATAAATAGTTCAACTTTAGAAAATATTGAATATTTTTCTGAAGGAGATACTTTCGATCCAATGAACAATCATTCCTGAGCGTATTTTTCATTTCCTGGAATAAAAAAAGATAAAAAAAATATTATCTCTGCAATATATTTCAAAAATAAATATAATGTCGTTATGAATTTTGATAAGGAAAATTTAAATGTAGACAAAATATAAATTTATTGCTGATAATTTACGAGTACTTAATTTTATTTTCTTTAATAAATGAATTGTCGAACTTTAATTTAACCTCCTCAGTCCTGAGACAAATATTATGATGGGCCACAAAAACCGGTTTAAAACTACCATACAAGGCTAGTTCCATGGGTTTTGTAGTGTAAGTCACATTGCCTTATAATTGTTATGCTTGTTTGCCACCGTTATTTTCGAAAAGTCTGCTTGGCCTTATTCAATTAATGAGAATGTGCCGATAACATAAATCACATTTTTACGTACTAAAATACTGGTAGCCAAAAATCGTAGCCCGTGACTTACACTACAAGTACTCATGGAAATAGCCACAACATCTCCAAAGATGTTTTAGTCTATAGGTCGAATTATATGATACGCACGTATTTAATAAAAAGGTCTAGAAGTAATTTCAACAATTCTAGAAGCATTTAAATTAATTTAAAGGTTGTTATTTAGTGTCGCCTCCAGGCGACATCAGGGCTGAGGAGGTTAATTACGTAACAATATGCTTTATTGATCAATGTTTTTGAAAAACAACCTTTCAAATAATGTCTATGTTTTTCATATCTTTCACAGAACTATTAATCTTTGATCACCAGTTTTTCAAAAGAGGAATTATTGCGTGATCGAATAAGAACAGCTGCTCATAGTGGATTGTCGTTTCAGGGGCTTCCTAGTTAAAAGCAACTTTAGGCCCGATGGAAAAATGAACTGTCTTGCGAAATATGGAACCATTAGGCAGGCAGGAAGGTTAAGTTGTAGTAAATACTTTCAAATTTTGCATTATTTAATCCGAGCATTTTTCTGATTCAGCATAAACTTGGATCAGAAAAATGCTCGGATTAAATCATGCAAAATTCGCAATAAAAATTTACTGGTCAGAATAATAAATCAGGATTTAAATATGGATGCCCGTACGTGATATGAGGAAATCAAGGAAACCGTTAATACTAGAACTGCCATTAGGGGTCAAAATGACCCCTGCCAGATTGATAATAATCGATTCGAACCTGAATTTTCTTTATAAGATATGTTAAATATGTGTAGCAGAAAAATAGACTAATTAAGTAAGTTAAATAGTTTAAAATTAAAATTGTGGTGAGAAATCCTTTTTATGAAACTTGAGTGAAACACCCGGCGGTTCTAGTGTTAATGATTAATTAGTAAACATTGTTGCAGTGTTCGTACACTTCAAAACTATTCATGTAAACATTACCAGGATTTTCGCAAAACAGTTCGCTGATTTAATGAAACAAAAAACTTGCTTTTAAGAAATCTAACTATAACCTGTGTATGTTGTCAGAGAGAGGTCTAGGTCAGAGAGACTTAGATTGGACAGAAAACTTTTAAATATATCTTTTTTTACATAAATGTAAAAATTTCGGTGTTATACCAAAATTCCAGATAGTGAAAAACCGCGTGGCTATTCGTCATTTTCCAGAAGCTAAAGAAAAATTTGAACTTACATGTTTAAATTCATTGATAAGAGTAAAGCATGCCCGAATTGATATATTGTGATTTAATACATATAGATTCATTTACAACATACACAGGTTATGGTTAGATTTATTAAAAGCGAATTTTCCTTGAATTTAAAAGCCTGTTGCGGGTTTTTCGACCTCAATAGTGTGATTTCTTTGCTTTTACTTTTTGTGGTTAGATGATTGTACGCTACACAGTAACGTATTGACTTTTATTTTTGACTTTTGTGAACATTTAAATTTGTCTCTCTCATACTGTAATATGACTCTGATGAAGACTGCAGGTTGGTCAAAACTTGTCGGTTGTGATTTTAATTATTGTTTTTAAGTGATTTTAATTGTTATGTACATAAATACGTCTGTCAGTAAAGGATTTTTAATATCAGTGATTAATTTCAAGGCGTAATATTCCTTTATATGTGCAATACATATTTTTCTTTCCGTTAAGGTATATGAAAAAAAAGATGTATTTTAAAAAGTTTTTCAAACATCTTAGACCGCATGCTTCCTTGCAGCTGTAACTTAAATACTTAATTAATGTTCAGATTGATATCCAACGAAATGTTTATTCCGTTTCCAAGATATCTACTGTATTTATGATAAGGAATGCAACAGTCTTGCAGTAATACCTGAATCGTCCTTCCTAAATGCAACGTCTCCATTCTCTCAGCTTTGGCATCGAATAACTGCGTTGAAAATTCGCTTATATCAGCTAACGAATCGTTAAGTTGATTTGGAAATCAAATTTCTGTTTGCAAATTTCAAATTTGCGTGGACCAATGAACTTACAATCAAATCTGACTGCTAGTCATTTTTCTATCTCTGAAATCATTAATGTAATACTGTGGTGAAGTTATTGTCTAAAGTACCGGAGGAGACACTGTAAGAGCGGGCCTTCGTGGCCGAGTGGTTAAAATATCTCACCGCTAATCGCTTTCGAGCGTAGGAGGTTGTCGGTTCGAATCCCATTGGCTCAATTGCACACACTCTTTGTGTAGAGCTCCCGGTTGAACTTCTCCTTTATTGTAATATTTTCTTGTTGCTATCGCATCCCTGTATGTTGACGATAACTTATAAGCAGGCTTCATGTCGAGCACACAAGCCAGATGTATATGTTGTTCAGTAAAACAAACAAACAAAACCTGCGAGAGTATTTCATTCCTCACTTGTATTTAAAAAAAATGCCGTATGAATATATCTGACTTTTTTTAAAACATTCGCATATACGCAAAGTACTCTTCGTTCGTACGGCTGATATTATATGACAATTATAATTTTAATTTAAATCAATTTATCTTTAAAATGAGAAACAAAACACCAGTACATCTGTAAACGAAATAATTATTACACACTATTTTAAATAGGGAAATGATTTAATTAATCTAAGTAATAAACATAAATTTTAAAGCAATCCGGGTATACCCATATAGCACACTTGCCTCCCCAGGATGTCCTGGGGAGGATTCACATCCCAGGACCGTCATCCCCCAGGCATCCCTGAGGATGCAGAAAATTGTCACCAGGAGGTCCTCAGGAACCGAAAATGTCCGCTTTACAGCATCCTGGCGCGCTCCCCAGGACATCCTTGAGGGTCCTCCCCAGGAGGTTCTGGGGAAGATTTGAGGAAGTCATATAGGAGGACTTTGGGAAACTTCAAGGTCACTAATATGTTTAAAAAAAAAAAAAATAAAGCTATGATTTAATTTAAATTTTTTAGAAGAAAACGCGAATGTTGTTTTTTTTTCTATTATTCAGACGGATTTACATATACAGCGATTATTCAGTAACAAATTTCTTACCTTCATTTTTCCTGCTGGATTTGAACCTGAGTACCTTGGTATTCTGGACGCGCACTCTAGCCGTTATGCTGTAGGGTCAGTAAGGAATAAAGGTTTCTAAGGTATACATGCATTTTTACTCCGCTTTTGAAACTTAAAACTAGGAAATGTCCTCGTTTTTTGTGCCTTTTGCATACATTCGACATAAATTTAAATTAATAACCCTAAATAAATTATCAATAATTATTTGTTATAACATAAATGTCTTCGAATTAAAATTTTTTTTTAATGAAATTGTATTTTTAAATGATAAAAATATCCTTTTAGCTTTTAATACTTAAAATCCATTAAAATCTTTCTGTAGTTAGAAAATTGATTATGAACTATATATTTTGGCACACAATGAATGATGCAAAACGTTTCTGATGATAGCCCCTATAAAATTTAATTTTAGTTAGTAAAAATATTATTTCCAGAGATTAAAATAGCAAGAGGTTAAAACACATAGTTTCTTTAAAATTATGAATTTTTTTTAAATGATTGAGAAATAAAGACTAAGTGAATCCTTTCAAAAATAAAACTTTTTTGCTCTTTTTCTCTCTTACTTTTTTTTTTACAGAAATTTTAATAGATTTTTTTTTCATTTTTCTCTTGGTGCTCTTATTAAATGAATTTATGAAATATATGTATATATATATATTTAATTAGTCTTTTCTTTCCTAATTTTTACTCTTTGAAATATTTCATTTTTGCAGTTTCATAGCGAACCCCACCAGCGGCCAAGTGATTCTGCTCTCGAAGCTGGTCGATGGGAGGCGCTGAGTTTGTACCCAATCGCACCCGTCAGTCTAATCGTTCGGAGTTTTCCGCTCTTTTCTTCGAATCTTAAACTTCCTTGCGTAAATACGCGTTAGGTTCCTTTAGAAAGACCCTCCGGAAGGCAACCCTCCTCCCTTGATGAGTTCCTTATTTTTTTTCTTTTTTTTAATGATTGGCAAATAAAATCTAAGTAAATCCTTTCAAAAATGAAACTTTTTTGCTCTCTCTCGCTCTTACTTTTTTTACAGAAATTTTTATCGATTTTTTTTCCTTTTTAAGCTTGGTTAAAGGTGCTCTTATTATATGAATTTATGAAAAAAATATATAAATTTGTTTAGTTTTTTCTTTCCTACTTTTTACTCTTTGAAATATTTCATTGTTGCAGTTTCATACTGGGCCCCACCAGCGGTCAAAAGATTCAGCTCTCGAAGCTGGTAGGTGGGATGAGCTCAGTTTGTACCCAATCGCGCCCGTCGGCCCGATTGTTCGGAGTTTCCCGGGGTTTTCTTCGAATCTTGGATTTCCTTGCATAAATATGGCTTAGGTTCCTTTAGAAAGACCTTCATTGAGGGCAACCCTCCCTGCCTTGATATGTCCCTCATGTTGATAATTGGCCGTCATAAATGCAACCAATCAACGAACCCGTTTTAAAGTGATTAGGTATATTTTGGCGAGTATTTATTAACGAATAATTATATCCGTTACTTATGAAATTTTCATATTGTACGATACGAATTACAGATGTTTGGAGATTTACCACTTGTTGCGGGATTAAAAAATACTGTAAAACCCCTGTATTATTTTATAACATTGTAAAAATATTAAAATTCTGCATTTTCATTAATAACACACCATTGTACAAATTTGTAGAATTTTGTTATATCAGAATTTGGTGTAAAAATCATTTGTAAAATTCTATTATTACATTGAAACATTGCTTGAGTCACATAAAATAGAAACTATTAATAAAATTTGAATCTGTTAACAAAATCATTTTATTTTCTTATTGTTATAAATAAAATTACTTTTCAGTTAAATCTCCATTTAATAGTCTTTAAAAATTTGAAATCTTTATGTGCATAAAAAATTCAATATGCACCTTTTTCCATTTAATCAACGACGGGAAATATATTTGTTGATTTCTTGAAATGTATTTTTAGTAACTAAGATTTTAGGCAATTTTAAAAGCCTAAAAGAACTAATGTCTTTATTTAAAATATAAGATGTTTTTATCAACGATCTTAAAAATCCCAAACTAATATATATTTTCTATTACACATAAGAACAAATTTGATTGTAACACCTTTTCTTACTATGTCAAAAAATAGTCTGATTTCCAATTCTTAGAACTACACTCTTTTTTTTTTTCTTTTTCTCTCCTTAGTGATTCCCGCGATATTTACAACATTCTCAGCTGGCAAAACTGGTTGGAGGGGGCGGGTAGCTTATTGCGAGCCTAATAGTAATCTTGTAATTGATGGAAGGTCGGGACGGTGATTCCTGCTTCAGAGCATTGTTTGCAGTTACTTTAAAATACTTTCATTGTCACCTAAGAATATGTGCATGGTAAAACAGGAAATTCCATGCTTTATAGATATCCAAAGAAATATAATATGAAATCGGTTTGTTAAATGAAGGTTTTAAGTAAAGCGATTTTTTTTCAGTTGAAAATTGTGATAAAATATTTGTTATTAAGGAAATATAGATAAATATTTATCTGTAATTTCAGAACCAAAAAATATTTATATTTCTGAAGTTTTCAAAATAAAGATTTCATTTTATCTATCATAATTTAAATAATAATAATGATATTATGTTTGCTAATCTATAAAAGATATTAGAAAAATAATTTGTAAATAAGACAATCTTAAATTAAAAAAAAATAATTAATGATAAATAAAAGAAAATAGGTTTTAAGAATCAGAACCAGAAACAATGGCGCCAACTTTTGAAAAATATTGAGTATGCTCAAAAACATTTTGAACAAATACATAAATATTTAGTGGGCTCAATTAATAATGGCTGGATAGAGATAACAAATTATTCTGTGGGCTTGCGCCCCATGCGCCATATAAGTTGGCGCCACAGATCAGAAAGACACTTAAATTTATGCTTCTGTTTAGCTAACATTTTTGTATCTTCAACACATATATAATTAATTACATTGGCTAGGTAATTGATAAAAACCCTAAAACATTAAATTTGCATGAATTTATAATTTTTAACTGATTTTATAGGAATGTAAAATTTTTAAACAGAAAATCTTTTTAAATAAACCACGTATTGGTATGCATTTGGGGAGGGGGAGAGGTCATCTCAATATTTATATATTTTAAATCCAAAGGTACCATTTTAAAGGGAACTGTTCTATCTTTGAATTAGTGTTATGTGCTGTGATAAAAATGTTTAGTTTCGTTTCAAAGTTTTAAACGGGTACTTATGAACAAACTTACTTTAAGAATCTCTTTCTTTTTTCTTTGCATAAATACCTTTACCTCTAAATATCAGAAAAAATATATGATCCAGAATTGTCTTCTATTTAGAGATTTCAGTTTAATTTAGACTATAAATAATTACTATTTAGTTAATTTAAACAAGTTAAATTAATTTGCTAATTAATAAAAAAGTAATAATAACAAAAAAGCAAAATGCAACAGGTTATTGATTAATAATTAATAAAATATTGATAAATGTTAACAAAATTTGGTTTAAAAGATATATAATAGTAATTAGTATATAAAAATAGGAATTACTGAAATAGTAAATTAAAATTTTTAATTTAACTAAAAAAGGTTAAAAGTTATAGCAATAATTAAAAATAACAATTACAATTTAATAACAATTATCTAACTTGCTAAAAAAATAAGAAATCGAATGATTGATAAAATAAAATTAACTCATTAAAAATTTAGACCGATCAAATGGAATTTGATATTTCAATAAAAATAAACTAAATATTGTACTTCAGAATCACTCACGAGATGGCGCCTGCACTGTGACTTCCTCGGCACTTCCCCAGGAAACATTAACCGGGTACTTCCCCAGGAATGACTTCCCAGGTACTTCCTCAGGAGTAGCGTCCCTGGGAAGTTGCTCCGTGGGACACTTCTGGGAGCTTACTCCTGAGGACACCGTAAAAGACTCTTCCCCGGGACGTCCTGATCTTGTCATTTTAGTATTAGGACGAATATGGGATGACTTGGAGCTCCTGGGGAGGTATTCAGGAGCTTTTGTGCTATATGGGTATTTACGTGAATTGGAACACAATTAGACAGGCAACTGACTGACAAACAAACCAAATTCATAAACACTTATTAGCTGGGTTCACAAACTGTTAAAAAAAAAATTTTTTTTTCTGTCTTTTACATTTTAGTTTAAAGGCCTTCATTTGTATTCTCAAGATAAAGAATGTGATGCGCATTTAAAAAAAAATGAAAAATAAAGATTAAAGCCTTTTATTAGATTTATATTCATTTTTATTCCTGTACGATTCTGTTTAAATGTAGTAGGCACTTTGAATTTTTTGAATGGAGTTAACAAAAATACTGAAGAAAACTCTTAAAAGTACTTTCACGAAATGCTTTATATTTTTCGCCTGGAGATATTTTTGATTCGGTGACAATCATCTCAAAAAAGTTTTTGATGTTTGTTAAAAGTTTAAAGTGTATGAAATTATTTATATTATAGAGAGTATATATATATATATAGGTATATATATATGTTTAAAAAAATAGAATACAATTTACATAAGTAAATCATATATTAATATCAAACCATTTTTTCACTGAAAACAAATTGAATAAAATATAGAAATACCGGAATTTTTTTTTTTTTTTTGGATATATTATCATTTTCTCAAAACATTTATAATTAGATGACCTTTGTTGCAAATAAAATGAAACAGCGGTTCCAAACTTTCATGGTACGCCACTCACCTTTCACTGAAAAAAAAATTCTCGACCCACCTTCCTTTAGAAAAAAAGGAAAAAAATCACGTTTTGCCCAAGATAAAGTTGTACTCTATCAGCATAACAATTTATGTATTATCTCTATAAGCTCAGCCATCCTAGAAACACAAATAATCGTACGGAAGAAACATTATCAAAAAAAAAAAAAAAAAAAAAAAAAAAAAAAAACAAGATTCGGTAATCTTAATGTGTGTAAGTGAATAGTAATTAAAACAATGCACAAACAAAAGATATTTAAAAATACCTTTACCGTAATTTCGGGTGTATAAGCCGCGGCTCAAACAATTCTTTTTGGACCCAGAAATGTTATTTAATGATTATACACAAATATTTACGGCGATCTAAGTAGTAACATTCATTTTTAAAAAAATTCTGGGTCGAAAAAAGAATTGTTTGAGCCGCGGCTTATACACCCGAAATTACGGTAATTATTACGAAAGCATAACTTTATAATCGATGAGATTTCTGCTACCGGTGTTTATCAATATAGCAATTTATATTAACACGCAGTTTGTCTCAGTACTTGTTTTCAAAAACAACAAAATAGAAAAAGCATGTTCTCAAACACCTAGTGTTGAATCTCATCAAGGACTTTAAAGCTCATTGCAATATTTCTGGATATTCTCTTCGTATATTAGTCTAGAAGGAAATTAAAATTTTTTCTTTGAAATATTATTTCCTGTTGAAATTGTAATATTTTAAATAGATGAAATAAAAGATACATTTAGATGATAAACATAGATTGTTCCGCGACCCACCAAAACAATTGCCGTGGTCCACCAGTGGGTCGCCCCACATAGATTGGGGACCGCTGGAATAAAAAGAACAGAATAAGAATTTTATAGAAAGAATAGATGATAAAGAATGTATGGATATAAAATAAATTCCGCTGCATGGTTATTCAGAGAAAACTATAAGGTTTCTCACTCCAAGCGGGATGATCGTTTTACGTTATTTTTCTATTTAGAATAGTACTACAATTTGTATTTAAATAAAATAGAAATTAAGAAACGCTTAATATAAGTTTTCATTGAAAAAATTAAATTAAATTTAAATATTCTTGATGCCGAGTGCAAGTTTAGAAATAATATTAGGTGTGTCCGGAATGTGACTACTTTGCCTGACTAAATGTCTTAAATGGGATTAACCCATTAACGCCCAGCGTCCTCTTTTGAGGACGGTTGCAAAAACAGCAAGAAAGCGGTTTTCCCACCAGTAAAGAGGAAGATAAATATATACCTTCTTTCGCGAGACAGAATCCTCGATAAATTTAGATAAAAGTTAATTTGCTTTTAAAAGTGGTGAGAAATGCAAAATTTAAATTTTAGCCAAGAAAATAATTCGGGCGTTAATGGGTTAATGTTGAAATTTTTTTTCAAACTTGATTAAATTATTTCACACCAGAAATTTTATTTAAATCCATTTAACATACTTATTTACCATAAATATTTGTGTTATTTATTTAATTTACTTTATGAAAATTCTTCTGGTTTTAATAGAATGAAACGCATTATAGGACTGGGTCGATTAGACCCATTCAGGGTAGGAAGGTTAAATATGTTATATTTAAGAAAGATGTACAAATAAAATTACAAAAAAAATCATTTTTGTAGCTTTTTCTTAAAAATATCAAGTTTGACATAATGTTCTTCAGAAAGATGTGCTAACAGGTTTTATAAAAAAAGAATCGGCTGCGGATTTCATCTCTTATTTACAATGAAAGACACAGTGTTTATTCCATCAATCCTCAATTTTCCACAATCGCTGCAATCTACAAGCATACTTTGGAAAAGAAATAATTCAGAATTTGTTTCCAGCTTATGTTCCATAATATAAAAGATAATGACCTGTGCGTAACACTGACGTTATTTTGCAAATAGCAACACTAGAAGATCAATTTAACTTTTAATTTATTTTATTGCGCTTTTATTTAAAATTTCTAAGTATTTTACATTTTTAATTTTTACATCTTCAAATAAAGAAGAAAATTTATTTTCAAATGCAAATTGATTAAAAATGTATCGAAATTTGCTTGAAAACTGTATCACAATTCGCTCCATTTTTGACGTTTTTAAAATATTTTTTAAGCATACTTGAAAAAAATTATTTCTGTCTCTTCCAGCTAGATAATACAAAAGATAAATATGTTCGCACTTAATTTAATATAAATAAAATAGTTCTGTATTTGTTTCGGGCATGTATTCCTTAATGAAACTTGAATTTTATTGATACATAAAAGCACAATTATAATAATTAATAATTATAACAATTATAATATTAGCACAACATTAAGTCACTCAAACGAAGCACTCTTGAAGAACAGAAATTGTCATAATAATAATAATAATAATAATTGTATTAATAAAAACTTAAATTCGGCGATTTCTTCACACTGTTAAATTATGTCACGTGGCTAATACGAAAGAATTGATTTTAATAAATTTTCAAAGTTTAACATGAATACAGTCGAGTCTCTATGTAAAAAAATCTATCGTTCAGTCAAAAAATTTTTATATAGAAAACTTCGTTGAATAGAGAACGGCAAAAAAATTTCATTTAATGTTTAATTTTTTAAATAGAATCATTTTTAAGGTGTTTAATTAAGTTTTTGAAATATTTAATTGAATTTTTCCAAAATTTCAAACATTTTTGCCACTTTTTTTCCCCGTGTCTTATTGTTTATTTTCAAAATTACTTACTTTGTCAGCTTATGCTTATTCCAAAAAAGATTTTATGCAGATGCAGTAGAAGATAAAACCAGCAATGATGACGTTTAGTTACAATTCTTCGTTCAACTGATCTCTCACAAGAAAAAATGTTCCAAGTCGCCACAAACAACAAACATTCACTCTAAACTCTAAAAGTAATGAGAGTTAGTTTAGGTAGAGGAAAAGCTGCTGAAAAAAGTCTTTTTTTCCGCAGTTGCCCTCTCACCCTTCACTTATTGCTTACTATCCTTACTTACTATCCAAACCAAGAAATAAACAACATTTTCAAGATGTCAATTTAATATATTTATCTTTTAGGATGCTTTGTGATTATTACAAATCGCTCCAGTAGCAAGCAAAAGTTTCACTCTTTTCCAAGAACGCATGTTCATCTTGGCTAAAACAAAATCAAGAGTAACCATGCAAAAATGATTTTTTTGGTGGTGGGGGGGAGGGTTAATGACTTTTTTGGACATAAGAAATAAGGTAGAGGAATGTACATTTGGACTTATAAACCAGAAATAAACGAAAGAAATTTATTCTACAAATAATTTAAAGTGTTTTCTGAGCATATAAAAGAACGTTTTTGAAGAAATTCGCTAAACGGAGATATTTTTTTCGCTATCTGAAGATTATTTTTAATGTAATTATGAAACGATTGACCGTTCCTACGAAAAATTCGTTAGAGAAATTTGCTGGATAGAGATTCGTTGTAGAGAGACTCGACTGTATATAATTACTGACGTATAAAAAGAATGGTTTGTGTAATTAGTGAAAAAGCTAAAATATATGTATTTAAAATTAAAATAAAGTTACAATTTCAATTAAAATAACACAGTCAATCTACTGACATTTTGTAGCGCAGGAAGCCCGGCTTGGGAATCTTTATACGCAGAATAAAGAAAGAAAAAAAATTCATTTTAGTCAAAATGTGAAATCGTTTCTTCCCTAGAGTCACTTTGCAAGTTGCAGATTTCACAAACGGTTTTCGAAACTCTTATTTTAGTTCTTTAAGAATATGTTTCTTTCTTAGAAATATGCATGAAGCAGCTAAAAACTTCTAAACAAACTGAAGCGTAAGCATTTTTAGGATTTTTTTATATATTAACATGCAGCGATTTTATAAAACTATCTATAGTAGATGTTCCTTTTGAAAATACAGTCGAGCCTCTATATAACGAAATCCATCGTTCCAGTAAAAAATTCGTTATATAGAGAGATTCGATGTATAGAGTATGATGTTAAAAATAGTATTTAATGTGTAAATTTTGAACAAATATTATTTTTGATCTTTTTAATTAAGAATTTGAAATGTTTAAAAGTATATATTAACCTAACATTTTATTTCTTACTTATTTAAGCAATTTCAAAAAAGAGAAAAGACATTTATTTGAAAGCTTAATGAAAATCAAATAAGGAAGACTTGCATAAATTTCAGAGGAAGAAATCTGTAATTTTTTGTTGTTTTGATTTTAAAATTACAATTGTTATGCTCTCAAAAAAAATTCTCAAATTTTAGCAAGGAATGAAAAATTGTAGTTGATATTTTCCTCCATTTGAAGGTCTCTCTTATGTGCTCTCATTGATTCCTCTCTTATATGTGTAACAATTCAATTGACTGTGTTTTGAGAAGGATGTTGAAAGGTGTGTGGGAGGTGGAATGAACTTGTTAGATTTAAAGAATAAGGAGAGAAGTAATATTTATAAAAAAACCTCTCCACTGAACGATAAATCAAAAATAAGTGATGGAAAATTGATTCCATATGATTTCGAAGCTTTTTTAAAACTGAATAAATTAAGATCAATTTATGAAAAAAATCCTTATATGGAGATAGATATTTCGCTATATAGAGTCTGTTTTTAATGGAATCATGCGAAAAGGGGACCGTTCTTACTAAAAATTCGTTATATGGAGAAATTCGATGTATGGAGTTTCGTTATATAGAGGTTCGACTGTATATGCTTTTTCACAAAATAGATTGTAGTGATTGATTTCTTTTTTATATTTTCAGGGAGTAAATTTCAGACATTCTTTATGCTTAGTTTTGTGATTCTTAACTCTTTCAAATCCGAATTTGTTTTTCAAATTTCAGAGAAAAATTAATTTTTCATTAATAATATTAATACTAACTATTCAAATAGATTTACTGAAACATAAGGAATTTATCTGAAATCTAACGAATGTAGTACTATTGAGTACTATCTAATTCATTTCCGTATGAAAATGGATTTAGAAAGTATTTTTGGAGACACTTGGGAAATATCGACTAAGTACAAATTTAAGTTATCACAACTTAATAATAATTTTTCCGTTTTGTCACACGTGATTCCTTCATAAAAGTAGTCTATATTTTTAATTCAAAGAGTGAAATATGTGCTTAATATAAAACAATTGAGAACTATGCAAAGGGTATTGAAGAAGATTATTATTATTTTTATTTTCATTATTTCATGAGTAAACAAACTAAATCATAATGGCATATGCATAGACATATACATGGCTGCCAACTTCTACGCCTATTTAAAGTCAAATAAACACATTAAAAATAGAAAATTTTACTAATAATTAAAATTATTTATTACTATACATAACATGGTATACATTTGGGATGCATTTCACTAAAAATATTTTCTGGTTCCAACCATGTTTATATGATTTAAAAAGTCGTAGAAGTTGGCAGCTCTGCATATACTATCAATACCATATTTATACAATAGCAAAGGAAAATGGCAAGGCAGAATAACACTCAATCAAAACACATGTACTATTAACCCATTAGTGCCTAGCGTCCCTTTTTAGGGACGCTTCAAAAGGTGCATTCATCACTGTTTTTGCCACCGGTAAAAAAGAAAAGCAATAATTATTTTATTTAAATGATGAATTTTCGTGATTAATGAACTAAACTTAAATCTTCTAAAAATAGTGGTGCCAACCAAATAAAATTTACGCAAAAGATGCTGGGCACGAATGGGTTAATAGTGCGCCAGATCTAAAAGGGTTTTCAATACATAAATTCTGTAGAATATATAGGAAGCAATTTGCTTCATTAGAATTAAGATCTGCACTGGCCCGGCCCTGCTGTGGGTCAGGTTCGGGCCTATTTTCGTTCAAGACCCTCGATCCGGGGCGTGCCTGGTCTCCACTCTTCTCGAACCCGGTCGGGCCTAATTTTTTTATGTACAGACCTAGGACTTGCTTCATTCGTAGTTTTCACGGTCCAATAATTTCATTTCTATTTTTGACACAGCCCATATGAAAATCATTCTGTCCGCGTGGCTTGATCCGTTTAAAGGTCAGTAAAATGATACCTAGCCCAAAAAATTATTGCAATTATTGCAATTATTTTTAAATCGCCATTATTCTATAATTTAAAATTATTTCTTTTTCTTTCATAATAATTGTAAATTTCTTTGTTTACTCAAATATAGCTAAGTTAAAATATTGTAAAAAGGTTGAAAAGGAGCCTACCTATGATCTTGTTTTAAGCAAACAACATGTTGATAATGCAAAATAAATATACTAATACGCACAAAAAGATGTTATTACATTTACACTTGCTAAGAAGGAAACTTGTCTATAACACATTTCTTTTTTTTTCTGTGCAATTGCGCCTTACAAGTTTTTACTGTGTACTATTTTTCAGATTTTTAGTATTTCAATACATGGAATATGGATTAACATTATTAATAATGACTGAAAAATTTGCATACAAAAAATAGAAATTCATAAATAAAATGAATTATGAAGTCAACGCACTCCTATAAAAATGAAGATTATAAACATGAAAAAAGTTAAAATTAATATTTTTAGTCAGAATTTTTAACTAAATAGATGTAAAAATCAATGTCTTGTAGAAAACCACTCAGACAGGGCCGATCTCGGGCCGAGATTTTTATTTCATTCCTACTCGGATCGGGCTCTGGCCGAACTTTTTAATCGGGCCTTGTTGAGGCAATATTTTTTAGTACGGGTCGGTCCGAGCTCGGGCCAAACTTTTTAATTTTTGTATCGGATGGTGTGAAATTTTTATTTCTACGCGTGAGGCCGGGCACGAGACTGAAAATTTTGGCCCGTGTAGATGATCTCTAATTAAAATATTGATGTATGTATTTCCTCATTTTCTTTTTTACTTGAAATTTCCTATCCCTTACCAGAAATTCGGAAAAATATTTTTTGGTGAATTTCATGCGAGACGTTTAGCGATTAAATACAAGTAATATGGCTAATTCCATGGGTTCTGTAGTGTAAGTCACATAATTTATTAATTGCTATGCTTGTTAGCCACCGTTATTTTCGAAAAGTCTGCTTGGCCTTATTCAATTAATGAGAATGTGCCAATGAAATTAATCACATTTTTTTTGTTCTATAATACTGGTAGCCAAAAATTGTAGCCTGTGACTTACACTACAAGTACTCATGGAAATAGCCATATATATATATATATATATATATATATATCGGGTGCCCCAAAAATGACTGATGGATTTTAAAATTCAATAACTTGCAAACGGTGACAGCTATTTAAAATTTTTTGCAGGAGGGTTATGTTATAATTTTAGGAGTTTTTTTACAATAATTTTTGATTTTATTTCGAATTTTAAACAATAGATAGGGCTGAAAACAATTGAAGCCCAGGTTGACGCCAAAACTGATCTCACTTTTCACGGATCACCTGGCCTTCAATCGCTGTCAGCGCCATCTTTTGTTTGAAATTCGAATTAAAATAAAAAATTACAGTAAAAAAACTCCTGATATTATACATAACCCAACCCTCCTGCAAAAAAAAAAAAATTAAATAGCTGTCCCCGTTTGCAAGTTATAGAATTTTAAAATCCATCAGTCATTTTTGGAACACCCGGTATATACATATATATATATACAGGGTGTCCCAAAACTCATGGTATATACGCTAGGGGGTGATAGAAAACATCAAGGCGAGGAATAGTAAGTCGGAAACCAAAAGTCCCAAACGTTTTCCAAAGGAGATAGCCAGGATTAAGTTTTGGGGTCCAAAATTTCATATGCACATAAAAAACGGAAAAATCGGTCAATTGATTTGCGGTTTTCACTAAAACTATTCTTTATGTTGGTATTTTCTTGAAAATAATTTTTAAAGATAAATTTCGAAAAATGCCGATAGGGGGCGCTTTAGACTTTGAAGTAATGAAAAACTATTTTTTGCCGTGATTTTTTGCATCTCATTAAATGGTTTCGTAAGCTTAGACTTTAATTTAAATTTTGAGCTCAAAATCTGAATAGTTGGAAGTGGTTAAGTAGCACAAATTGAACTGTGTTCAGAGGGTTTAAATTGCAAATAATTATAAAAAACGGAAAAATTGGTCGATTGATTTGCGGTTTTCACTAAAACTATTCTTTATGTCGGTAATTTATTGAAAATTAACTATAAAAATAAATTTCAAAAATGCTGATAGAGGGCGCTTTAGACTTTGGAGTAACGAACAACTATTTTTTACGTTATTATTTGCATCTGATTAAATGTTTTTGTAAACTTAGATTTAAACTTAAATTTTGAGCTCAAAATTTGAATAGTTGGGAGTAGTTAAGTAGCACAAAATGAACTGTGTTCAGAGGGTTCAAAATTCAAATGATTATAAAAAACGGAAAAATTGGTCGATTCGTTTGCGGTTTAAAATAAAGCTATTCTTTAAGTCAGTATCTTCTTGAAAATAAATTTTGAAGATAAATTTCAAAAAATTCCGTTATAGGGCGCCTTAAACTTCAGAGTAACCAACATTTAATTGTAACCGTTATTTTTTTTAATTAAATGCTTTCCAAAACTTATTAAATGTTTTCGAAATCTTAGATTTAAACTTAAATTTTGAACTCAAATTCTGAATCGTTGGGAGGGGTTAAGAAGCGCAAACTGAAGTGTGGTCAGGACTTAAAATTTAACCCCTTCCCCCCGAACACAGTTCACTTTTGCGCTACTTACACTCGCAACGATTCAGAATTTGATCTCAAAATTTAAATCTGAGCATTTGAAAGCATTTAATGAGATTTAAGAAAACAACGGTTAAAAATGTACGCTACTCCAATGTCTAAGGCGCCCTCTATGGGCATTTTATAAAATTTATCTTTAAAATTTATTTTCAAGAAAATACTGATTTAAAGAGTAGTTTTAGCAGAAACCGCAAACGAATCGACTAATTTTTCCGTTTTTTATAATCGTTTGAAATTTACACACTCTGAACACAGTTCAGTTTGTGCTACTTAACCACTCCCAGCTATTCAGATTTTGAGCTCAAAATTTAAGTTTAAATCTAAACCTACGAAACCATTTAATGAGATGCAAAAAATAGCGGCAAAAAATAGTTGTTCGTTAATCCAAAGTCTAAAGCGCCCTCTATCGGCATTTTTTGAAATTTATTGTTATAATTTATTTTCAATAAAATACCGACATAAAGAATAGTTTTAGTGAAAAAAGCAAATCAATCGACCAATTTTTCCGTTTTTTATAATTATTTGCAATTTAAACCCTCTGAACACAGTTAAGTTTGTGCTACTTAACCACTCCCAACTATTCAGATTTTGAGCTCAAAATTTAAGTTTAAGTCTGAGTTTACGAAACCATTTACTGAGATTGCAAAAAATCACTGCAAAAAATAGTTTTTCATTACTTCAAAGTCTAATGCGCCCTCTATCGGCATTTTTCGAAATTGATGTTTATAATTTATTTTCAAGGAAATACCAACATAAAGAATAGCTTTAGTGAAAACCGCAAATCAATCAACCAATTTTTCCGTTTTTTATGCGTATTTGAAATTTTTGACCCGAAACTTTAATGGCGGCTATGTCTTTTGGAAAACATTTGGGACCCTTTGGTTCCTATTTACTATTACTCTTCTTGATGTGTTCTATCACTCCCTAGCTTATATGCCATGAGTTTAGGGACACCCCGTATATATATATATATATATATACATTCGGGATTTCCAGTGGGTGTTTGTAATTCCTAAATTAAAAACAAAATTACCGAAATAGAGCATATACAGAGTGTGCAAGCTAAGATGTTACAAACATCGAGGGGAGGTAAAATACATCTAGACGTTCCGACTCGGAATCACATGCGAATGCCGGGACACAATCAACACCCTTCCCAGTAAGGGCGGAACATTTTAATGATTATTTTAAAATAAAAAAAAAAGATTCGTAAAACGATGAAATTGTTGACTGTCACCAGAGTTTAAAAACAAATTTCTTTAAAATGAAAAAAAAAATTTTAATTTTATTATAAAACCAAAATTTTATTTTAAAAGTTTTCTTGGTGTCGTTTGTATGTTTGGAAGTATAAATAGGTGGTCCCATTGTACGATCACTGCACTTGAAATGTTATCTTTCTTTATATACGAGACCTTTTACCTGCCGACAGTATTTACAGGTACCATTAGAATTACTTATTATAAAATTCCTTTCATATGTTAATTAGTTGTAATGCAGTTTAGAATGAGTTACAGATACATTACTTTATTTTGTTACAGAAGCATTATTGGTTACACAGAAGAAAAATATTTTTAAAATGATGATTTTTTTTGGCTTTGTATCTTATCAGCCTTTTTGGAGCTGAGAGAGGGTGACGGGGTTTTTTGAATTCGAAAATATTTTTTATATTGTAAGAACTTCATGTTTGGGCATTTTATAATTCTACAAAATACTAAAAAAATACTAAAAAATACTAATCAAAGATTTGATTGGAGTTATAAATCTTGCACAAAATCCCTGTAAATTCAATTTCAATTAATCCTTCTAAATCCTTCAATCCTTCTAAAATCCTTCAAAAATTTATTAAATAATTATGTAAATCTTTTAATATAGTTTAAACCTTTCCGGCACACTGTGCTCGGTCTGGGATACCTAATTTTAATTCCAAACTTGCAAACGACACCAGATATATTTTAGTGAAATTTTGTTTTTATAATAGAAGCTTAAATTAAGGAATTTAAAATATTTAAAAAAAATGTTTGTGAATTCCGGTGTCAGTCGATAATTTCTCATTTTAGTACAGATTTTGCCCGTGCCGGAAAGGGTTAAGCAATCTACGTAAATGCTTAAGAAGTAAAATTTTCATGAATTCATAATGCGGTACATAAAGGGTTAACAGTTTCTCGAGAAATAGCATAGAAGCATAGCGCATAGAAGTCCTTCTTATTCACTGGCACCTGTCTTCCAATACCAGGATGCAGTATTGCCAATGGACATTTTCCTTATATTCAAAGAGCTTCATTGGCACCATTTTCTGAAATGATAAAGTTAATGTTATTTAAAAATATACTTAGAATGGCAAAAAACAAACGAAAATTTATCATAAAAAAATACCAATCAAAAGAACGCAACTTAAATAAAATTGCTTACTTTCAATACTGACGGGTCCATTTATCAGCTTTGTGTGAGACAAACTTTTCAATGGCTTTCTGTGTCAGGAGTTCTTAGTTATGTGATTCAGAGCCGTTAAGATTTACAAAACCTCTTTTCGAAGTTTCTAACGATTTTAGCTGACATACCCTGTATGTGACTATGATATAAATTTGATTAATATTGCATTATTAAATACATAAGTCATTATACTTTCTTGAATGAAAATCTTAGTTTTATTTTAGATAATTTTTTTATTTAAATTTAAACTTTTAATGCATCTAAAATCTCTGCAAATATCGTACCCAAACATACGGTATAGCTTGTTACATTCTCAAATATATGCAGGGTGTTTCGCTACCAGACCGACAAACTTTAAGGGATGATAGTAGACATGAAGACAAACATTATTAAATAGGAAACCATGGGGTGCAAACGTCTTCTGTAGGAGCTTGGGGTCATTAAATTTTAAGGTCCAAAAATTCAAATGATGATAAAAAACGGAAAAAAGGGTCGATTCTTTTGTGGTTTTCACTAAAATCATTCTTTATATCACGATTTTTGTAGAAAAGTTTTTCAAAAATTACTTTCAAAAATTGTAGATAGAGGGCGCTTTAGACTTTAGAGTAACAAACAACTACTTTTTACCGTTATTTTGTGCATGGGGTTGAAATTATTCTAAACTTTAGACTTTAACTTAAATTTTAAGCCCAAAATCGAAAACATTGGAATCGGGTAACTAGCGAAAATTAAACACTGAACAGAGGGGGGGGGGGGATTTTAAACGCTCATAAACATTGGACAAACTAATCGATTTTGTTGCGATTTGCGTGAAATTCATTCCCTTGGTAATTATTTTATTCAAAATGACGTAAAGCTTTGGTGTCCTCATTTTTTGATAGAGGACGCTTCGACACATCTCTGACATTTCAATGGCATTACTCATGGATGTTTTATTACCAGACCAGCATACTTTCAGGAAGTGTTAAGAATAAAAAGACGACTCGGAATCACAAAGGAATGTAACGTTGGAAATGCCTGTTAAAGGAAGCAGAGAAAAAAGCAAGAGAAAAAGCACAGAAAGAGCAACACGTTAATGTGACAGAAAATAGTTTATTTAACCCTTTCCGGCACACTGTGCCCGGTCTGGGATACTTAATTTTAATTCCAAACTTGCAAACGGCACCAGTAATATTTTAGTAAAATTTTGCTTTTATAATAAAAGCTTAAATTAAGGGATTCAAAATATCTAAAAAATTCGTTTGTGAATTCCGGTGTCAGTCGATAATTTCTCATTTTAGTAACAGATTTTGCCCGTGCCGGAAAAGGGTTAAAGATTTTACTAGAAAAGATGTTCGAAATTATGACCAGAAGTAGTCCGGCGAGTTTGACAGCAATGGTAGATGGCGCTGTGGTTTCTTTACGGTAGATGGCGCTGTGGTTTCGTTGCGGTAGATGACGCTGTGGTTTCTTTGCGGTAGATGGCGCTGTGGTTTATTTGCGGAAGATGGCGCTAAATGGTAATGCGTGTGAATAGCGACAGTTTGAAGTGATCATTCACGAACTGATACTAAAGGTAGCAGAATGAAGTATTTGAACGATGAACAGCACGATGGGACTCTTCCACATTTTACCAATGACGTTTGCCGACGCTGCGTTATACATGATTTAAATGTCATTTGAAGCAGAAACAAATACAGGGTGCGTAGTCATCAAGAAACTCAGAGGATTTTAATTCTTTTAGTATCAGAAATTCTTTAAAGTACTGGTTGCTACGTCTGAAAAAGGATTTCTTTTTCGTTAAATAAAACAAATATCACATTATAAAAATTCTGGTAAAAGGTCCTTACAAGGTGCTTCCAGACTACGCACCCTGAAATAAACAAAATTTAATGCAACTTTTTATTTTTTATTTTTAAAAATTTGAAGACTATTCTGTTTGGTAACCCCTTAAATTTCTATGTATTTTTCTTTTGATAATTTGGGGTAAATACTTTTTTTTTTTCTACAATTAATATCTTCAATAAATGAAATTGTATATGAATGCTATGCGAAATATAAATAAAAGACGACTTTATGAGAACTAAGTACTTTTTTGATTATCCACTTCACAATACATTAACTTTAAAGTGATTTTCAATTAAATATATCGTTTTTACAAACTATATTAATCAACAATTAATGAAATTTAATGGAAATGAACGGTTTAAATGCATTCATATTTTTAATTCACATTATGATACTCTAAAAGAACTTAAATTTCATTGGCGTTAAATTAAGTTTGATATATTTTACGTAAAGAGGTTTATGACTAGAAAATGCAAATGCATTAAGATTTTTTACATAACAGAATCATTAATTTAACATATAAATTAAAATTTGATTGAATTCATTTTTTCGAACTAAAGTTGTCTGAAGAATATTGATTAGGCAGAAATTTTTATATAAAACTAAAAGCGAAATTTCTAAAAAGCCAGCCGAATGAAGAGGTTTTAATTATTTTCGTGTTGAATTGGAGTTCATTAGAATTATTTTTTAAAATAAATTTGAAAAGCTATTTATTAGGAATGGTGAAGTTGTTTTAAGCCATCCATAAGTAACTAGGATTTTCCTTTTTTAGCACTGTGCTTAAAAAGTTAATAGAATTTAATTAACCCTTTAACATTCATTGGTTTCGCCACGAAAACACAAAATTTTAATGCCGATACGCAACACTGACACCGGTATTTTTATCTAAAAATATCCCTTTTATTTTGTATGTGAAAAATCACTTTTTCATATTTACGAATATATTTGTTCACAATTACCGGTGTCAATCATTTATTTCGACATCTTAGCAATGAAAATGCTTTGATCGTTAAATGGTTAAAGGGTTAAGACATCATTACTTTAAGACAATTATACACATAACAAAAAGGATCAAAACAAAAAAAAAAAAATAACTAAATAAAGTAAGAATGTATGGGATAGAATTATGAGGCCACCACATGAAGCTAATCATATATTTTTTTTCTTTTTCAACCAAAAAATGCATACGTTTAGAACTTTGAAACTTGTTAGTGGTAGTACAAGATATTTGGAATGCATTTATAAATACAATTTTTATTTTATCATCCCAAATCAGATTTTTTTCTTTATTAATTATTTAACTGAAAATAGTTTTTTAAACAAAACTTTTAACCACTTAATCGTCGCGCCCGATACATTTACGGGCTGCAAGTTTCACGGCTTTTATTCAGAATTGTTTGATTCCCACCAGTTTTATAAAATAGTGCAATTGGTTTTATTCTGGTATTGTTTACCCGCCATTAAATAAGAAGAATATATATTTTTTTATAAAAAAGTGGTGGGAATAATGAATTTGAATTTTTAAACCGCAATTTACTGCAACCATTAAGTGGTTAACCCATTAGTGCATAGCGTCCCTGTTTAGGGACGATTATAAAAAAGATAAGAACGCACTTTTCACACCAGTATATAGAAATATAAATAAGCACTATTTCTCACGAGACAAATCCCTCAATAAATTAAGAAAAAAGTTATTCTTCTTTTAAAAGTGGTGGGAAACCCAAAAGGTTCAATTTTAATGAAGAAAATAATTTGAGCATTGATGGTTTAAATAATACCAATTTATTTGCATCTGTTACAGAATTTTTAATCTTTTATCACCTGGACAATGTGTCAGGACAATGACTGGATTAATGCTAAATTTGCAATAAAAATTTAATGATGAGAATAATAAATTATGATTTGAAATCATTTCTCGTACGTATAGTACAGGAAAATCATGATGGGCAAAAACACGTTGCCTCTATGACGAACTGCAAATCAGGGAAGCGAATAATGTGCCATAGCTCAAAATACTTAATGCTTTTTTATAGCCCTCCCCCCTCACACACACACATAAAAAATACTTTTTTTGTCTTATTTAACCCTTTAACGTTCATTGGTTTCGCCACGAAACCACAAAATTTTAATTCCGATATGCAACACCGGTATTTTTATCTAAAAATATCACTTTTATTATGTGTGTGAAGAATCACGTTTTCTTATTTAGAAATATATTTGTTCTTAATTACCGGTGTCATTCATTTATTTCGACATCTTAGCAATGAAAATGCTTTGATCGTTAAATGGTTAACCCATTAGTGCCTAGCGTCCCTTTTTAGGGACGATTATAAAAAAGATAGGAAAGCACTTTTCACACCAGTAAATAGAAATATAAATAAGCACTATATCTCACGAGACAAATTCCTCAATAAATTAATGGGTTGTATATTACCAATGGGTTGTATACCAACTTATTTTCGTCTGTTACAGAATTTTTAATCTTTTATCACCGGTTTTTCAAAAAGACATTTTTACCTAACCTAACTGTGTCAGGACAATGACTGGATTAATGCTAAATTTGCAATAAAAATTTAATGATGAGAATAATAAATTATGATTTGAAATCATCTCTCGTACGTTATACAGGAAAATCATGATGGGCAAAAACACGTTGCCTCTATGACGAACTGCAAATCAGGGAAGCCATTAATGCGCCAGAGCTCAAAATACTTAATGATTTTAATAGCCCCTCCCCTCCCCACACACACATAAAAAAAATTTTGCCTTATTTAGTCGGCAGATTACACTGATTAAAGAAAAGCTATTCTGCTACTAAATTTTTGTTATGCACAAAAAAGCATAATAGTTAGCAACAATGCTGTGCTTAGAAATTCGTATAGAATTTTGTTAATGAATTGTGAATTTATTATTTATATGTTAACTATCTCTAATGAATTTCTCAATCTCATTATAATATGCTGTTCGTTCGAATTATATATATTTCCTAAGGTGTAGAAATATACATATAATACAAAGATGGCTAACTCTTTCTCGCGAGTGTTCACTACTACATACAGTGGCGGTCAAAAGTTTCCGGCCGGCAAAAATTTTTCAGTTAATTTGTGAATATATCCATGAAGGGGAATCTCAAAATGATATTTATACATTTTATTGACATAATAGTTAACAACTTACATATAGAAGAACATGTAAATATCAATAAATTTAACTGACAAAATTAAGTATAAACGAAAACGCAAGTTCTCAAAAGTTTCCGGCCACCTTCACAAGTTTGTAAAAAAAGTGTTATTGTAATAGAAATTACAGTGATCAACAGCATTTACAATATTTTTTTTATCGTATTACTATTTTATTAGCTTTAGTAATAAGTACTGCGGCGCAGCAACGTGACATTCATACAATCAACGGTTAAAGATAGTCTATGGTACTTTTCTCCCACATTTCTTGCAATTTTGGCGAAATTTCGGCTGAGTTGGCATATTTATAGTTCCGCAGACTTTTGTAAAGTTCTTTTCAAAGATTTTCTATCGGATTCATGTTCGGCGCTTGGGCTGATCATTTCAAAAACTCAATTGTTGTGCAAAAATCATTGCTTATCGAGATTTGCATACATTATTTATGCCATTATCATGTTAAGAAAAATAGTTGCGACCAAATTTTTTTCTCTATTAAGGCAGAAAATAGTCTTGCAAGATATCCTTATACATTGTATCATTCACCTGGCTGTGTATTTCTAATAACGGACCGACACTTTTTGAAGAAAATACTCCCTACGGTATAACTTGTCCTCTGCGATGCTTCATTGTAGAAATAACATAGGTCCAATCATATCTTTTGTTGTTAGGTCATCGGACGTTGTGTCTGCCATCACTTCCAAAACTGTTTCGAATTCGATTGATGGAAAAATAGAACTTTTTCCAAGTTTTCACTTGACCAGACTTTGTGTTTTTTGGAAAACGCCAGTCGGGTACGTTTGTATTTTTTTAACTCTGAAAAAAATTTAACACCGACTGTTCCATAAAGTTATGTATCACGTCAGCATGTTGATACGCTATACGGACTTATTTCAGCAATATTTTAATTCTGTAGATCGCAGTACATTGCAGTGGCATTTTTATGCGGATTATCAATTGTTTTTCTCCTGATAATTCTGTCCACAGGAATAGTAATTTTCCGGGATCTCCCGGACCTCTGAAAGTCCTGAAAGCTACGGCCATCTTTAAAAAAATTTTAAATATCGTTTACGGTCGATTTTAACGATCGATAACTTTGCCGCAATATCTCGAGAGTTTTGGCTTTTAAGCGACTAACTAATCACTCATTTATGGACAATTATTGTTGAACTTTTCAATTTTGAATTCAGACTATGCTATACACGTTCATTCATTGATAAACACAACCAAAAATCAGTTTACAGATAGAAAAAAACTAAAGAATGATAAGTGTCCGAAAACTTTTGCTCATGCGAACTTCGAATTTTATCCCTTTACACGAAACATCTTCAATATCCAATCAAAATGATCACGTGGTCAGAAGTCTTTCACATATTCCTAACTTTTGAAGCAATTGTGTTTCTTCTTTGCTGAAACCTTTTGGTAAATAAATCGAAGAAACTAACTGGCCGGAAACTTTTGACCGCCACTGTAGTTGCCAAATTTTACGCATTTTTGCTACCATTAAAATTGAACAGAAATTTCCCATTTGTTTAATCTTAAGATTTCGACGATTAAATAAGATAATATTTACTATACATTTTTTGTAGTAGGAGAAATGCGTAAAAGTTTGCAGCTATGCTACTAAAGTTCGATAGTAGTCATTGCCTAATTTAATCTTCGCAAAATCTTATCTATTATCATTAAGAAAGTTGGTCATTTCTTTAAAAAAATAGTTGTTTCCAGAATGCCAGACTCCCCCCTGACATAACACACGTATTTTTTTTTTGTATGTGTGTGTGTATTCCATAAGTTTCTGATAAAAGTACTTTTCTACTGATATAAATTATCAGCTAACTTGAAGAAACTCACAATTAAATGAAAAAATCAATTTTAATCAGAAATTTTTATACTTTAGGTACACCAAAAAGAATATTTTATATATTTCGTAATTTCATTTTTCATGGTTCGTACAACCCTTGAATTTTCCGACCAGGAAACTGTTCAGTACCAGTATTTTCTCATAGGAAATTCTTAGATAAATAAGACGAAAATACGCACTAATGACCTTCTTTTTTTAAGTAAAAGAATACTGATATATTCCACGGAAAATTCCTTGCCGTATATGAATCTTGTTTTTTTTTATAAACCTGTTTGTGCAACACAACACATAATGTACATTTATATTTCGGATAAATCATTTCAAATATATTGCTATTAAATAATAATCCGATTATTAAAACTTCATAAATGAAAAAATATATATATATTTCCGCACCTTTAATATCTACACGATCAGAAACTTAAAGTAAAGGTATAGATTAACCCTTTGCGGCGCAGTAGATTCATAGGTATACCACTTAATTTTAATTCCCAAACGCGACATTCGCACCGGAATTTTGTTTAAAAAATTACGTTTTATTGAATGCGTGATATATAGCGTTTTCTTATTTACAAATAAAGTTGTTTTCAAATTCCGGGGTCAGTCATTAATCTCAATACTTAAGCAATGAATTTGCCCTGAGCCGCAAAAGGTTAACAATCACTTCTGTCCTTTTTTTTTTTTTTTGAAAATATGCAAATTTTAAAGATATTCAGATTAAAATTGAAAAATATCATTTCTCACATGTCTTTTGATTACTACCTTTTACAGAAAATTACCTTTTACAAGGTTCATACGCTTTGAAGACTTTCAAGATCCTTTATGAGAATTTTCGTAAATTACGATCTGATTTATTTAATGAAAAAAAAAATCTTCAGCATGTACGTTACGTACTTTTTGGTATAATATCACTTACAATCCCATGAGTTCCTTGATGCTTAAGAACTTTGTCATTAGAAATCCGCTTTATACTGATTATGAGCTTATACAGAGATTGAATTACTGCAATTGATTTTAACACTAGAAAGGCTGAAATTTTTAGAAAAGTTTTACAAAAATATTTCACACAGGTATTATGATTTAAAACAGGTCAAGTATAATATTCAACACTTTTCTTCTTTCTATCTTTTAAACTTATTTTATATTGCTATTTCTCGCTTGAGTCAAAATATATTCATACAACAGCAGTGAAAATGACTGCTCACGGCATTTCTAGTGTTAATATGTGACTTTAATTCTTTAAGCACAATCTCTGTTAGCGGATGTATGTCACTATCCACAAGTGTTGTTGTATTTCACAGATATATGTAAACATTTTTTTAATTTTGAATTTACACCACAAAAGTTTAATTCGTGATTTTCTTTTATTTTATTTATAAATGCATAATAAACGTGCAATTTTGTTTTAATTAATTATTTTTGTTTCTGTCTAAAATATTTAGAGTTAGAAAAAATTTTTTTTTTTTGCTATGTATCTAGTTTTCTCTAGCAATATTAATTATGCTATTTTTTAAATGTATGGTCTCTATAAAGAGTCGTTCTTTTTAAGTTGGGGTACCCGCTACGGTAGCTTTATTCGTCTTGCCTTTTTTGGAACTAATGGAACAATTTTTTAAACTGTTTTTCTTATTGTAATTTCTAAACACTCTCTTTTAAAAAAAATTTCTCTATTTTTAATATTTTAACTTATACTTTAATTTTTAATCTGTGTTGGCTAATTTTATTCTTAAGTATGGCTTCCAGCCACGTCTACTCATTTCTGTCTTTTTTTATGGCTCGATATTGCCCATGCAATACGGTTTACAATGTTACACTGGATATAAATTTGACTGGCCACTAGGAGGTACATTCTACTGATTACCTTGTTCCTGGTTTCTTTAACACTAGAACGCCGGGAAATTTTACGCTTTTTTTTATAAAATATATTTAAAACCAGAAAAATAATTTGAAAATATTTAGTGTACTTGTTTAGCGCCTTTCATCGAAACTGATATATAATTTATTTCTTGCGGATTTTTCTGGTTCGAGTCGACAATTAGTCGAGTGATCGGTGTCAAATTGACACCTTCCCGGCATTTTAGTGTTAATAATCGTGTAAAGCAAAAATAAGTTTTAGAACATTTTGGTGGGACTTCCGAATGTTTAAAATCAATCAAATATTAAAACTTAAATTGCTGACGTCATTGCCGGAAATGAATAACATAGCATGACGTAAGCGTTGTACGTCATAGATCGCAAGTCATCGAACCCTGAATAGTAGGACTGAGCCCTGAAAAAGTGGCATTTGCCCAAGGCAGATTTTTAGTAACGTTTGTAAGGTCCTTTAAATTGTGATGCCAATCAGTTAAAAAAAATCCCATTACTCTTTCTCAGATTAAACAAGGTAAATAAACATTTTTATGAAATACTGGTGTTAATATTTAAAGGATCATTGAGGTTGGTGGCAAGAGAAATTAATGTTTTTTGAGTAATATTATAATTTTGATTTCAAAAGTTCATATTATATTCTATGATAATTTTGATTCTATGATAATATGTTTAATTACACAAAACAAAACATGTTGAAGCATCGTTCAAAAAGTTCAAAATAGCGGAGCAATCTTAAATTTTAATTATCTTGCTTTTTCAACTTTTACTATTATAATTGCATTTTTCTTGAATAAATGTCTTTGAATATGTCAAAGAGATATAATAGCCAGAAGAAATGATTAAATGCTACCGCCATTCTATGAAAATACAGATTAATATAATTAAATTTAATAATGGTACATGATTATGTATTTTAACGATAAAATTCTTCAGAATATAGATACGAAAACAAAACGTAAAAAACGTTATTTAATAAGCTGAAAATAAAATTTAAAATGCTATGCTCATAAAATAAAGTAAACTAACAATAAAACAGCTCTGAACGAGTATTTCAAATTAGAATTTCACTCGTTTTCTAGAGATAACATACATTTCTAATGGAAGTTATTTTTTCATAGAATGAATAATTATCAGTTGCAGGGAAAAGAATTCGATCAGAATGAATTTTAAAATGTAATTTTCATGAAATGAAATTAGCATTTTCTTATCATAATGAAAATTAAGTTTAACTGCATAGAAAAGAACTTCAATGATATAGAAAAATAATTTTAATGAACTGAAACTCCCATTTTAATATCAGATAACGAAACATAAATCATATCTTTTATTAAAAATATTACTCAGTTAAATATATATGTGTGTGTTTTAAATAATTTCGTTTTTTTTCTTTCAAACGTTCCATAAAATTATTGTACTGTTATTTAGCTTGTTTTCAAAATATATTAAAAAACATTTAAGTACTGCAGTATATTGTTATATGCATAGCTGCCAACATCTTCCGCTTTTTCGACTCGGAAAAAATTTAAAGTAAAATTTACCATGTCAAATCGGCGTAATCTGCCGATTAAATAAAGCAAAAATTTCTGTTAAATTTTTCCGGGCAAAAAAATCAGAAGAGTTGGCAGCTATGGTTATATGTAATACATATTTCTATGGGACAACATTTTTTTAGCACATTCCAACAAAGTTGAAGAGTGCTTATGTATTCGGTTTGTCTGTCCGTATGGCCGTCTGTCCGCATTCTAACTCTCGTAAATATACTCGGATTGTCGTGAAATTTTTGGACGATAATGACATTTATCCGAGCACGAACCCAAAAAAATGAATATTCTGCCATGTTTAGTTTAAATATAAGGACAGTCAAAAATTTTCCATTACATTACGTCTATTGGGGAAAAATCGTTTGAAATGAATTTTAAAGATATTACACCCTGTCAAACATCTTAAAATTTATATGCATCTACAAAGTGCACTAAAATATGCATTTTTAATTATGATATAAGCTTTTAAGTTTCACTAGATGTATGCATATTATATGGTTTATATAAATGCAAATTGTTACACAATTTAGATATACATGGTTACACAAAAGATCAAGGAAAGGTTACTGAATATGAGCGTAATTTACTTAAAGGTGGTTTTTAAATATGTTATGCCTTTTTACGATCATCAGTTTACTAAGAAATGTTTGTAGAATATAGATAAAATGATATACTGGTTCACGCAAAGAACTGGATACATGGTCACCTTTGAATGATAATTTCTAGAAATTTGATTGAAGTAGTTTAAAGAGAATTTATTTTTAAACTAAACTTTAGCAAAATACTTTCGTGTATTAAAGGTACTATGTATTTTACAGCGCTAAACAAAAGTATTCAAGTATGTTTCCATCTATTAGTATAAATTGCTGTAGAGAAAATTTCAACTAGTAAGGCGTTTCCTTGCTAAAATAAATTTTGCCATTATATACTCTATATATTAACCGACAGATCAAATTCGGGGCTTTTTCAAGGAATATATATTTGGATATAAAAAAAATTACGTTATATTTCTGGATAACGAAGTTTTGTTAGAAATTTCAAGAAGTGTTAAAAAGTGCTTCATAATATATGCTTAGCGCATGATTTTTCTTACTTGTTTCTTGCTTATTTTGTATTATGTATATATAACATATATATATATATATATATAAGTTTATCATTGTTAATTCTACTTTATATTTTTTAATATATTGGAATTTTTCTTGAGCAAGTCTGCGTTGATTTTCATAATCACTCATTACACACTGCTGTGTCTGCAATTTTTTTTAAAAATTAAATACCAAATATTATATAATACTAAATACCACCATAATTAGAAAATTATGCTAATAACAATAATAAAGGTTACATTTATTATTATCTATTTACATAATAATAAATGTAACCTTTATTATTGTTATTAGCATAATTTTCTTCATTATACACTCGAAGGATAATCATAAATTATTTTTTCAACATAAATATATTTAATAATATTTCAGACTAAATTTCTTGTTTGCAGAAAGTGGTATTAAAATATATTTTAAAGGAATATTAATAAAACAGAGATTTGTACTTTTACATGTTTTTTTTTTACTAAGCAATGTGTTTTACTATAATGCGAAATAAAGAATTTTCATTGATGTTTCAGCAGGAAAAATAATTAAAATGCATAATATATTTATAATCCATTTAATTCTTTTTATGATTATTCTCATTTTTTAAATATTTTAAGGTAAATGTACATAAACTTACAGTTCAATCGGGTTTTATTTCAGAGTGATACTATTTTAGAATAGTAATGTTTGCATTATTTATCGCGACTGGAGCCTTTTACGAAATTGTTAATGTTTTGTCCATGATTTTCAAAAACACAAAATTAGGCCTTATTAAATCAAAAAAAAAAAAAAAAAAAAAAAAAAAAAACCAAATTAAAAATTGCAAATTTTGCAGTAAAATTTTACTGGTGGAAATAAACAAGGATTCTTAAGCTTCTTAAGGCACGTGTATGTGTCGCTCTTCTCCAAGGGGTTTTAATGATGATGTTTCTATCAAAAAATATTCCAAATATTGCTACTAAAAATTATAGTGGACAAATTCATGCACCGTTTAAGGGGGCTGAAGAGTTGATCAATACGGAAAAACATGTAAACAGAGCTCTCGCTTCGAGCCCATATAAAAACAGAAGTATTCAATGTAATTAATTTAAACTTTCTGATATTTTAAAGGTATGTTTGTAGTCTTATAAAATTACAAAATGAAGTATTTCAATGTAATATAATAAAAAATATAGCGAAATGTATGTAAAACAATTTTTGAAAAAAAAAAATATATGCTATATCACCAGCACCAAAATATCTTAACATTGAATTGACTTAAGAACCTAATTTTTGCTTTAAAATGATCAGGAAACTTTACTCTAGCGAATGAATTAAGGATATAAAAATCCCTCAAAAAAAAAAAAAAAAAAAAAAAAAAAAAAAAAAAAAAAATTAAAAAAACTCTTAAATTTGAAAATAAAAAAAGACCCCTAAAAATACAACTTTTTTTCATTAAAAATATTCAAAATATTAAACTATCTAAAATATATTAATTCATAACCTAGATAATGATGTTATATAGATACAAAAAAAAAAAAAAAAAAAATAAGCCATTCCATCAAATAATTTTTTTTTTATTTTGGTGTTAGTCGTCAAAAATCAAGTTTTGAGAAAACGCGACTTAAAGTTGAAATTATATGGATGCGGCTACGAAAGTGTTGATGCATAAATGCTTATAACTCCGTTAAATATGCAAATATTTTTATGCGTTTTTTTGCATTGAGTTAAGAATTAAATGAATAATCAAATTAGATCATTAAAAAATCGATTTTTTGAAAAGTTTTCAACCCCTGAGCTCCCTTAAGTATCTTAAGTGATGCAATATTCAATCAGTATTTTATACTTGTTTAGTGCAATTAAAGTATATTTTTGCAGAGTTGACAGTTTAATCTCCATTTTTAACACTTCCCAGCACACTGTATCCAGTGCGGGATACTTAATATTAATTCTAAATTTGTAATCGGCACGAATAATATTTTAATAAAATTTTGCTTTTAGAGTGAAAGCTTAAATTAAGAGGGTTCATAATATCTCAAACATTTGGTTATAAATTCCGGTGACAGTCGGTAATTTCTCATTTTACTAACAGAATTTGCCCGTGCCGGAACGGGTTAATAAGAAATTTTGAGTTTATACAAGAAATTCAGTAATTCATTTTTAATTTACTTATAACCAAAACTGCATACATACAAGCGTCTAAAAATAATGCTGGAATCTGGCATAAATTGACAAGCTGCGTTAGCTCTCGAATAGGCGGGTTTTATTATGACGTCATATACGCGCAGATATCTATTAGCTTCGCATCACTTGGGCTTATTTTCTCAATTTTTATTCAATCTTGACAGATTAACAATTTTTAACATATTTTCTACAAAATATTTTTGGTACAATTTAGTTTGATCAAATTATGAACATTAAAAAATAAGTAAATAAAATAGTCACAGTATCGATTTAATTTCGGGTGAAAACACACTAATGCTATGAAAAACTATTGTCTTTTATGCTGAAATTAAAGTGACAATGATATATATTATTTAAATGCACATATTTTTATCAAAAAAGCTGCAACAAAATGTTTTGCAATAAATCTCGTAAACAAGATTCGCATTCCATCAGAAAATAACATGAAATTTATGGTCGAATTTTAAATAAGAAATACCTAATGGTTTTGTTTGTTTAAAAAAAAAAAAGTCTAATTTGGTGATTTTAGGCAAATTATTGTCCAGAATTGCAAATTATAGAGATAAATTAATAATACTTGCTTATTTAATAATACAAGATTCAATGCATTCATTTTAAATTAAAGTGATTCCTAATTTAAAATGAAATGAGTTTTAAATTAAAAGTATAAAATATTTGTAAGTTATCTAACATAAATGGAATACTACCAAGCATATATTGGATGTTTTTGACTATGCTCAATAAACGACAAAAAAAAGACCTAAAATTGAATATTGTATTTATTATTAAATTCTATGCGCATTCTAAACATTAAAAAACGTTGTATTTTCATCCGGAATACAAACGTGTATATCATTTTGTAAGATTTAGCTCATCAAGAATTTTGTAAGAAAAAACAAAGACTACAATATTCTGTCTTTACATATTAGTTACATACTAATTTTTACGCGCCATATTTCATTGCATTAAAAAACATAATTAAAATTCAACAAATTGTAAACAGGGACATTGGTATTATATAATTAAATAATATTTCGCCTTAATACATTTTATCTTGATATTTAATAGTACTTCAGTTATTTATTCCATACTTATTTACAATAATATTTTAAAAATAAAACTTTATTCCATACTTATTTACAATAATATTTGAAACCTAAATTTTATTCTGCACAACTTTTTAAAGTAATATTTTATAACAACAAAACAATTTCTTAGCCATTCACACAAATGAAATTACAATCTACTTAACTCATTAATGCCTCAATTAATTTCATCATTAAAATTAAAATTTTGGATTTCCCACCACTTTTAAAATAAGAATAACTTTAATTTTATTTATCGATAAATTTGTCTCGAGAAACAAGCTTTTATTTGTCTTCATATTTACTGGTGTGAAAAGCGCTTTCTTGGCATTTTTACAATCGTCCCAAAAAAGGGACGCTTGGCACTAATAGATTAATAATTCTCTTGTATTCGCCCCTTCCGTAAGGTGACATATGATGTGACCCCGCCTTTATTCTTCTGGACACCAGTCCCTTTTATCTTGGACGCTTACTGTATATGCTTTGTATACTGCTTTGCTTAATAACAAAAATTTCCTGACTGCCTAAAGTAGTTATTCTTCTTTAAATAAATTCGGCGGGACTATGACATTTCGGACTAAAAATAGAGGAAAACATAGAAGCTCTGTATAATTGAAGAAATCTGAATATAATAGAGGAAATGTGTTCAGCGCCGTGCGAAAGGGGCGGTCGTCCCGGGCGCAGAAATTTAGGACGCGGAAATTTTATACTACCAACGTCATGTTTGGCCTGTTAAAAAAAAAAAAAAAAAAAAAAAAAATCTAGGTGGTTGGGGCGCCAAATTCCAACTTTGCCTAGGGCGCAATTTTCTCCTCGCACGCCCCTGAATGTTTTCTTCCAAATTTCTAGTAACAAAATACTTAATATGGGTAAATATGAAAACACTAGTAGATTTGTTATTTTTTAACGATGTTCTAACAAATTAAAGCTGTGTTATAGGTATTTCTGCTATAATTATGCGTTTAATATCTGCAGTTAATAAGTAGGTTTTTTGCAATACTTTTTACTGAAAAAAAGTAGTGCTGAATTTTCTTTGCTCATAACTAAATCATTGATCTGTTCTCTGTGTTCCACCATTTTTTTTTTTTTTTGTCAGAGGGGTCACCTAAATAATGCCCTTAATAAATCCCCCAAAAATTTGAAGCCCCTAAGGCATATCACGCCATCTGGGTAGGGGAAGGGAATGAACAATAAGATTATCCTTACGAAAACGTCGTACATAGAGATTCCAGATTTCATCTTTCAGTTATTAACGAGCTTCAAAATTCTGATGCGATAAATACCCCGTCCTGTTGGAAGACAAATCCTCTGGAATCCGCAGACATGATGTCTAACTAAATAATTAATGACATTAAATAATGAAAATCAGATATCACAGTAACCCTGCACAATGTCTTGCAACTTAAAATATATCAACAATATAATATAAATGCATTATTGTATAATAGAAGCTATGTCCTTTGTCATTCTGTTTGTAGAACAAAAATGGGAAATCATTCGACAATGTTTTAGAATCAGTTATAATAAAAGTTTAAGAGCATACACTATTGGAAAGTCACGGCCACACAGATTAACTTTACTATAACATCCTATACTCATATATTAAGTGTAGCTAAATTTCATCGAAATTTTAATATATACTTTAATTCATGCGTTTGATAAATGTTTCAAGAACTAATTTAACCCTCTCCGGCGCAGACAAATTCTATTCGTAAAATGAGAAAATGTTGACTGACACCGGAATTCACAAAAGACTTTCTTAGAAATTAAGAATTCCCTGGTTTAAATGGTCGTTTTAAAAGTAAATTTTTACTGGTGCCGTTTGTAAGTTTGGAATTAAAATTAGGTGTTGCCGGAGTGGTAACACTGTGCCGGAAAGGGTTAATATAATCTAGGAGATTCTAAGTTTTTTCACTCTCCGAGAAATCGTACTTTTCATCTAACACCCGTTCAAAAACCCAATTAACTCGTACACGAGCGATTTCTATAAAAAAAAAAATAGTGCTAAAATATAAATATAAAATCATATAAGGGAATCAGTTAAAAAAATTGATTTCATATTTTTTTCTGAAAAATTGTCATTTATTTAAAGTTTTAAATCTCAGTATTCAACAAAAATCTGTCTGTCATATATATTGAGCATAATCCAGTGAATGCGGATTTCAAATTCAGCAAAATCGGTCGAGTAACTTCATACGAAAGGCGTCATAAAGCTCACATATTTCGCGTAGGATTACATTCAGTTTTCTCTTCTCTTAATAGTTTAATTTTTCCATCATGATAAACTAAAATTGTTGTATCGTCACCCTTTTTTTTGCACTAAAATGTCGGCCTTACATAATCTAATCAGCGACGCTATTTTTTAGTAAAAATTAGTGGTGTCAAAAATCTTGTAGAAACGAAGTGGGGAAATTGTTCTTTGCTGAGCCGACTTCGGGTAAAACTTTTAAGGGTTTAATCCTTTTAAGGTCAAAGTACTTATATTGCAAAATGTTAAACTAATTGAATGGCACCGGTTTTTATGAAAAAATTTATATGAAAAAAAAAAATGGTAAAATTTTAATTCCAAAATTCTGGTGCCAACGTAGCGTTTCGGAATTAAAATTACATGGTACATATAATATACTTGTGCCCTTCACCTCTTAACTGACTTGCCCGTACGCCGTTCGAACAAGACGAATTTGCTTAATTCATCATTTAAAGATTTTTGTCACCACAATTTTTTTTTAATGGAATGACATACTATTCAAAGGTAGAAATGTTTAGAAACAATATTACGAATATTTTAGCTTAAAAAAAAGTGGTATAAATTTATATTTTCAATTTATTGCACGTAAAAAAAGTTACCAGTTAAGGGGTTAAAGAGTTTAATACACATACTTATTTTATACATAAACATTCCAATTATGTTATGTTCTATGATATTTTTATAGTGCAAATTAAGCTAAAAACTTAAAAAGTATTGATAGAATCAGATTTAAAAATGAAAATTGAAAATGTTGTTTAATTTTGAAATGTTTGTAAAAAAATTATCTTAAATATTCCTTACCTTGTTAAGCACAGAAAAAAAAGTATTTTTTTTTAGAAAATGAGAGAAAAAATGACGAAGCAATTTGAATTTTCAAATTATGTTAAACGCGCTGTCGAGAACATGTTATAACTTACTTATTATTAAGTTACATAATGTAAGTTGATTGAAGTGTTAAATTGTTACTAAAAAAATATTATAATGTTTTTTTTTTCTTACACCGATGAAAATTTAATCTGAAAATTGATTTAATTTTCCTTTATTTTCCGAGAAAGTGTATCCTTTTAGTAACATATGTTACGAAAAAGATGAAGTTTTAAATCATATTAAATGTGTTCTGAAAATTTAAAGGCCCTAACTTATTTTTAATTTAATAGACAAGATTAAGATCTTAAAAATTAATGTAAAAAATTATTAATGCATTTTTTTAATAAAATCCATTCAGTCAGTATCATTTTTTCGAAATAAGTTATTTCCAATTACACAATATCAAAAACGCTCTTTTTAAATAAGGCATATTACATTTTTCTTTAATAATGTGACCCAAAAAAAATTGACTGGTCTTATAAAAGATTTTTTTATTGTAAAATCCAAATTTAATTGCTTTTAAAATTATTTATGTAATTACATTAAAAATTTTTAACCTTTTTTACAAAGACGTCTCATACAAAAATTTACGGTACCACTTTTTCGAAGTAAGTTATTTTCAATGAAAAATGTTCTTTTTAAATAAGGCATATTACATATTTCCCTATTACTTTGGCGAAAAACAAATTTTGTTAATTTGACAATTTAGTTAAGGATAAAAGAAGCACATTGCTCGTACGATAGAAACATACCATTTAAAAATAAATAAATAAAAATCAGTTTTCACAGTATTACATGGTAAAAATTTATATCAAAGAATTTTATTGAAAGTAGAACATACTTTATAATCTAAACTATCTATCCTATTATCAGAGAAACCGCTGAAATTGTAATACATGCAAAATTAAATATGTTTAATCATTATGTAATGACAGAACATCATTTTGCTTACAAAACTCATTGGTGGACAAATTCCACGATTACAAATAAGAAAAAAAAAATTATCAAAAAAAAAAAAAAATAATTTAAGCAAATTTACGTGGGTAATCGAACAAAGAACGTAAAAACGTGCATAACGGTGTTATATATTAAACGGTGTTATATGTTAAAATATTTGTATAAATATTTAATGTAATGAATGTCTTTATAATATTCTAATTTGTGCATATTCTCATTGATTTTGGCTTCTGTGAAGCCAAAAAAAAAAAAAAAAAAAAAAAAAAAGAGGCAGCTGACAGTTAATAAATTTAAACGGATCGTATGCAGGGTTCGTAACCATCAATGGAATCAAGAGAATTTAGATGTTAATACAGAATTTTCGTGCTATATTGGTCACTATATCTGAATACAGATTGTTTTCACTAAATATGGAAAATATTACGTAGAAAATTGTGATTAAAATGTCTTTGATGTCTTTGCAGCCTAAAAACGTATATGAAATTGTTTTTAATACTTTTTTACTGTTATGTATAACACTATTTAGTAATTAACCGCTTAACTGTTACATATTTTCGCAACATAAATTAAAAATAGGGTCTGAACATCCCTTTTTTCATACTAAAATATTTGCCTTATTTAATCGAAAGATATTTGCCAATCAATAAAAGTAAATTTAATCTTACAAATTAGTTTTATGAAAAAGCTTTTTAGAATCAAGGGCACAGATGTCATATATGCACCACATTTGCACGTGTTTCTCCCCCCGCCATTTTGGCGAAAACTTTGTTTTTGAATATCCTTATATAGTAAATAAATAAATAAATAAATAAATAAATAAACTAGTTTTAAACAAATCTCCAGGAATGACTCTTTGAATGATGCTGATGCGTAAGGTTTCCGGAAATAACGCGTCCGGGTGGACCACACCTTCCATGAGTCGAATAGACCAATCATGAAAGGGCTCCGTCTATGCTTCGACCAATGAGGAGAGGGATGAATTCCAAAATTGAATTCCAACGCACTCCACCGCTTGTATATAATATCTCTATTCCAACCAATGAGAAAGCTCCATTTCACGGCCAAGTAACCGTTTTCTATACAAGCAGGGGAGTGCGTTGCAACAAAATGCAGCAGATTTTTAACAGTGTATGGAAAATAAGGTATCGCAAAGCGATTCCATGGGGTATTGGCGAGCGCAGCAAGCAGGGGTAGCCTACAACTTGGAATCGCGATGGGATACGCGGGGGGTTGGCGAGCGTAGCGAGCAGGGGTAGCGGAACCCCCCTAGTAAGTTACAAATTGCAAACAATAACAACACTTGATTTTTTATTGCAATATAAAAATAAAATAACGTGAATGAATGAATAAGATTCTAGTATTTTAAAAAAGAAAATGAAAATAAATAAATGATAGTTTGATATAAATAATTATTTATATAGTATGTAATAAAAATAATTAAAAAAAAATAAAGTAGAAAATAAAAGTAAATAAATATGAATTAAATAAGAAAGGAAACGGTGAATAAAACAGTTATAAATAAAAAACTTAGTAAGTAACAAAACAGTAAATATAATTTTCAAAATAAATCTTAAACATAAATACTTATAGCCATACTGAATGCATGCAGATGTATCATTTAATCAGCACGTTTCAGTGAAATCGTTAATTTTTCTCATTTTATTTCCCTAGCAATTGTTATAAACTTATTAATTGGATCTCTCCTTGGCACAGATGTGCAATACCAAATAGTCGGGGGGGGGGACAGGTGCAAATGTTGTGCGTATATGACATCTGTGACGAAGCAAGTAAAGTATTGCTGTTCGAATCTAATTCAGGCAATGCAGTTAATGGATTAATTATGTACATGCATCAAAATGATCTGCAACAAATATTCACCCACGATTAACAGTCACAAATCTGTTTATAGTATACATATATAACACATAGTACCTTTCTGTAAATTTCTGTGATTTTCTAAAGTAATAAATAACATTTTCTTACTTATCTTTAATGATTTCAACACTATTAGTCCTGATTAAAAAAAATTGATTGAAACAATTACAATAAAAATTTCTTTTCTTTCTTTCTTTCTTTCTTTTTTATTTTTAAGAGGAAAATATCTATATTACCAAAAGCAAAAAAACCCAAACTAAAAAATAAACAGACAGCTTCTGGAAACAAAAGAATGGTTAATTATCGAACATTAAACAACATGTTTTCTTCTTTCAAGAGATAACAATAAAAATCAAATAATATTTTCAAGATTTTTACTGCATTTCTTAAACACATTCCGGTATTTTGATAAATGATTTCATTTGTTTAACATAATTATTCAGAAGTAAACAAAAAGATTAATTTTCTTTTAGTAGTAAAGAAGTTAAGTGAATTGTAATAACCTAAGAATAACAGTTATTCTTCTGTTATTGACCAGTTTTTTTCTCAGTAAATAATTGAAAAGTACCTTTATTAAATGTTCGACTCAAGATATTAATATGTAGAAAAAATAATTATTAATTTTGTTATTAATAACGACTTTCCTTTGTGTTTTGTATTGAATCCAAGTAAAGAAGTCAAATTCCAGTTTTTTTATGTATGTTAGTTTATTCATTAATTTTGAGCGAATGTTAACATTTTGATGATTTTATTTTGATGGAGATAATTTATTAATTTGGTGGTCTTTTTGATGGTGCGACTTTTAACCACTTAATGGTCGCATTAAATTACGGTTTAAAAATTAAAATTCATTATTGCCACCTCTTATTGAAAAACAATTATTATTCTTATTTAATGACCAGTAAAACGGTACCAGAATAAAACCAATTACACTATTTTATAAAAGTGGTGGGAATCAAACAATCCTGAATAAATGCCGTGAAGCTTGTAGCCCGTGAATGTCTCGGGCGCGACGATTAAGTGGTTAAAATTTCGATAAGTTCGAAAACACTTGTCAGACCTTACGATTTCTCTATACTTTACTCGTTTTAATCCATTCGTGCCCAGCACATTTTGCGTAAATTTTATTTGGTTGGCACCACTATTTTTAGAAGATTTAAGTTTAGTTCATTAATCACGAAAATGCATCATTTAAATAAAATAATTATTGCTTTTCTTTTTTACCGGTGTCAAAAACAGTGCTGAATGCACCTTTCGAAGCGTCCCTAAAAAGGGACGCTAGGCACTAATGGGTTAAATTTCGCTATTAATAAAAATTGTTTAATCATTGTGAAATTTTAATGTATTAGTACTCTGTTTTTTCAAAAACTTTAGACCCTCAATTTAAATTGAAATTAACATTATTGGTAACTATTCGACTTACTAATATAAATTTAAATAACAATAAAGGAGGGCTAAAACCAAATTTGTCAAGTTGCCGGCTTTTTGGATCCTAGCTATTTAATACAAAAATTGCCGTTTTATTTAATTGGTACATTTGCACAATTTAACCCATCACTGAACCGTGTACCATACTTAAAAATATTATAATTCTCATTGCTAGTCAAGAATTTGGCAAATGGCTATTTCCATGAGTACTTGTAGTGTAAGTCACAGGCTACGATTTTTGGCAACCAGTATTTTAGAATGAAAAAAATGTGACTTATTTTATCGGCTCATTCTCATTAACCCTTTCCGGCGCAGTGTTAGCACTCCGGCAACACCTAATCTTAATTCCAAACTTGCAAACGGCACCAAGAATATTTTATAGAAATTTCGCTTTTACAATAAAAGCATGAATTTGGGATTTCATAATTTCTGTAAAAGTCGTTTCTAAATTCCGGTGTCAATCAACAATTTCTTATTTTATGAGCAGAATTTGCTTGCGCCGGAAAGGGTTAATTGAATAAGGCCAAGCTGACTTTTTTGAAAATAACGGTGGCAAACAAGCATAGCAATTATAAGTTAATGTGACTTACACTACAAAACCCATGGAACTAGCCAAATATAATCATTGTAACTGGTGAAGATGAATCCATAGAATGAAATAACATCTATTTTGTCCGCATCAAATGGCTGCATTAGACAAAAAAAAAAAAAAAAAAAAAAAAAAATTGTTCAGAGGAAACAACAACAACAATGAAAAATTTCTATAAAGCTATTAGGTTTATGAGATTTATATTTATTAGTTTTAATAACTGCATAAAAAATATTGATGTAAAATAATGAGATTGATAAGGAGGTAAAATAAATTAATTTAAACTCGTTTAGTTGCAAAATATAGCAAGGCAATAATTAAAAAATTACATGTTGACATATAGCACACATCATAAAATGTGAAATTTTAACTGACATTTTGAAATTTAATTTTTTAATTATTTTTCCCATTATTAGACCGATGTATAAATTTCAAAAATATTTTTTCAAAAAAAAAAAAAAAAAAAAAAAAAAAATAGTGCAATGAAGTGATATAAAATACTTTTTAATCACATCTAATCATTTTACGCACCTAATATAGTAGTCTTCTGCATAAAAAAAAAAAAAAAAAAAAAAAAAAAAATGTAGATTTGATGTTCTAGTTTACCGCATTACACTTTTTTTGCGAAAAAATATACTATCAAAATTACACCCACTGGCTTTAAGTATACACTATGCGTCAATGTAACTGACTGGAAACATGCCTTTTAAGTGTTTTTATAAAGTAAAAATACTGGTGTATAACATGGAACTACGAATAAATGGGAATTAAGATATCCTCAAAATAATGAATCTTTACTGTAATCGGTTCAATGAGGGAGGGGGGATTCCAGTCTTAGCTTACGTAAAGTATAAGTAAATTTAATTAAATATTTTCTCCTTTTTTAATCGCCTTCTTAAACCAATCAGGAACAAAGCACATCGATGAATAAAATGTTGAAATGCACAGCTTGTGTCAAAATTTCCTTACAAATTTATTTGCAATAAAGACAGAAACATTCTTTTTAATAACCTCCAAAACTATAAAGTAGAAAATTTCGACTACGTTGAACGTTTCCGTTTGTCGCGTTTGACAAATAATTTTCGTTTTACATGGTCTTAAAATTTCATATCTTTAAATAAGGTGAATTTTTAACAGAAAAATTGTGATAGATATGCAATTAATTTAAATATGTGCATTTGTTTTGACCTTTATGTGAACGCAACACAAGCGGGTATTGGGATAAAAAACAGGGGAAAACGTTAAAATTCTTCTGTCATAAGTAGAAAATTTCAACAACTCCGTTGAACGTCGCCGATTGTCACATTTGACACTGAAAAATAATCTTTGTTTTACATGATCATAGAATTTCATTTTTTTTAAAAGAAAGGTGATTTTTTTAAACTGTAAAATGGTGATGGATAAGTAAATAATTTAAATATGTGTATTTTTTTTTATCTTTGTGTGAACGCAACACCAGCGGGTATTGGGATAAAAAAAAGGGAAAAAATATTAATTTTTTTGCGTTATTTTCATACATCATTTAAAATTGTCTAAATGTGGCTAATTGCGCTTTGAGAATAATTAAGCACGCGTACTTTTATGACAACACACTTCCATTTCAAGACAAATAGAAAAATGTGTTGATGCATAGCCATATTTTTGAAGTTTTTGTGTATTTGTCTTTAATCGAGAAATTAGCGTTATAAGATAAAAAATAAATCATTAATAGCGAGACATTCGCATTCCTAAATTTCTCCGTTTACCATGTATTCACAAATGTTTTATTATTTAAAAAAGAAATGCTACAAAAATACAGACGTGTACTCAAAAATGTAATAGTACAGTAAGAAAAATCAAAACATAATTTATCAGTTTTTTTTAAAACTACGTTGCCATTATTATTCTTATTTAAAGTAATTTAATGAAGTTGTGTTAAAGCATGCTACTCAATACATAAAGTTTTATTTTTTCAAAACTTGTTTACAGTAACAACGTACTCTATATTATTCCTAGTAAAACACATTTTTAAAATAAGCATGTAAATGATAAAATCTGCATCATATGTTTTTTTTTAATAATTTACACGGAAAAATAACCACGCTTTATCTTTGTTTATAGAAATATGAAAATAGTAACATACATGTATATACTTCAAACTTTATTTCGTATAACAGTATAAATTTAAAATAAAACATTTTTAAATACTCATCTTTAACATTTTTATACTTATAGTTCATGCAATAAAAATTAATCAAAAAATTATAGTTAACATAATGCATATGCAATACATTTTCCCGCCTTCTACAATAGAAACTAGTCGTTGAGGGGCCACGGTAATACTTACCCATCATGGATATGCATAGTATATATGCAAACAAAATGTGTGTAAACTATTTATAAAATGCATTGCAATTCAAAAAAAAAAAAAATAAAATAAAAAAATAAATAAAAGAATATTTAAGTATTTTTAACACGTAGTCATGCTCTATTAATGAATTGAGGATGAACCAATTTTGACAAATTACATAAAACGCCAAACTATTCAAGTACTACTGAATTGCATAAAAGAAACATGCTTATACCTCCAAAAATAATAATCATACTCACTAATAGTTTACTGCGACCGATTAAGCGTCTTATTTCCAATTTAAATATATCTTTGAATTGAAATTTGAATGAAATACAAGGTTATGAAAAATCGAAGAATGTGGAAAACAGGATTAGAAATATCTCATAAACTGACAATCCGATCGACTTCGCTCTTTATGCAAAATTTGTGTTATTTTATTGTTTTTACTTCCACACCTTAAAAAAAAATATATAAAAAAAAAAAAAAAAAAAAAAAAAAAAAAAAAAAATCGAAAAATTTTATATACTTTTCATCAGAACGAATTTTTCGAGAGTCCGAATAAAATAGTTCCGGATAATCGAGGTTACTGATATTATATAGGCTTCGTCCCATCATTACATACTAAGCATATACAAAATTTTTGATCTCTATCTCAATTTGTTCGGAGATAGAGCGTTTTCAGACAGACAGACACACAGACGGACGGACGGTAAAATTTATTTTCTAAAAAAAATTTCGGAGTCTCCAGTGTCTCAAACGTGTAAATCTGTCAATTTTTCTTCTTTCGATTTTCAAAACGATTGCAAGATTTAACCTATACTACGTATGATGGGTAAGTAAAACACAGAAGTGCAGAATATTTTAGATGAGGATTTTAATTGTAAACACGTAATGAGTGAGACAGAATTGCAGATAATCGAGACAAATTGTACAAATTATGTGCTTACGTGTCTCATTTACTATACAAATAAAACAAATCAAATAGACTCACACGATAAACATAAAATTTGAAAGATTTAAAGATTTTAAAAGATTTTATTTCATGCTTTTCGGCCCCAAATCTCATCAAGGCTTCCTCGTTCCGAAATTAGATTTGTGTTCCAGCGATGCAATCTTTTTCCGAATACCTGTAAATATAAAAATTCTTGTGAATACATTGTGACGAAAGTGTTTTTAGAAACCTTGAAATTGATACATTTTATTGCTTAAGAAACGAAAGAAATCTATCCAGCTGTTTAGTAAAAAAGAAATTGTCAAAAAATTACCAAAACCATTATTTATAATTATTCAAATTGTTACAGTTTTCTTTATTTAACTCTTTGGCCGCACATCCTGTTCACTTAACCTTCTCAAACTTGAGACAAATATCACAGAAGACCACAAAATCCAGTTTAAAATTATTTAAAACATCTCCAAAGATGTATCTGTCTATAAATCGATGCTTTTGATATACAAATATTTATTGAAAAGGTCTAGTATTATTTTTAACAATTCTAGAATTATTTAAATTAATTTAAAGCGTGTTCTTGAGTGTCTCCTGCAGGCGACATCAGGACTGAAGAGTTTAAATCTTATTTTAAAACTTACAAAAGATACCAAGAACACTTTGAAAACTACTTCTAAAATGAAAGCAATGAAAAGCGGGTTTATTATTACATTTTTATTTTGTTTGATTTGATTATGATTATGATTATGATTATAAATCGAGAATTTAACTTACTGTCGCATTTCCCCGTGATTTATTTTCAGATTTTTTATTTATTTTATTTCTATTATCTTGTTTTATATTTTAGCACTAGAAATGCTAAGGTTAAATTTATTTCGGTGATTCTCATATGAACTGCTAAACAATTATTCATATATACAGGGAAAGCAGAGCTCTGTTACTGATAATTTCATCAAATGTTCACCAATAAACTTGCTCAGAGGGTTTTTACTGTCTCAAAAATCAGTTTATAAGTTTAGGGTTCAGTCAATTATTTCTTAATTTTACGAACAGAATTTTTCTCCATTTGAATGGTTGACATTAGAAGCGCCGGAAATTTCCTTCAAGTTCCATAAATTATATATTCACCAGAATTTTATTTACAGCTTAACTAGAGCTGCCAACTTTCAACTAATATTTTTATGGATTAACTTGATCCAGATTAACCTCATTTTGAACCAGAAAATTTTTTTCATGAATTTATATTTATTTGATTTAATGTTTCTAAGTAGAACTTCCTTAATTTTACTTCTCTGAAAAAATTCTGGGTCGAAATTCATTAAACCATGATCAAATTAATGCACGTATTACGGAAGATTAATGTCAGGTTGGCACCTATGGCTTAACTTATTTATCTCTTTAATTATTTTTGCGTGAAATTCTTATATAACTCCTTTTAAAATAAATATTTGGTTGAAATATAACTATTCATAAATTATAGCAGTCAAACTAACTGCTTTGGGGGGGGGGGGTTCTAGGGTAAATATGTACATAACTGTTTTAATTACGCACATAAATGATAATATTTGTCTTATATGCTTCATTTTCAAAAACCTTATTCCTAGAGAATTGCCTTTTTTACACAAATATAGAAATAAGTACGTACATATTTCAAAGTTGTGATTTCCTTAAAGTTTTAAAGAGAAAAATGTTTGAGCTATAAAAGTAGTATACTAAAAATATACCTTCTATCAATATTTTTATGATTATTTATTAAATAAATAAATACATGCCAGAAAAGTACTGCCGAGAGCTATAACCTTTTGTATATTTTATTTATAAGAAGAAAACCAAAGCTTCAAATAACAAATAAATAAACGGACGGGAATAGTGGAAAATATATCCTAATGTTTATTGTCAGCTGATCACGTCCTGAGTTTTTTGTTCTGAAGTTTTGATTTCTCCTTCAGCGATATTTTGTGAATAGTTGGTAAATTAGGAATAAATAAAGTTTTATGTTTTTGTGAAAGATATTTTAGGTTATTTCCATGAGTACTTGTAGTGTAAGCTACATGCTATGACTTTTAGCTACCAGTATTTTAAAATAGAAAAAAAAAAGATTTATTTTATCGGGTATATCTCATTAATAGAAAAAGGCAAAGTAAATTGTTCGAAAATAACGGTGGCCAAAAAGCATAACAATTACCGTATTTACTCGTGTATAGGGCGTACGCTTGTATAAGGCGCATCCCTACTTTACAAGTAAAAATGGCGATTTCTGAAAATCTCGTATATAACGCGCATCATAAATTTGATCTAAAGAAGAATGATCAAATGTATTTCAGTAAAAAAAAGTCGAAACAAACATTACACCAGACTAGAAAATAACACGAAAATGCATTTTTAGATTTCGGTTTGTAAGAGTATGACGGGAAATAGGAATGTGTGATGGTAAAGGGAATTGTTAATTAGCGTTTAGATAATGTCATTAGCTCTGTTGCATAAAAAACTGCAAGGAATGAAATAATTATGCAGTAATATTTCAGTTAAGTAACATTTTCCGAGTTTTAATATCTTCTTTGAATAATTTCTTGTTTCATATGTATATCGTTCGACTGCATCCAACAATAAAAAATTATTCCGTGTATAATTCGCACCTAGGAGTTTTGGCCTAATTTTTTGGAAAAAAAGTGCGCCTTATACACGAGTAAATACGGCATTAGCTATGTGACTTACACTACAAAAACTCATTAAACTATCATTTAACCCCTTAACCCTTTCCGGCACACTGTGCCCAGTAAAATCAGATACCTAATTTTAATTCCAAACTTGCAAACGGCACCAATAATATATTGGTGAAATTTTGCTTTTATAATAAAAGATTAAATTAGGGGTTTCAAAATATCTAATATTTTTGTAAATTCCGGTATCAGTCGATAATTTCTAATTATACTAACAGTTTTTCCCCGTGCCAGAAAGAGTTAACTGGTTTGCCTGAACGCCGTCCGGGCAAGACGAATTTGCTTATTGCATCATTTAAAGCTTTTTGACACCACTATAATTTTTAAGAAAATTTTGATACTATTGAAAGGCGGAAATGTTTAGACTAAGTCTTACGAATATTTTATTTAAATAATAGTGGTGTGAATCCGCTATTTTCAATTTATTGAACGGAAAAAAATAATCAGTAAAGAGGTTAATAAATCTTTAAAAATAAGATTCTTTTATCAGCCGCTCCTCTGATTTTCCCGTACGTCACACAAGCAACGTGTTTTAGCCAACAATGATTTGCCCATATTATGTACGGCGGGGTGTAATAGGGCATTCATAGCATTTGTTGCTTATACACAGGTACAAACAAAAGGAATCGGCTATAATATAGAATTTGAATCTTTATTTCTGCTAGTGCTTTTTTAGTTTCGGCATGAGCTTTTAAATTGATTTTTTCTTTACAATTTAATTATTGTATATAAATTTTATATTTCACATATACTGCTGCACAAAAGATTTCTTGTACAATCATGGGAAAAAAAGTAAACTACCCGTACTAACTCTGCAACAAGTAATCGTAGAAAAAAAAGTTACTAGTGTGAAACGATTGACAATTATGTCTACTATTAAATGATGTGTATCATATTTGTTTTGAGGCCATATACAAATAAAAACTTTCTGAAACTTTGTTTTTTTTTCAGTGGTAACACGAATTTTGGCAAGATATTTTCAATCTTCGGCTCAAAATACCACAAAAAAAATTTCATGTTATTTGAATCGTGAGTTTTTTAATTATAGTTTTAGTGACAAATATGAATAAAGTTTATATCTTATAATATTAATTTACATTTCCATATATTTATTAATATCTTCTAAAAATATAACATAAAACATTTATTTTTTATGTGGTTGTAATAATGAATTGCAATAGAGGTCTGCACGGGCCCGTGGCCCGTACCCGGCCCGGCCCGCGGGCCGGGCCGGGCCGGCAGATTTAGAATAGTTTTTTCAACGGGCCGGGCCGGGCCGACAAACAACATAAACGGGCCGGGCCGGGCCGGCAAATAAATTGAACGGGCCAGACGGGCCGGGCCGGGCCGAAAAAAAAATTTTCGGGCCTGCCGGCCCGTTCTGAAGATTTAAGCAGGAACGATAAAATATGAGCTATTTTCAACGAAAATGGTTTTAACGGGAATAGGTATAAATGTGGCCATACTAGTTTGACAACATCAATATAAAAATGTACAGTGTATCGGCATCGGAGAATTACATTATGTGTAACCCGTTTTAATATTTTTTTAGCTGACTCATGCCGGTCCGAGATCACGCTTGCATTATTTTTCTACATATAGACTGGCCGGACCGGTACTAGACTTAATTATTGGCAGAAAACATGATTTTTTAAATTAACAGCGATAAAGAACTTATGTTAGCTTAGTCTTTGGATATATATTTCTTGATGAGTTTTAAATTAATTTCTCAATAGTGCGAAAGTTTGACACATTTTCTGATTAATTTTAAATTGTAAGAGTATAAAAGTGATAAACCTAACTATTAAAGGGATTTGGAATCGAATAGCGTTTTTCATTTTTGGTAAATAAAATACTTGTATAACTTTGTTGAGTTATAATAGTTTCTCAAATGATTGCAGGTTTTTCTTACTTCCCTTGCTATTGCTTCCGGAAATTCTATTCAAAACGCTAATTATGACAGTATTTTATTTGTTTGCAGTATTCTTAAATTGCTTGTATCAAAAAATGGATAACGCCATTCGATTATATAGTTTCTGAATAAAGATATCTGCTAATCTTATGCGTTTTTGAGAAAAAAAAAATGAATTTAGAAATGTATCAGAAAGGAGCTTCTCTGAATTTAAGAATGAATTTGGATTTGAAATCTATAATAAAATGATATAGAAATATATTTATAAATCTTCTTTTATTAAACAGCTTCAAAATTAACGATGTTTTTAGCTTTCTTTCTTTTTTCTTTTATTCTAAGCCATATTAATTTTTTAATGAATCTTTATTCGAATGTTGAAAGCCTAAGAATCTAAGTAATCATTAAGGTTGTTAATGTGTATTTGCTGTAAAATATACTGTAAAATCATTCCATAGATATGTATGCAGTATTCTTTAAAAGAATCTTAGTTATATGATAAAAATGTGAATTTTTTAGAAATCGTAAAAATTGTAACGGGCCAAAACGGGCCGGGCCGGGCCTGTTTTCGCTGATTTTTGTACGGGCCGGGCCGGGCCTAAAATATAAAAATTATAACGGGCCGGGCCGGGCCCGGGCCGAACTTTTGAGTTTTGCAACGGGCCGGGCCGGGCCGAAATCACTTCCCTACGGGCCGGGCCGGGCCTGGAAATTCCGGCCCGTGCAGACCTCTAATGCAACTTACATTTTTTTTTTTTTTTTTTTTTTTTTGGATTTATATTTGTTATATCCTTCTTTATGCAAATTCAAAATTTGAGTTTGGAAAGTAGTTTTAAAGTTAAGTTTAAAAAACTTCAAAATGCTAATTTAAGGTGCCATCTGTGATGTGCAGAAAAGCACAATTTGAAATATATAGGGGAGAGTGGGGATACTTGAGCATAGGGGATACTTGATCCACCCCTATTATCTCTACAGTTGGTCAATATTTCTTTCTAAAACTGGCAACATGGTAACATATTTATAGTTCTGAACATGTAAAAAAGAAATCACATACCTTGGTACCATTTTGAAAGTATGGTGATTAACCCTTTGAGCTCTGCTGATAGAATTTTCGACCACATAATTTTAATTCTGAAATGTCACAACGACACCAGAAAATTCGACCAAATTTATTTGAAAAAGGTTTAATGCATTTTTTCGCGTATATTGTAAATCGGTTTCTTTCTTTGCAAAATACTGGTGCGAATGTGACATCTGGCTCAAGTATCCCCTCCATGGGGATACTTGAGCCACGATGTAAAAGAAAAAGTAAAAATTTATTAGACATAGAAAAATAGTTCAAAATTAATTGAAATTGGTTTTCAATTGAAGAAAAAATATCAAATTTTCATTTTCAATATTTTATTTTGTTCTAAGAAATTATAAAAAATTAAAAAAAATTAAAATTAGAAAAATGGCTCAAGTATCCCCATCTTCCCTATATATATATATATATATATATATACGTTACTAGTATTAGTGAAGTATTTTGGTTGGGATTACGATCGCACGTTTAACCCTTTCCGCAAATTTTGTCGTGAAATGAGATATTATCGACTGACAGCGGAATTCACAAACGATTTTTTTAGATATTTTGAATTTCTTAATTTAAGCTTTTATTGTAAAAGTAAAATTTTACTAAAATATTATTTGTGCCGTTCGCAAGTTTGGAATTAAAATTAGGTATCCCAGACAAGGTATCCATCCCCGGAAAGGGTTAAGATCGATATGTAGAGTAAGTTAGTCTTACGATGTAAAAAAAGATTAAAACTTCTAGATATCAAAACATTTATTTATCAATATGAAAAACAACAGTAGTAAGTCTTGATTACGTCCATTAATAATTGTATCGTAATATGAAGAATATATATTCCACAACGAAAAATTAAGAATTTATGTTATAAAAAATATTTTTAGTATAGGCCGCTGCGTATTAATAAAAACATTTAAAATACATTAAAAATTTTTATTTACATGTTTCAACTCTTTTTATTTAAAAAGTTCACATATTTGTAACGATTCGCCATATTTTCGCATCCCATGAATGTGGATTAAATGCTTGGACAATTTACAAAATAATTATTTAGATAGAACACGATCTAAATTAAAAAGCGCGTGATACATTTAATTTAATTTCAATAATTATTTATTCCAGTTTTTAGGTGCGTTCGTAATTATGTAAATACGTAGCACCTATAGTGGTCGTTCAGTCCGTCCGTCTGTCCGCATATAACAACGCAAAAACTACCCAACCGAATCGTTTGAAATTTAAAATACATAATTATTACATAATTTTGTCGAGTCATTTCAAATTTTATGAAAATCGGATGCGTAGATCAATTACAGGGGCAATCAAAAGTATTACATTACATTACGGTCAATGGGGAAAAAAGTTTCAAATGCATTTTAATCGTTTGAAATTTAAAATACATAATTATTACATAATTTTGTCGAGTTATTTCAAATTTTTTTATAATCGGGTGCATAGATCAATTACAGGGGCAATCAAAAGTATTCAATTACATTATGGTCAATGGGGAAAAAGTTTCAAATGTATTTTATACGTTTGAAATTTAAAATACATAATTATTACATAATTTTGTCGAGTTATTTCAAAATTTATGAAAATCGGATGCATAGATCCATTACAGGGGAAATCAAAAGTATTCCGTTACATTACGGTCAATGGGGAAAAATGTTTCAAATGCATTTTATTGGTGTTACACTAATTCGAACTTAATAAAATTTATATGCAACTATAAAGTACATATTATAATATACATTTTACATAATTTGTGGTGCAAAGAACATTTGTTATTGATTTACAAGGCCACACAAAAGTATTCCATTACATAATGGTATAGGGAGAACATTGTTTGATGAGCGTTTTAATTGTAATTCATTATTTACAATTTTATGAGATTGATATATGAGAGTAATATTTTTAAAACTTCATTATCATACAAACGCACCTCATTTGCTACGCTTCACGTGCAATTTCCAACTTGTTCATTATGTTTGTAATTTAATTTTTTATTTACATTTTCAAGATGACACCATTAAAATAGTTGAAATATGCAAATAAAACTTTTTAATGTATTTTAAATGTTTTTATTAATACAGCAACGTCTTATAAGCAAAATATATATTTATAATATAAATTCTTACTTTTTCGTATTATTTATTTCGTATTATATTTCTTTTTACATATTATTAATATTACGATATAGCTTAAAACGTATTTCAGTAGTTCACGATCTTATGTTATCCTAAATCTTTTCTACGTTCATGTGAAATGCAAATTATCATAAGAGATCCTGATATTGCCAAGAGTCTCACTGAAACAGTGACAATGGGATGACAAAAACAAAAAGATTTCTGTATGTTATATTAACAGATCCTTTCTTTTAAATTCAAGAGAAACAGAGATGGCAGATTTTTTGGAGGGGGGGGAAGAATTTCTTACCTCTCATTCTTGTGTACTATTGTACATATAATTTTTGAGAACAAGTTACTACAAAATGATTTCTGTATGTTATATTAACAGATCCTTTCTTTTAAATTCAAGAGAAACATGTGGCAGATTTTTTGAAGGGAGAGGAAGAATTTCCTACCTCTCATTCTTGTGTACTATTGTACACATAATTTTTGGGAGCAACTTACTACAAATGTTGGGTTTTTTAAATGGTAAAGTTTTTAAGTTTTATTAAATGGACCAGTATGTTTGCGTTCGGATGATGTTTAATTTTAATGAAAGAAACTGTGATGATCACATTAACATGATATTCCAAAGATTAAATTTTAATAAACACGAAATTATCGTTTTCAAAACTTTCTATAAAATAAAAGAAGTCTTGAAATATTATTTTATGTATTTATGTGTTTTATGTATTTATTTATGTATATATAGTTCTTTTGGCTTATGTATTCACGATAAATGATTATTCTTAATCTAGTATTTGATAGCTACCAAAAATATGTGATGTTTTAATAGATATCCGATATTATCGATATAGATGGGATATTTTCAAAAATTCAACAATAATTATCAACTTATTGATATCCTAATGTATTAATAATCCCATTTGTAACGTGATGTGTAGCTTAAACTACAGAAATCCTACACCATAAAATATTCTAATAAAGCAAAAAATAACTTCTCCGAATTGGACAGATCACCTTTCAATAGTGTTTTAAGTAAAATTGTTTCTATACTTTGCTTTTAAAACGTGATTGAAATATCATACGGCAAGACGGTGAACTTTGTCTAAGCCGGGAACGATCAGACCCGAGAAAATCTTGCGTTTTAGACAATATACCTTCTTAGACAAATTTTATTTTATATTTATGGATTCGCCAGGACTTGAAAATCTGTCCGAGTTAGACTAATTATTGTCTTACACCGACTTCGCCTTTCAGAGGGTTTACTATAATTATAAAATTAGTATCTAATGTACGAAGATGTCGAAAATATTAATCTTCATGATATTTCGAAAGTAAATAATAAATATATATCCAATGATATATTTCACCGACTTTTAAGTTCTATAAAATAAATATTGAAATAGATTTTACGGTAAATAACAATAAGCGAAGCATTCTAAGTGAGGAAACGATCATATTGGCAAGAAATAATGCATCAATAGAGATGACTTACAAAATCTGCTGCTTTTCAACAAATTTCGAGTCCTGGACTTTAATATGGATACAACCTCTAAAATAATTCAGATTTAAAATAATTAATTCCTCTTAAATTAACCGTGCGAATTTTATGAATTATCATATTTAGGCTAATTGTGGGCTGCAGAATGTATTTATGATGTCAAAATTAAGACTTGCTATTGAAGGAAACAATGTTTTGTTTTGTTTTGATATGTAGATGGTCCCCTAATCAATTTTAACCTATATCATTTAAAAGTAGATTTCATTTCCAATCCTTCGGTGCCAATAATTTTGTTGTATGTTAATTTGTTGCATAGTTGGTAAGGGGTGTTTACTTTTTTTTCCACGACTATGAATACTTCCATTTATCTGCCGAAATTGTTGTAGAGGAATTTTTAATTAAAAATAATATGCATGGCTGCCAAAATCTCTTATTTTTCGGAGTCTGGTCCAATATGAACATATCTTCAAACGGAAATTTTACTCAGCTAAAAATTTCAGAATGAAATCTAAAATGTGTCTCATAAAATGAACAAACATTTTCTCATACAATTTCTGACAATAAAGTTCGGTGAATAGTCCTATAACATTAATGTATTTGAAATATTAACGAAAGTTACCATACCTTCCTTCAAAATAGTCATCTCCCATAGCTATTCACCGCTGAGATCTGTTATACATGTCCTGGGAAATTCGCAGAGTCGTCTTTTAGAATGGAGTTTGAACTCGTGACGTTTCGTTGGATGTCAGCAATATGGTCAAATTTCTTTTAAAGAGAGTTTGATTGGTGAAAATAGGAAAAAGTCTGGAGGATTGAGATCTCGCGAGTATGGTGGATGTTCAATTTGCACCACCCCTCATGAATTTTTTTCAGTGTCTTGCAAACCAAACTTTAAACTGACCTTTTGTTCGTTCATTTTCCTGTTCTCAGTTAAGAACCAACACTCTGAACAAGAACTTAGCTAAGCACGTCTTACACGGAACATGAACGACGCTCAACTGAACAATGGTGGGAGAAAACAGTCAACACTTGCCTCTATGTAGTTGCAGCGTTTTATTTTCTCAGTGTCTCCAAATAGATCGTACTGAATATATTAATCGAACTTATTTGTCAGTACATTTTTCCGGTTTGAATATGTAAATCTTGGATCAAACTCGGGAATAATTAAGAAATGAAGGCATCTATGTATATGTTAGAGCTGTTGCAAACCGTACGTATTCGTTACTAAGAAACGGGTATTTCCTAAGATACGAAATACCGAATCGTTATTTTAAAAAACCGCTCGTTAGCCGTTACCGAAGTCCACATGTAATTGAACAAAGTGGAACTAACTTCAAACGCTGCTTACAGTTGTATAATTCATGCTTTCTCGCGAAACCGCCTTAACAAGTATATTAAGGCACATATTAAAAAGAAAAAATATTAATTGTGTATTTGAATAGAAATGTTCACTACTTAGAGTGAAACCAGTGAAACATGCGATAACAAAACCTGTCGATAACGGAAAGTAGCATTAAGCGAGTTCTCAAAAACGTTTTACTCCGCTTAACATCGCAAAATTTTTCTAATATATTCATAGACTCCATCTAATGCTTGAAATCATAATAAGGATAATAAGGCACTGAGACAATAGAAGTGATATCAAATCGAATAGCATTATGTATTGAAGATCAAGTAATAATCTAATACATTTATATGGTGACCAAAGGCGTGCGAAGAGAAAATTGTGCTTGTGGCAAACTTAGAATTTGGCGCCCCTCCTAAATTTTTCTTGTAATAGGCCAAAAAATGATGTTAGTATTATAAATTTTGTGCCCCCTAAATCTCCGGACCCGGGGCGGCCGCCCCCTTCGCCCCCCCCCCTTTCGCAAGGCGCTGATCACCTTCAAAGACACCTTCAAACATAAATCTTTCCATAAATGCTTCATCATTCCTTAATTACAGCTATAGCGAATATTCTGCTAAAAGCTTCCATTCTTTTTACAGTGAAATAATAAGGAAATTTTAATAGATTAAATGCATAATTAACACAAAATTAGTTTAATTAAACTCTTTAATGATAAACACGCGTTGTTTTTCTGTTGCTTAGATCGATTGCTCTTTTTTAAATCGAAATTTTAATACATAATATGTAATCTAAAAAAAAAAAGCGCAATTATTTTGTTTAAGTTTTAAAAATGCATATAAAACTTCATATCTGTAAGGTAAATAGTACAATCCCTAAACGATCTCAAAACAATCGTTCTTCTAAAAGCATTTTTTTCTGCTTCAAAAATTCTCTTCAAATTCATACTTACATATTCGGAAAAATAACGGATGCTGAAATAACAAAAACATACTTCTATCTTTCTACCCAAACAACTAAATGAAATACCCGTATATGATACTAATATGAGAACAGAGCTGTTTCAAACCGCACATATTCTTTAACATAAAACGGGTATTCTCTAAAAAACGAAATACCGAATCGTTTCTTTGAAATATCACTCGCTTGTACATTTTTTACATTTTATATGCTTTGAGGTAGACGCTACAGCTATTCGCCGGCATAACCTCCAATGATCACAAGAAACCACATAGAACACTTTATTACAGAATATCCGGTACATCTATTATCACAGGGACAACACAAGACACCCATGCCGCTAGCTGGACTCGAACCAGGGTCCAGCGGTGTGGGAGGAGCTGACGCTGCCAACCAAGCCGCTGGCTCGGCCTCGTTTGTAGTTACTGTCAATACGCCACCGAAAAAAACGAAACTAACTTTAAACGATGTTTTACGTACGTTTGTGCAATTCGTGATTCATGAATGAAGCGAGACAGTCGACGCAGTAACAGATGCGAATTTGTGTTCGGGATCTGGCATTAGGCGCCGAATTTAGTTATTTTGATATCAGTCTATGCGTATAATTCTCTTTGAATGTAAAAGTTATTCTCAAATGATTTTATTTTCGTAGGAGCTTATTGATTTATTTATTATGGAAAGAAAAATAAGTAAATTGTGAACATATTTTTCCGCAGTATCAAGTGATAAAGCAAAACGTGATTTATGCCAAACGAAGTTTTCAATTAAAGGAAGTTCAACGACGAATTAAAATAATAATAAAAAAAAACATTTATTGGTAAAGCATCGTCTATTATATGATAGTTTGTTTCCATAAAAACCGTTGTTACTGTCATTATTGAGCCAGCAGTTTAGTATGATGATGAAAATGTTGCAAAAAGCAATTATATTTTCTGAACATTTTCAAGAAATTAAGTTTTAAAAATTACAGGTTTGCTTTAAGTATATTATTTTCCTATAAAAGTATCTTTGCATACGTATTTATATTTTATATTTAAAAACATTTCCATGATAAGGACAAATTTTTAGATTGCTTTTAAAAATGTTTTTATAATAAAGTTTATTTTTATTTTCTCTTTTTTAGTTGATTTTAAAAATGTATTTGCTGTTTGTTTTTAAATTTCATATCTGAAGGAAAAAAAAGTTTTTCAAAATATAAATAAAATTTTTCAGAGATAATAATGGATTGAAGTACAAATGTAGATGCGTGTTTGATAGGATGATCACATAACAAATAAAACATTGTTTTTAAATTATTCCAGAAATTAAAATTTCATTACACATAATTACACATATTTTGTTAGTGTAAAATTAGTGAGAGAATTTGCTTGTAAAATCATTTTGTTTGTGTAATTACACCTCATAATTTTATTGTATAAATTTTGTAAGCTTTTACTCTTGCTAAATTGCTTTCTCTGATTATTCTTTATTTTCGTAAGTAATAAATTCTACAAGTTAGACATGTTCTACTCAATTATGTATCGTTTTGAATTTTGTTTGGCAAAAAAAATTAGAAACTTGATAAAATTTGTATTTTATGGACACATAGATGGCAGCACATAACAATATGTGAAGGGTAGAAAATGCTCATTCTTCCAAATACTCATGTTCCATATGTAACTAGATTTGTAGCAGTTATGTAGTTCACACGATGATTTTTAATAGCCGGTTTTTGAGCAGTAACGAGTAACGATAATTTTTAAACGGGTAGTCAGTTTTAAAATAACGCCATCATACGGGTATTTATTTAGTCGTTAGTTTTACAGCACTAGTATATGTAATAATTAACTGAACTAAATTTTGGCATGCATGTAGCAAATAGATACAAATCTACATATGATGTACATGGCTGCTCAAAGATTTCGCATAATTTTCTGATTGAAGTTGGGAAAAGCTGAAATTGGATTCTCAAATGTCCAATGTGTTTCCATATGGTTGAATTAGATATAATATTTTAATATATTAAATTGTGCAGTTTTGTTACATTATTCTGAATTTTTTTTTTGAAGTATAGTGGAAGTGTTTCTGAAAAGTTTTTCATAATATATATTTGAATCATGATTTTTCAATTTTTGTTTAGAAGTATTATTAATTGCCTTTTGACAAAATGTGAAAGATATATTACAAATAATGTACTTTTGAAATATACTAATACAAATAAAATATAAAGTTAGAATTCTGTACATAAAATTAGTGTCAGACAAAAATCGGTTACGGCACGACCTAATTGGCAATAGTTCTTGTTTTATATTTAATACGTCATACCTTTTAGATTATTTTTGAATCATGATTATTATTGATAAAGTTATTGGTTTAAGTTTGGTTTCAGATTGATGCGTGACATTTTTTTATTTTTGACTAAATCAGTTAACTGTGTTTTTTTTCTATAGAAAGCGAGATTGTCTGGACATGTAATAACACCGAAAATGTTTGTTCAATAATTTTGATACACCGGTATATGCTAATGTAATCTGATTTTCTATTATGCTAACATAATTTTAAATCCTACTAAAATATAAAAATAAAATGTTTTGAACACTTATTTGCTGTTTGCTTTTTAAAAAATGTCAATATTCCTACGCCTTAAATGTAGATTGTAATAAGAAACTTTCACACGTGGAGATCCTAGATATAATATTTGTTTTTTTTTTCTTTATTAAATTACGTGCAAAATTTTTAATTATATATGATTATAAAAAAAATCCTATATTTGAAAAAAAATTATAGAGAAAAATTAATCAAAAAAATACATATACATACAATAAAGTTTCCTGTTTAAAAAAAATAATTTAGGAAAATAAGGGATTTCTTTTATTGCATTTCCTTTTCTAAATCCTCATTTTTCTGCTAAATTATCGAGTATTATATTCTTAACTTATGCATATAAAGAAATGCATAAATGCGTCGGAAAGTATTTTCAAAAGTTTTGCTAAAGTTTTAAATACGAAAACTTTTAGGATTAAAGATGCTTCCAAAGGTAAAGTTTCTTTAAATATTTTTGAGATTATTTACGAAATAAATGAAACACAGATGAAACTTAACGCAGCTATTACATTTCTTATATTTTTCTTTCTTCAAAAGAAGAAAATCGGAGGTTCAAACGGCAAACAAACAAATAAATATATCCTTATATCCTGCAAAGTATATCCTTATGTTTTATCAGCTGCAGGTCACATGTTGAATTTTTGTTCTAAAGATTCGATTTGTCCGACAACAATGTTTGAGAATAGCTATTGAAAGTGTAAATAAACGAAAAGCTGAAGTTTTCGAAGAGAAAGATTGTTTTTCTTAACTCATTAAAGCCGGTTGGCAAGAAAGATTGTGATGTAACGCGAACAAAAAAATTTAAACTTCAATACCGGTATTTTAGTATGGAATTTTTCACATTATCTATTCTCTTTAAAGGATTAAAAAATTGAAGAACACAAAGAGGAAAAAACTGTTTAAAAAAGGCTTGTACTTAATGAGTTAACTACATCCTTCCTTTGCCCTCGTGTACGTCATTGAGGCAACGTGTTTATACCAATTATGATTCCCCGAACCACTTAGGAACATACATATTCCAATAATGATTTATCATCCTCACAAGTAAATATTTACCGTAAATTTTTCCATATTTAATTCGAGAAAAAAATTTCTGTTTTAAAAAACAGGAGATAAAAGAGTAAAAATTCTGTAAAAGATATAAAAAATAGGCATTATTTGAAAGATTGTTTTTATTTACTCAAAAATTTTGATAAGCTAAGTAGTTCAAAGTCATTCATACAATATGTGATAATAAATTTCTTGAAAACAATATTCACAAAGAAAAATCACAAACATAAAGTGGCGAAAATGCAAGGGCCAGTCTTTAATGGTTTTCACTAATCTTAAGATATTAATATATAGCTGCCACAAGTAAAAATCCTAAATATAATATTTTGTTTGTTTTATAAAAAAATTGTATCACGTATAAGTTTTAATTATAAAATTATAAAACGATCCTACACTATATTTGAAAAAATACATGGAAAATATGTTTTAACTCTTTCTGGCACACTGTGCCCGGTCTGGGATACCTAATTTTAATTTCTTACTTGCAGAAGGCACCAATAATATTTTAGCAAAATTTTACTTTTACAATAAAAACTTAAATTAAGAGGTTCAGAATACCTAAAATATTCGTTTGTGAATTCCGGCGTCAGTCGATAATTTCTTATCTTTCTAACAAATGTCGCCCTAGCCGGAAAGGGTTATATATATGTATATTATATATATATATATATATATTATATATATATATATATATATATATATAGTTGTTTTGTGTATTTCTTTTCTTACATATTCATTATTTGGGAAATAATCGGATTCTTATTTCCTTTCCTTACACTATTAGAGAAATACGTAAATGCATAGAAATACTTTCAAGTCACGAAATGCTTTCAAGTTTAAAAAAAGAAAAGAGCTAGGTTTAAAAACACTTTTAATGATATACGAAACTATTTTTGTTGTTATTTATTAAATGAATAAAAACACAGAAGAAACGTACTGCTGAGAACAATTACATTTCATATCTATTTTCTTTCATTAACCGCTTACATGATTTGCCCGTATGTCATACGGGCAACGTGGTTTTGCAAATCATGATTGTCCGTACCACATACGGGCATCCATTTATCAATCATAATTTATTATTCTGACCAGTAAAATTTTACTGTAAATTTTGGCTTATTTAATCGGAGCATTTATCTGATTCAATTAAGCAAAATTTCTGTTTTGAAAAACAGGTGATAAAAGACTAAAAATTCTGTAAAAGACATGAAATAGACATTTTTTGAAAGGATTAAAAAAAAAAAAATATTGATCAGTTTAAGTGTTTAATAAATAAAAATACAGAAGAAACGTACTGCCAAGAGTAATTACACAACATAGATATTTTTTTCATTAGACAACTAAAGATTCAAATAGCAAACATACAAATAAACGGAATAGAGGAAAATATATTCTTATGTTTATCGTCAGAATGTCACGTCGTAAATTTTTTGGTCTAACGATTCGATTTGTCCTACAACAATGTTTTGCGAATAGATAGTGAATGAGTAAATGAAAGAAAAATGTATGCTTCAGCGAAAATGATTTTGAAAACTTTTTAAAGATAACACTTTTGATTTTGTTTTAACTGGAAAAGAAGCAAAATATTGCCTGACAATTTAATGACTCTGTTAAAATAAAATATTGATAGTTATTTTTTTCATTAAGGTTTTAAGATGACAAAATATAAAATAGACAAATATAATAAAAAATAAAAATAATAACAAAATTTTATTTTAAAATATTCAAACGACTATTTCGAAAATGATATTTTCAAAGACTCAAATTTTAAAGACTTATAAATAAATTTTATATTTAAATTAATAATAATAATAAACATCATTTCTAGGATGATTATAACGAGTCCTATATTACGTACGCCGTGCATTAAACATTCACATTCCTAGACCAACGATAAAACAGGTTGGAAATTGCACGTGAAGCGTAGCAAATGAGGTGCGTTCGTACGATAACGAAGTTTTAAAAATATCACTTTCATGTATCAATCTCATAAAACTGAAAATAATTACAATGAAAATGCGCACCAAACAATGTTCTCCCTATATCATTATGCAATGGAATACTTTTGTGTAGCCTTGTAAATCAATAACAAATATTCTTTGCATCACAGATTATGCAAAATGTATATTATAATATCCACTTTATAAATGCATATCAATTTTATTACGTTCGAATGAGTGTAACACCCTTAAAATGCATTTGAAACATTTTCCCCCATTAACCGTAACGTAACGGAATACTTTTGATTGTCCCTGTAATTGAACTATGCATCCGATTTTGATAAAATTTGAAATAACTCGACAAAATTATGTAATAATTATGAATTAAAAATTTCAAACGATTAAAATGCATTTGAAACTTTTTTCCCCATTGACCGTAATGTAACGAAATCCTTTTGATTGCCCCTGTAATTGATCTATGCATCCGATTTTCTTAAAAATTGAAGTGACTCGACAAAATTATATAATAATATTTTAAATTTCAAACGATTCGGTTGGGTAGTTTTTGCGTTGTTATATGCGGACGGACAGACAGACGGACAGACGGACGGACTGTACGACAACAATAGGTACTACGTATTTACATAATTACGAACGCACCTAAAAACAGTATACTAGAAATAAACAATCTTAACATTTTTATTTGATGGAGTTAATCAGACTGACTTCTGAACACCTCATATTACGTACGACACGGATTAAACATTAATATTCCTGGACCCATCACAAAGAAATTTTAAATGAAATTTCAATTTTACAATATTCGAAAGCGCAAACTTTTCAATTTCAAAATATCGCACATTTTAAATTTTTAGACTTTTGCGTAGAGAACAAAATGCACTTTTTAATAAAATTTGTTTGAAATCTCTAACGAAATTTGTTGTTAAATTATTATTATATTTTTAATTTTAATTACTCTTTTTGTCATCGTGGCAACAGAAGTATTCCATGTTTGGACTTTAAACTTGGACCAATGAGGAAACGTGTAAAATAAACCAACTTTATTGCGAAATTCAACCTATAAAAAGATTCAGATATACTTTAGATTTCTCAATTCACTACAGAGAACAACAACTATAGTTAATACTAATTTATTACTTTACTTTCATAATAGTTAATTATAACATAATGCTAGACAAATATGAAAATTATAACTGAATCCTGCAGAGCTTTCCACAAAACATGAGTGACCGAATTGACTGATGGTCAAATGGAGTTCTGAATAAGGAAGAGGTTGACATATATTTTTGCGTCTGCCATTGGTATACGATGTAACGGAATCTAGAGTAACAAGATACCGACAGTTTATTTACCAGCGGGACAAACTTTTTTCAGTACATTTTAATAAAAAATTCCATCCCATTTAAAACCCTTAAAGTGACCTAATGATAATTACAGTATCGTCGGTATCATGTCAAAATAGCTAATAACAAAACAACATTGTCATTTCACTTTTTTAAATTCAGATTTTTTGATTTGCACCACTGTTTTTAAATTATTTTTCCGATTGTTTTCGCCTTAACTCTTTCCGACACGAGGAAAATCTGTTAGCAAAATTAGAAAATATCGACTGACACCGGCGTTTTAAAATCACTTTTTGGGAAAATTAAGGTCCCTTAATTTAAGCTTTCACTATAAAGCAAAATTTTAATAAAATATTATTGGTGCCGGTTTTAAGTTTTTAATTAAAATTACGTATCCCGAACTCGGCACAGTGTGCCGTAAAGGGTTAATTCATACTGTGCTATTAAATAAGGTTCACTTAGCCGAACAGTGTTGCCAGATGGGCTACTTTTTTTAAATCGAAATTCTTGATTGGCACCACTTTTTTTGAATTGTAAACTCGGAACGGTTAGGCCGACGGCCGCTATTGCATTCGAACCCAGCACCTGCCGTCTACCAGTTGAGAGGTCACACCTCTCGGCCACTGGTGGAGCCCAATTATAGTTGTGATTTTACCATTTTGTGCACATATCAATTCCTTTAATCATATTTCAATGAAACATGTTATTTTACATGTGGTCTCTATAGGTAAATAAGAATTTCATTCTATTGGTATCATTATGGTGATAAGTAATGTCATGTGTTTTAAAATTGATAATTCATCCCATTATAGACACGAAAAATGAAACCACAATCTACACAACTGTGTCATAAAAATAAAAACTAGTAATATTAAGTCAATGTGAAGTTATTTGAATCTGTATTGCGAAATGCATTTTAGAAATAATTTTGTATGTAATGTTAATATTTTATGCAGATTTCAGTTTCTCTAATCTAGAAAAAGACATATTTTATCGGCCACGTAGACAACATTTATTGCACTTAGAAAATGACGGATGTAACAGAAAAATGTATTCCAAATTTGAAAAAACAAAACATTCTCTACTTTCAACCAGCAGGCACTACATTATCATATTTTATTTATGCATCGATCCCTTCTGGAATTCAAATTTCTTTTCCTTTGAATTTATTTACCCATCACTTTGTATCGAAGGCACTATATACTAAATAAAGAATCGTGGTTATCATTCACAATTATTATATGTTGTGTAATAAAAACTGCATCGGTTTAAAATTATAGTTCTCCAATTCCATGTGTACTTCGCGGTCGTGACTCCGTTCAAAAAAAAAAAAAATATATATATATATAAAGCTCAAATTTCCTTTATGAATTTTTATACTTAAGCGACAGTTATATAATTTAAAAATGCTACTCTGATGTGTAAAGTACTACAGTTAATCATGGTGAATTTGACCCATCAGTGTAATTTTCGTCAAAGACAGAAAAACGATTAATTCTGCTACATCAAGTGCGTTAACATCAAAGTTTTGGTTCCAGTGTGAATTTGGCAGTTCAAAAAGTAATTTGTTAAGGTTCCATCATAACAGAATAGATCAAAGTTACATAAATGTGTAGCAAAGTTACGCTCATTGACTGTATTACATCTATACTTAACAATAAAACCGACATTAGGGGTCATTATGATCCCTGCCAAATTGAAAATAGCTGATTCGAGCCAGAAGTCTTTAGAGGCGTAGGTTAATTAAATAAGTTGAACAGTTTTAAATAAAAATTCTGGTTTGAAACACTTTTTATAAAACTTGAATAAAATAGCCGGCGTTTTTAGTGTTAAGAGCGATATTAATTTTCTTTTGTGAATATAACATTCTTTGTCACTGGATAAACAAGTAGTCACTAAGAATAATAATATGCTAGCAGTTTTTTTTTTCTAAAAAATAATTTTATATGCAGTAAGATTCTATTTATATATATATAAGAATCTATATATATATATATATATCTTATCCTGTGTTAAGAATAATTTAGTAAAGAATAATTTAGTTTTATCAGAAATGGTCGAAAGCAGCGAAAATCATATACCAAAAAGTCAGTTTTTTTAAAATGGCTATTAGAATCGTTTTTATTCTCAGGTAACGAAGTATAAATTTTGATAATTTAGAAACAGATGTTGTTGTACAAAATAATATAAATGTTGATTTAACGTACAAAAAATAATTTCAAGTTTGAGCTTTAAATCCTTTACGGAAAAAAAAAAAATAATTAGATGTAAATTTTGGTGAAAGGGACATTTCCATTGTCTGAATTTCGGATATAATTTTAACGCTTCTCAGAAGCTAGCTTTTTATACCCGATTATAGATTTATTGTATATTTGCACCATAATATTTTCAAAATAAATTTTTATTATATATATATTTATGTTATCAACGAAGCAATAATAGCTTTTTTTTTCTAATGGTATAACATTTGTGTAAGATATTTGGGTACGTGATATCAATTCGGTAAGATTCATAATACCAATAATGACTAAGTAAATTTTTAAGATAAAGTTAAATTTCAATCTTAGTAAAGTAATAATTAAAAGTTTATTGCCAATGATTATGTAACAATATCTTAATTAAAAAAAAAAAAAAAAAAAAAAAAAAAAACTTTCTCATTTTCGAAGATTATTAAAATTATTTTTACAACTAAAATGACATAAAATTTTCCATCTAAATTACCTTTCATTGCATCAATAATTTTCTACAGTTTTTAGCCCGTCCGTTCTGTATGTAGGTTCGTACGTTCGTGCGTAACGCGATAACTCATGATAAAAATATCCGATCCACTTGAAATTTTGTATGTAGGTATATCCTGACAAGGCGCTTCCTTGATTAGTTTTTGGAGTTCATTCGATATGTATAAGAAGGGGAACGGGGGGCTGATGCGCCTCCCCTTAGTTGATATAAATGGGATTTTCATGCAGAATTAAGTTTTCGTTCAAAATTTAGATTAGGATCATTCTGATGAGGCGATTCCGTGACTGTTATTAGTTGTTCATTGAATAAGTATAAATAGGGGGAACAGTGGTTCAAATGCCCCCCCCCCCTCTTAATTTATAATAATGGGTTTTTCAATCAGAATTTTCAGATTTCGTTCAAATCTCTGAATAGTTTTGGAAGTTTAATGGTTAAGTATAAAAGAGGGGGATAACTCCTTTTAAATTATATAAATGCTACATGGGTTTTTATTAAGAATTATCTCATTTGCTCTGAATTTTGGATATAGATTTTTTATATAATAAAACATGTCTTTGATAGTATAGGAGTTCAATGATAAGTATAAAAAAAGAGGAAAGGGGAGAGCTGTTTCCCCTTCTTAATTTTTTTCGAACGGAATTAACCCTTGAAAAGGCTTTAATGTACAATTAGTATTTGTAGCTTGTGAGCTCAATGCCATCAGTTTAACTGGGCAGTATTCTTTATTATTTTTCGATTTATCTTTTAAAGTAAGGTTCTCAACTGAAAACTGAATTACTGAAAACCGAATAGTTTTCAGTAATTTTAAACAAAAATCAATTTTTCTTATGGTTTTTGATGCAAATGTTATACATAACTGCTTTGGAGAGAAACGGTTTCTACTGCAATTGACATAAAAATATAAAACGAACATTTTTTATAGAAAATACCAGTACTGAAAAATATTTGGAGTCACTGTAAACCATGCCAGGAAGCTTCTTTTTAGGTACTTCGTAATTATGTAAATATGTAGCACCTATATTCATGATTCAATCAGTCCGTCTGTCCTCATATAACAACGAAAACTACCCAATAGAATAGTTTCTAATTACAAGTATGTAATTATTACGTAATTTTGTTAAGTCATTTCAAATTTTATGAAAATAGGATGTATAGTCCAGTTACAGGGCCAATCAAAATTATTCCGTTTCATTACAGAAAAATACTTTCAAGTGCATTTTAATAATATTATACGCTATCGAACATAATTTAATTCATATGCAGGTATATAATATATACTTAAATATGCATTCTGCACATTTTTTGGTGCAAAGAATGTTTTTTATTAATATTAAGGACCACACAAATGTATTCTATTACATAATTATTTAGGGGAAAACATTGCTTGGGGTGCTTTTTAATTACTTTAAAATATTTCACATTTTCTGAAATGGGTATACGTTACTGAGGTTTACTATAAGTTAATTCCTTTATAGTAGAAAGCATTTAGTATTTACAGGAGCACACAAAAGATTCCGTGTACTACATTGTATCCGAAGTATTGTATAATTTAAAAACTTTAATATTTTAAGAACGCACCTCATTTGCTCCGCCTGATGTGCAATTTCCGATCTGTTTTTCTCTCTTTATTTACGATATAAATACTATGTTATTAAATAAAGGAAATTTAACGATTTTTAAAAATGTGGTGGCAATAAAAAAGTTTTTTGGCAAGTATGACTAAGCATAAATAAATAACTTAATATTGATTATATATAGTACCAGTACTTAAATCCTTTATACATTCATTAATATATTTTTAGAAGTATCTCAAAACTAAATTCCTTGCACTTCCAGAACATCAAAAACTGCCATGCATGTGTCACAAAATCAAAAATATCTACAGGCAAAATTTTTTAGTATTCAATCATGGACATTTTCTTATTTTATATTTATTCACAAAGTATCCTTGTAAGTAAAAGTTTTAAAAGAATGCAGAACCTTTTAGTTTTAAAAGGGAATTTCCTTTTAGCGTGTCATATACGAGAAAAATATTTAATGGAGATTTTATTCAATAACTTGTTTGGTAATATTGATCATTTTCACAAAAAATAAAATAAGTAATAATGGTAATATTGATTCAGAATATAAATTTAATTGTAGAATGTTTTGTTTTCTTAAGAAATTTATAGCAGCTCATTTATATAAAGCGAATGCAATCTACAGTGAAAAGTAACATTGAAATATTGAAAATATTTCTATAATTCCTTTATGTATATGCACTAGATGACCGGGCATTTTCAATTTTTGACATATTGTTGAATATTTAATAATACATTTTTCAGATTCTTCTGGAATTTCAGGATAAACGGGTTTGACCTCATATTTATCAACGTCGATTAATAACTAGGGCAATAATGGAGGTAATATAATTCTAAGAAAAATAATAATATTTTGACTCACCTTGTAAATTAAAATGCACGGAATGATCTATCGTTACAGAATACAAATTTTGGGATTCTGTACAACGAGTTTGTTGATTTGTCTAAGAATAGCACGACTATTCATGGAGATATAGCGACTTTTTTTATTATTCCAATTAATTCTGGCACGTTTTTAGCCTATGTCAGCAAGATTTTGAATCTAATTTAAGGCCAATTTTAGAAATGAAGAAAATTGCAGTAGAAATAATAAAGTGCAATGTGAGAATAAAAATACTTATTACTTTAGGACATATGATCAAATGTATGAAGTAATATTTTCTGCACATACCCGAACAATACTAAAGCTTTTTTATGTAACTTAATAGTGAAATCTATGAAGCAATTCTCGATAGAAATCCAGTCAAATATTAAGAAAATTCAGAAAAATATCCACGAGTGCAGTGAGCAGATTGTAATTACTATCTAAAAGCAGCTGAATGAGAAGGGATTTTCCAAAAATTGTCAATTTTTATTTAATTTTTATTTTTTACTGTTGCTTTGATTCTTTTTTTATACCTACATGAACGTACCTATTCTATGATAAAAATAGGTATAACAATCAATGCATTTTTTCCAAAACTATTCGGTAATATTTTTTTGACATAAATTTTTCAAAAAAAAAAAAAAAAAAAAAATCCCGTGAGGACGTTGTTTTTTATAAAAATTAATGCACCGACAATTGTCAAAACTTTACTCTATTTGTATGTTTTTCCGATACTGATTGGATAATGTGCCCAGCTGACTTTTAAATTGTATTCTTTATGTAAAAAAAGTTAAATATACTCCGATCAGAATTGTAGTATAGTATCGAATCGCAGTCATCCGGAGATAAGATTAGAAACATTGTCATATAGAAAGATTTTGAAGAGATTTTCAGATGGATACGATTTGAGATGGAGCATAGATTTGATGAAAAGTCGAGTCAGAGCCTGATTACTAACGGGGCACTCTTTCCCCAGTAAAATTACATAGAAATTTTCGCCTTGTTTAAACGCGCTTTGCAGTCAAAATTGCTATCATGAATAAGGAAAAAAATTCTATTTTTTTTTTCTGGTGGGAGAGTGCCCCGTTGATAATCAGGCCCTGAGTCGAGTGTTCATTTCGATTGAGGTATGCAGTGTTTCGAACGATATGTAAGATAGAAATAGTATATAAACCCCTGAAATTTGGGAGAATCTCTGAGGGAAATATTTGGATGAATAGTAAAGCACCTTGAATTATTTCGTGACTGTTCTTCCTCATTTGTAATAAATAGTGTGTCATCATTAAAATAATTCCTCACTCATTCGCCTATATATTCTGATGTGAAACTCAAATAAATAATACTGGCCACTACTGCTAGCATTTTTGCCGATCCCACCGAAGCTAGCATAGGGGGAAAAATACGGGCATATGATTGGTCGAAAAATTGTTTGCAAAGAGATCATTTTGAATTCTAATGTACGTATTAGAAGCTCATACACTGTTAAAAATCTGCTGCATTTTGTTGCAACGCACTCCCCTGCTTGTATAGAAAACGGTTACTTGGCCGTGAAATGGAGCTTCCTCATTGGTTGGAATAGAGATTATTATATACAAGCGGTGGAGTGCGTTGCAACAAAATGCCGCAGATTTTTAACAGTGTATGGGTATATCATTAAAATAATAATATGGAGAAGAAACTGCAATTTTTTAAAAAGTAATATAAAACTATTGAGTTTGACGCCGTAAAATGAAAATACTGTTGTTTCTAAATAAATTGTTCTGATTGTGTATATATGTGCATATCATGTTAAAAAAATAGAAAGAAGAAATGGAAATTCTATTTTTATTATTTTCTAAAAGTAATACAGAACAATTGTTAAACATCCTGATTAACTTCTTTAATTTTAAATTCCGAATTATCTATTTCTTTATCTATTAGTAGATATGTAAAAACAGAAGGAAAATCCAGCTTTCAAAAGCTTTTCAAACAGAAATTTATGATTTAATAAACGTAAATTCAAAAATGAAGGAAAGCAAAATTATTCAACCAACCAGAAGACCGTATTTTTCTCCCTTATGCTAGCTTCGGTGGGATCGGCAAAAATGCCTACTGCTATAACATGCTACTGAATTCCGATGGTCATTTCATGACATTTTAACCGATTGAACGGCAAGCTATTGCATTTGTGTAATTCTGAACTCCCACCAGAATTTGGGGAAATTTTCCTTTCAAGATAAAGAAAAGTAATTTCAATACCTTCCCCCATACCATACACACACTAAAGTTGGACAGTAAAGTTTAATAAATTTTTTCTGATGCAAATCATCATTAATAATATGTGGGATATAATATATTTCACCGCTCCTCAACGGATTAAGTAAAATTTCCAATCCTGTCTACTTTTACGAGATATTAACCTTCCTACCCTGAATGGGTCTAATCGACCCATATCTATAATTTGTTTTATGCGATTCGAACCAGAACTTTTTTCGTAAAGAAAGCTGAATATTCGATACAGGTAAATAAATATATTAAAATGCTTTAAATAACAATTCTGGTGTGAAATGATTTTATCAAGATTGAGTAAAATTTGAACAGGGTAGGAAGGTTAAAGGCAGTTGAATTTATTATAAAATTTCTTGATATTATCTATAACTTTTACATTGACAAGTTTGTAATAGGATCCACTGTTGTAGCAATAAATAAATAAAATAAAACCAAATAATGGAAATGATAAAATCATAGAATGGACTAAAAAATTTATGACTGGCAATTCAAACGGTATCAAACACGTTTTATTATAATTTTTCTTAATATTATATACAGCTTGTATATTGACAAGTTTTTGAAAGGATCGACTTCGACAGAAAAGAATACTGGTTGAAGGAACAATATATTGTATTAACCCCTTAACCCCTTGAGGGGCGGTGGTATATATTATATACCACCTACGACTGATGAAAATTCACACCAGAAAAATGCTATTAAATTTCACTTTTCTAACTTTGGTGGAAAACAGACGTGAAATTGCTTTTTCTCTTTTAGATATAACTTTTTTACAAATTTCCGGTGGGAGTTCAGAATTACTCGAACGCAATTGCTTGCCCCTCAAAGGGTTAAATAGTTAATCCTTTTCCGCTCAACAAACTGAAAAAAGCGGACTCATACAGCTATTATTTAAATAAAATATTCGTAAAATTTAGTCTAAATATGTCCACGTTTCAATAGTTAGAAAATTTTCTTAAAAATAATAGTGGTGTCAAAAAGCTTTAAATGATGAAATAACTAAATTCGTCTTGCCCGATCGCCGTTCGGGCAAACCAGTTAAAGTGTTAATATGATTCTGATAAAACCAACTCTTACAAATAAATAAATTACAAATCATAAACACCATAAAATCGGCCAGATAATATTATTAAATTGAATCCATATCATATCTCGATTGAATTATTGATGGCGAAATTAGTACATGATTTTGAAATCTTCCTGCATATGTTGAAAAACAGCTAAGATTTTTTTTATGTGGACACCAATACATTATGTACAAAAGTAATAGGAATGTTTTTCAAGATCTACAAATCTCTTCTTAATTAAAATCATAGTAATAAATTACATAAAAGCTTTCAAAACTTTATGATTGGTTAATTAAAGTTTCTGTCTAAGATTATTAAAATTTTGTCAGCTCGATATAAGATACATAAACCTTTAACAGACTGTTAATTTTAACTTTTAAAATTGATTTCGTTGCAGACACACTTTTCATAGTAAAGTTTACATTTTTTGAAAAATCAATTATTGACCATTTTACAAATTATATATTTTGAAATTCTTCTGTTTAATGTAAAAAACATAATTTAATCCTTGGAAAGTTTAATTATCAAACTAATTCTCAATATTTACACAAAACGATTCTATCTAAATTAATGTTAAAATTTTTAATCGATTTAATCTCATGGTAATTATGTTTAATAAAAATCTACTTATTAATATATTATGTTACCTCTAAAAGTGCATTAAATTTTAATTAAAATTTGAAGTTTTCTTAATCAAGTTCCTTTATTGAAAACACTGTTGCACTGAAAACAATTAACGTCATTATAAATAAAAATGAGAAACATAATCCTCTTTTATAGTATCGCTATAATACTTTATTTTAATCTTTACACATCTTTTCTTTCTGATACAAGATTTTTTCATCTTACACCCATTAGATTATAATTTTAAATTATAGGAAATGCATTTTATATAAAAAAATGATATTTTCAAAAAATGATTTATTTGTTTTAGTTTATTAACTTTAAAATTTTAATTTAATACAAAATTTTACAATTATTTATCATTGTCTTCGAATACACAATTTCTAAATGTTTCGACTAAACTTAAAAAAAAAGGGATACAACTTTCATCCTCCAATAGAACCCACTGTTTTTTAAATTTTATATAATTCTTTATCTCTTCAAACGTTGTTTTAAATTAGTTAAATATCAATTAACGTTATTAATAAAATTGAGATATTTATTCAAACATGACACAATTTTATCTAAATTTATCAGTTAGAAACTTGTCATATGCCGAAATGCTACGCAACGCTCGCAAAAACTTTTCGATGACTTTCTCTGTTCGAAAATAAATACAGTGTGTCCGTTAAGTTATGCTACTTCGACAATACAGAATAATGAGATAAAAGTTTTATCCTTCAATAAACCCCGTTGTATTTTAAACTTTATCCACTTCCTTAACTTTTTAACATTAGAATCGCCATTAGGAATCAAAATGACCCCTGCCAGAATGATGGTAGTCGATTCGAACCAGAATTTTCTTCATATGTTAAATATATGCAACGCAAAAATAGACTATAAGTTAAATAGTTTAAAATTAAAATTCTGGTGCGGAACACTTCAACAAAGTTTCGACGTCTCTAGCCCCCTGACTGCCCAGCCAAAGGGTAATGTTGTAATGTTTTTTTCTCTGTAATTTATTAAAAATATTTTTAAAAAAAGATGTTTTTTCCAAACTGATACAAAATATGTTATTAGTATCGGTGTATAATCTTTGATAGCATCAATCCTAACTTTCAGAACTGGGTTTTATTTGTAGAATTATACTAATTTAAATATTGCTAATGTTGCAGTGAAACCTGCAGTTTAGCGTGTGAAAAAATCAGCCGGCGGCAGTCAGGAGGCTAGGGGAACAAATGGAGACCACATCGGACTGCACTGATCAAGTATAAAAAATATAACACTTCAGTACTAGAAATTGATGTTGTTAAAAGTGAATATACTAGTATACTAGTGTAATTGAGGATTTTATTATTTTCCCGGCTATGACATATCCTTTATGATTCATGATTATTATCACTTATAGCTATAATTTATGACTATAACTTATCACTATGCTTTATAACTATAAGTCATGACATGTTATTATGAACGAGGGTTGAGACTTTTAATGAATAAGTTATAGCACGATTAATGACAAAGAGATTAAATAATAATAAAATAAGAGTGTGGTGTAAAATTGGGTACATGCCAAAAACAATATGGAAATAGTATAAATACGCAGGATATAAAGATGTGTATTAATTTTATTGTTATTAATTTTGTTGAATTTTATTAAATATTGTATTGTTATTTATTATTGTGATAAAGCAATTTCCGTTATTCAATTTGTTACATATGACGTCCTCCGCTGTGTGCAGGAAGAACTTTAATAAAGTTTAGACGTCTTCTTAGGTGAATAAATAGAGACCACATCGGAAAGGTATGAACCTTGGAGAGTTTTTCTTTTATTTGGAGAAAATTTCGTAATTCCATCTTGTTTCGTTGATTTCCCGTAACTGGTTAAATAATCACTTTGACTTTACGGATACAGTGTATATCCATGCATTTTTACTACTGTACAATGTTTATTATGCATGATAACTAGTCTAATATTTTTTTTTTAGACAATATTCAAGCTTTGCTTTTCAGATAATTTCTCAAATTGAGATCATATTTCGGCATTATGATATTAAAAGTATTAATTATTTGTAAATATTAAATTACAAAGAAATTAAAATGCTAATCGTAATAAGCGATATTGATTGGCTATTGATTATAATATTGATTAGTTCGACATGGTACCGACGAAATGTCTCGTGTAAATTATTAAATTTGTGTAAAAACATGGAATTAATTTACAGATTAGAAAAAAAAAATACAAAATGCAGATTTAACAGCATATTTTTAAATAATTAAAAAAAAAAATTCTCCTTAACGCTTTTATGGGTTATAGTCACACATCGTGACCTCAAAATTTTAATTCTAAACTGAGAAACTGCACGAAAATTTATTTATTCGAATTTTTATTTTATAATGTATTTGAGAAAATATAGATTTTTATTTTCGAAAAAATTTGTTACGACATTCTGGTGTCAATCAATTATTTCATAATTTTACATATATAATGTTTCTGCCGCTTAAAAGGTTATACTTAAGTATTAAAATAAACAAACAACAACATAATAATATTTTTGTATTCATAACTATCGCAATTAAAACAAGAAAGGAAGAATCGTACGTCAAGCATAGCTTATGTAGCTCTTTCCAACACATTCAGAATAATGAAACAAAACTTCACCGTTTAAAAAAGGAAACTATTACGTCTTATTTCACCATATGTAAATCTATAACGCATTTCAAAATCGAATTCCAGCTGTTCCCATCAACAATCTAAAAATTATACGAATGTTCAAGCAGCCCTGTATATGATGTTCAGCATTTTGTAGAAATTGTTCTTTATTTGCAACATGCACTCCAAAATTTAGTTCATTTAAGACATACATATATTTCTGATGAATATTCCCCTTCAGCATTTTCCTCTAATAAGGATAATTATATACGAATATTTTTGTGCAGTTTTGTGTATGAGGTACAGAATTTAAATATAAATATTAATATGCAAAAAACTAATTAAATTTATAATCGCATACCGAATTTCAATAAGTGCTCTCCAGCAATTGTTACACAAAACTATAAGTACTGTGACAGATTTCTTTTGTATGTACCTGTAAATTTATATAAAAATGCTAAGCATTCTGAGTGTTAACGTGATATTAGTGAAATGCAGTGATTTATATAAGTTTAAATACATTTAAAATACTTTAATGTCATTAAAATACTCTCCAAACGATTTTTCCCCATGTATCATAATTTAATCCTATTCTTCCATAAGCAATACCAAACATTCTTTGGTGACCCTAAATAGGCTTTAACATTCGCATGAGAATCCGAGTATATTTATGGGAGTTGCAGCATCGGCAGACGGACAAACGGACGGATGGACAGACAAACCGAATGCACAAGCATATTTCAACCTTGTTGAAACTTGCTGAAAAGATTCTAACAATACCAACCTTACCCACAAATATTCAGTACGAAATTTTGGAAAACAGAAATCCAATAGTAACATTATTTATTACATACTAGCAGTTACCCGTGACTTCGTTCACATAACATTTAAAGAAGAAATAATTAATCAAATAAGCAAAAAATTTCGATGATGAAAAGCACGTGTTATTAACTTTTTATCGCGAATTTATGGTAAAAAAACTTCTGATAATCCCTAGTTGCTAATTTGTTTGCTGGTCAAAATTTTCCTTTCAGCGATTAATACTAATAGATAGAAACATTCTTGAATTCTTTTGTTCAGCCCTGTAGTTTTCCAAGTGCCTTTAATACACGAAAGTATCTTTCTAAAATTTATTTCAAACAAAAATATTTCTTATTACTACCTAAATTACATTTTCAGAAATTATCATCCGAAGACAACCTTGTATCCAGTTCTTTGCGGGACCCTGTTTAACATTTTATATATATACTACAAACATTTCTTAGTTTACTAAATGCAGTTCAAAATAAAAATGCATATTTTATTTAAAAACTACCTTTACGTAAATTACGCTCATATTCAGTAACCTTTCCGAGATCTTTTGTGTAACCCTGTATATCTAAATTTAACTATTTATACCATTACCATTTATACTCTCCATTTAATATGCATACATTTAGCGAAACTTAAAAGCACATATCATAATTCAAAATGCATTTCGTCCATGCAACAGTCATCATCCATGATATACAGTACTTCGGATAGAATATATAATATTTGAAATCTTTTGTGTGTCCCTGTAAATGCTATGCACCTCGTATTATGCATGAAATAACTTACATTAAGCCTCAGCAACATATATCAATTTGATTATACATGAAATCGTTTACCATAATTAAAATATGTCGGAAACTGTTCCTCCCTTTATTCCTATGAAATGGAATTCTTCTGTCTGACCCTGTAAATGAATAGTAAGTGCCCTTTTCACTACATACTTTACAAAATGCATATTTTAGTGCACTTTGTAAATGCATATAAATTTGAATATGTTCTACAGGCTGTAACATCGTTAAATTTAATTAAAACGATTTTTCCCCATAATGCCGTAATATAAGGAAATTTTTTGACTATCTCTGTAAATAAACTAATCATGGTAGAAACTTCATTTTCAATAGGTATTCGTGCTAGGTAAACGTTAATAATGTCCAAAAATTTCATGGAAATCGGAGTATATTTACGAAAGTTGGAAAGCGACCAGACAGACAGACAAACCGAAAGCATAATAACTTTTCAACTTTGTTGGAAAGTGTTAAAAAATCGAGCCAAAAATATATTAATCAGTGATTTTATTTTCCACCTCTTCCCCACAAAAAATTTCTTCCATTGATAATTATGAGTTTTGAATAAAAATATTCATTTGTATGTAACTTATTAATTAGTATAAGTAAAAAATATTTCTGATTCATTTTAAATATGACGTCATTATTTATCTCGCTCCATTAGCTACTGATATTCATACCCCTTGTATTTTTAACGACTGCTATAAAGTGCCTGTTTTATTTCAACTATGACGTCACATTTTCATGAGTGAACCATTTTATTAAAAATATAATTCTTTTTCATTCTTTTTACTTTTAATTTATGTTACCATATTTTACACAAAAATTCCCATTAACTAAACAAATATCCTTGTTAAATGTATTTAAAAAAATACACCTTTTATTTTTATTTCAAACATGACGTCATATTTATTTTCTTTTAAATTATTTTATTATAGTTTTTCGCGTGGAAGTCTTCTGTTAAAAATTCATTGCCGCTTAAAAATTATTATTCCATTTTTTTATTTTCTTGGCAACAGGAAAGGAAAATGGTTAAATTTTATCTGAAAAATGCCTATTGATTTTGTATGAAAAATAAGTAAATTTTGAATTATTAAGGAAAATATTTGAATAAAATAAATAAAAATTACCCTATTATTTAATCCGGACTTCTGACTTTACGTCTGCAAAATTTCAAAGCAATTGGTTCAGTAGTTACGGCGTGAAAGCGGAACAAACAAACAAACAAACAAACTCACTTTCCGATTTATAATATTAGTAAGGATAGTTTCTTTAATGTAATTTATTTTTCTTTGGTTATAGAATTTAATACTGACTTTTATGAAAACACAAACTTTAAATACTAGAAAGGATATACATTACATTTAATGCTATCCGATAAAAATATCGTATCATCATTGGAATTATTTAGAAAAACAATTTCCATTAACCCTTTCTTGCGCAGTGTTGCCGGCCCGGCAGCACCTAATTCTAATTCCAAACTTGCAAACGGCACCAGTAATATTTTAATATAATTTTGCTTTTACAATTAAAGCTTAAATTAAAGAATTCTTAATATCTAGACAAGTCCTTTGTAAATTCCGGTGTCAATCGACAAGTTCTCATTTTACTATTAGAATGTGCTTGCGCCGGAAAGGGTTAAAAGGTATTTTTGTATTTTTAACTGACTTCAAGGAGTAGGTTATGATTTCGACCTGTATGTATTACTTGTTCACTCATAATTTTTTAAAATATGAACCGATTTTGATGATTCTTTTTTTATTTGAAAGTATAAGATACCCATATGATCCCATTTTAATTTCATTAAATTCTGATGATTAGAATTTTTTAAATAAAAAAAGTGGATTTGATAAAACAATTAATGATTTGTAGCAAATTATCTTGTATTGTTGCAACCCTTTTCAAATCACATGTATATTAAAACTATACATTCATATGCGTTACCGCCAAGCTGTCGCCAAACTTGATTCTTTTTTTGAAGTCGGTTAGTATTTCTTTTTTTTTTAACATATTTTATTTGCATTTCTGAAATGCCAAAATTCAAATAAATTGATGCCATCACCAGAATAGCGTTTTCCTTAAGGGGAAATATTCAATACTTACATCAATTGATAAACATTTTTTTCGAAACATATTATTCAAATAAGAAAGTCTGAGGTAGATTCCATAAAACTTAATAGGGTACTTCTAGGCTATCTCGTCGACCAAAAACTTATCGCCAAACTATAAGATTAAATGCCAATAATGGATGATCGTGAATGTCACATTCAATGACATTAAATGCGATTCACGTGTTTAAAATGTCATTAAGTGATTTTTATTTCGACTTTTTATTAATATTTTTATTAATATTCTTCTAATTATTTGTTTTTTCGTTATTTAAAGTAAAAATTATGTCAACATGTATAATTTGGATATTAGTTTGGCGATTTGTATAATTTGGCGAGATTGGTCGACGGGATAACCTAGAAGTATCCTTAATAGAAATGATGAATGTAATGCTGAAATTGTACTTTATTTCTTTGATATATCCTACGAATGAAATTCATTTACATTGAAGTATTACATAAGGTAAAAATGATGTGCTGTTGTAAATACATTGTACTAAATCAATGAAAGTTAATGTTGTTATATCTTTTTATTTATATATGTTTTTTATGAGACAATTCTACATAATAGAAAAAAGTGGAATTGATAATTTGTTTTGCATCATCCTGAAAAGCCCATAAGTAAACATATATTTTTTTCAAAATTATCGGTTGTAATGTTGTAAGAAATAATAAATAAGTTTTACGAAAACGTCCATGTTATCAAGTCGGAACCACACACTCGGAACCACAGAAAAATGGCACCAAGAATATTTTAGTAAAATTTTGGTTTATAATGAAAGTGTAGATAAACAGATTTTTATTTTCCAAGAAGTCGGTACGTTAAGGTGTCACTGAATTACTTAATCAATTTACGAACATAATTTTTCTGCCTCTTAAGGGGGCTCAGGGGGTGATCGATACGGAAAAACATGTAAACAGAGCTCTCGCTTCAAGTCCATCTAAAAACGGAAGTATTCAATGTAATTAATTTAAACTTTCCGATATTTTAAAGGTATGATTGTAGTCTTAAAAAATTATAAAATGAAGTACTTCAATGTAACATAATATGAAATATAGGAAAATTTGTGTAACACAATTTTCGAAAAAAAAAATTATGTGTTATATCACCAACACCAAAATATCTTAACGTTGAATTAACATATGAATCTAATTCTTACTTTAAAATGATCCGGAAAATTTATTCTGTAGAATGAATTAGGGATATAACTATCACTCAAAAACAACATTATTAAAAAAACTCTCAAATTTGAAAATTTAAAAAATTCCTAAAAAAGACAACTTTTTTTTTCATTAAAAATATTCAAAATATTAAACTATCTAAACTATATTAATTCATTCTATAGATAAAGATGTTATAAAAAAAGCGATTCCATCGAATAGTTTTTTTAAAATCTTGGTGTTAGTTGTCAAGAATCAAGTTTGGAGAAAACTTTAAGTTGAAATTATATGGGTGCGGCTATGAAAGTGTTGATACATAAATGCTTATAACTCCATTAAAAATGCAAATACTTTTATGCGGTTTTTTGCATTGAGTTAAGAATTAATTGAATAATCAAACTAGATCATAAAAAAAGCCGATTGTTTGAAACGTTTTCAACCCCTGAGCCCCCTTAAAGGGTTATATTTAAAAAGAAATACATTAGGCAGCAACATAATAATATATTTGTATTCGTAGCTGTTGCAATTAAAACAAGAAAGAAAAAATCATGCTTCAAGCATAGATTAAGCACTTTCCAACACATTCTGAATAATAAAACAAAACTGCACCTTAAATAACAGAATCTGTCTCATTTCATCAAATGGAAATATATAACGGATTTTAAAATCGCATTTCAACTGTTCCCATCTATATTTGAAACGATATCCGAATTTTTAAGCAGCCCTGTTTATAATATAAAAATTTGTATCTATTAGTAACATGTACTCCTAAATTTAGTTCATTTAACACATACATAATATTTCAGACGTATATTCCCCTTCAGCAATTTCCTCTAAAAAGGAGAATGGTATGCGAATATTTTTGTGCAGTTCTGTATATGAGTTACAGTCTCTAATTTGAATACTCAAGGGATCGGCCAAAAATGTTCAGCTTATGGGGATGATCCTTATAGAGGGAGATTGGAAATGCATTACTATTACTACTATGCCGGGGGACCGAGCCAGTAGTTGATCAAATAAAGTCGGTGCTACAGGTTTTTTTTTTGTTTTTTTTCTTGCATTTTCTTCTTTTTAACATTTAGAAGTAAACTAATATGATTTTTACAACCCTTAATGAATGTCCTATCATCTGCAAAAAGGAAATCTGCTAAAACTAAATAGCAACAAATTTATAAGCAAATACTTTCTTTAATTGCCACTGACTCAGTAGTTGATCCATCAATGAAATCAGCCAAAATTCCAAATTTAATCTTTAAAATATGCTTAACACTAGAACCGCCATTAGGGGTCAAAATGACCCCTGCCAGAATGATAGTAGTCGATTCGAACCAGAATTTTCTTCATAAGATATGTTAAATATTTGCAGCACAAAAATAGGCTAATTAAATAAGTTCAATAGTCTAAAATTAAAATTCTGGTGCGAAACACCTTTTGTAAAACTTTAGTAAAATACCAGGCTGCTTTAGTGTTAAGCTGTGATTAACAATAACTCATAGTAAATATTATATGAAATAAGCAAGATTGATGTGTATTATTTTATTATTTTAAAATACAGTATTAATCCAGTAGTACTCTTCAACTAATCAAAAACTAAATGTTTACATACTCTTTTTTTTTTTTTTTTTTTTTTTTTTTTTTTTTTTTTACAGCAGGCAGATGTCAACAATATGGCAACAGGTGCTCTAATATCTATCTATAGCTTTTATCTGAAGTATTTAAACAAATTGTAATGTCAAGTACATGCTTAAAATCTAGCAGTGATTTTGTTTTTTTATTTTTTATTTGCGGTTGTTGAACTTTTTTATTCTTCTGTAACAGTTTCTCCAAATTTCAATGATGGGAATTCGGATTACAAATACATGTTCAATTTACAGAGAGGTGGAATAAAAATAGGGACTAAAAATAGTGTTCGTAATATTAGGATGTTCAGATTAGAGATTGTTCAGAATACAGATAGTTTATCATTTGTTAAGTCTATGGAGTTTTGCTAGGAAAATCAGTTCATAATATTGGGGTGTTCACATTAGAGAGCGTACAGATAGAGAGATTCTACTCTATGAAGATTAATATGCAAAAATTTAATTACATTTTAAAGCGCATACAAAATTTAAAAAAGTATTCTCCGGCAAATATTACGCAAAAAAACTATAAGTACTGTCACAGTATTCTTTTGTATCTCCCTGTAAATTTATAAGCTGCTATGTATTCTGAGTATTAACGTGATCGTAGTGAAATTCAGTGTTTATATCAGTTTCAATACACTTGAAATACTTTAACGTCATTAAAATGCTCTCCAAACGATTTTCCACATATAACATAATTTAATCTTATTCTTCCGAGTGTCCCTATAAATGAACCACTAATCGTACAAGCAATACCAAACATTGTTTGGTGACCCTAAACAGACTTTAACATTTGCATGGGATTCCGAGTATATTTATGAGAGTTACAGCATCGGCAGACAGACAAGCGGACAGATGGACAGACAAACCGAATGCACAAGCATATTTCAACTTTGTTGGAAAGTGCTGAAAAGATTCTAACAATACCAACCTTATCCAAAAATATTCAGCACGAAATTTTGGAACACAGAATTACAATAATAATATTATTTATTACATGTAGTTTCTTAATGTAATTTGTTTTCTTTTGTTATAAAATTTAATACTGATTTTTATGATAACATAAATTTTAAATAACAGGAAATATATACATTGCATTTAATGTTGTTCCATAAAAATATCGTCGTACCTTTGGAATTATTCAGAAACAAATTTCCGCTAAAAGATATTTTTGTGATTTTTGCATTTATGAAATGCCAAATTTTAAATAAATGGATGCCATCAAAAGAATAGCATTTTCCTTAAGGGGACATATTCAATACTTACATCAATTGATAAATATTTTTTTCGAAAAGTATTCTTCAAATAAGAATGTTTGAGGCGAAATCCATAAAATTTAATAGAAATGAAGAATGTAATGCTGAAATTGTGCTGTCTTTCTTTGAGCAATCCTACGAATGAAATCCATTTATATTGAAGTATTACATAAGGTAAAAACGATGTGCTGTTGTAAGTACATTGTATTAAATCAATAAAAAATAATGTTCTTGTATAATTTTTATTATATATTTATTTTTTTATGAGACAATTCTACGTTATAGAAAAAAGTCGAATTGATTACATCTATTTATTTATTTATTTATTTATTTATTTATTTATTTATTTTTTGCTTAATCTTGAAAATCCCGTAAGTATACAAATGTTTTTGTTTTTTTTCAAAATGGTCGGTTATAATATTGTAGGAAATAATAAATAAATAAGTAACAAATAAGTTTTACGAAAACGTCCATGTTATCAAGTCGGAACCACACACCTTTATGATCACAATACAGCAACAAAAAGTAATAAAACATTTGAAAATGAATATTTTTCGTTGCTTCCTCCTTCTAGAAAATAGAAGAAGGATTTTAAAATTTTTAAATTATTTTAAATATTTTCTGAAAATTTAAACATTTTGATTTGCATTTAATGTAACAGAGTAGATGTTATAAAAAATTAATTAAAAAAATTTGTTATATAAAATCTGGATTTATTTTTACTAAAAAAGAATTGCGTTATCAAGTTGAAAGGAATGTTTGAACCTTTATATAAATATAATAAAAATAATAAAAATAATTTACGTTGATCATTTATATTATTCAAAATTGTAACTCAATAATAAATGAAATTAATATGATACAATATAAATATTTATATAAATGATATAGGTAATTTTAACCAAATAGAGAAATTTAACCTCCTGCTCGAATTTGCTTGCTTTGTTTCTGAAAGCTTTTGCACGCCCAATACTTTTAATTGTAAGTTTTGCTTTAAATATTTTCGATAATTTCTGATCACGCAAGGTAAACATTTTACTTTACACATTTAAAAAAATGTGGTGTTTAATGTTTAAAAAAAAACTTTTAAGGGGCTAACACCGTTTTCCTAAAACTAAACCTGAGCGCTGGCAATAAAAAATTCGGTTGCTAATGGCGGCATTTTCTTTTACATATGTACGGTAATCTAAATTTACATACACCATATTATGAAAGATTTATATAATTTATTTAATTTATTTAATATTAAAAAAATAAAATGGAAAAATTATTTTTTAAAATGTTGGTTCTTAAATTTAAGAGTCCATATACACGCTGAAAACATTCCGCCTTCTGCAGCTGCCATATTTGTGTCAGCGCTCAGATGTAAGTATTTAGGGGACTGATGGTTTAACCCTTTCCGGCGCAGTGTTACCACTCCGGCAACACCTAATTTTAATTCCAAACTTGCAAACGGCATCAAGAATATTTTATAGAAATTTCGATTTTACAATGTAAGCGTGAAATTGGAAGTTGTTAATCTCTATAAATGTCGTTTTTAAATTCCGGTGTCAATCAACAATTTCTTATTTTATGAGCAGAATTTGCTTGCGCCGGAAAGGGTTAAGATGAATGACGTAAAATATTTGTAAATTTTTTGTGCAAATTAATGACTACTTTAAATATTATTCGCTATTTCTATGTGTTTTTTAGTGTAAGTCACATTCCTGATAAAGTATTTGCTTATTGGCCATCGTTATTCCCGATATCTATGCTTGGAATTAAAATCGTAGCATGTGACTTACACTACAAGTGACATAGAAGTCAACATCATTTAAATATTGCAGAGTCTGATCCAAAATTTGCATTCTAAAACCGGAAATAAAATATAAGAAAATATGTATTTTTTCCACGAGGTAGTATCCCATTGTACACGAGTAGTACACGAATATTCGATCTCATTTTGATATTTAAGCATTAGAAAAATTTCCGAGAGGAAAAATGATCGTCTCTAACCAGTTTCCTATATAATTAACAAATGTTGTCATCCATGCAAGCACCCGCGTAAATAGCCTATTCCATTAGTCACTACAGATATCTAGAAATTAAATAGTTTAAAAATACTTTCTTTTGGATGTTTCAGCTTCATGAAAACTATTTTAAACAAAAATGAGAATATTCTACGGATATATTATTTTCATTTCATTTTTTAATTATGCGCACTTTACATTCTCCACATTTCCTTTCCATTTATTGAAGTTATTTTTTTATTTAAATTTAAATTTATTTCTATGCTTTTAACTATGGAGTATCTCAATTAGTGACATTTATATGTTAATGTAATTTTTCTTCTTTTTTAACAGATTGTTCCAAGAATTACTTTATCGACATAACTATAAGAAATTTAATTTTTAGAACAAAAGAACATATTGCTGATATGGCAGAAATATGTAATGGCACGATCACAGTTCTTCCAATATTATACGGAAAAAAGATATTTAAAGGAATTTCAATATAAATAAGGTATTTTCATTTATAATCTATAGTATTCCTCCTATTATAAGCATTTTTTTATTCTATTATAATCACTGAGCTCAACAATAACACGGAGAGCTAACTCCCTATTCTGATACATTGAATCCAGCGGTCCACCCATGAATACAATGCCAAAGATTTCTCGACGAAAATCTTTGGCAAAACATAGATTTCCTCCCATAGGACAGTATGGGGTAGATATTTTCAAATTGAATTTTCTTTTAAAATTAAGCCGAAATTGCTACAATTTTCACTGATAAATATTCTTTTATTAAAAAATTATTGATTTTACCTAAATTCATAGTGTAACGTTCTGAATTTCCTAATTAGCACACTGTCAATAAAGGCAGATGTTAGCACGTGTAAATACCCTCTGACAAGTAGGAGACATTTGTGTATAATAAAACTTCAACTTTCCAATTATCTAAGCAATAAATTCCACTTGAAACCTCTGCAACTGACGTTATAAAAATCGTATTTCAGACCAAGAATTTAACGTTAGACAGTTTGAATACAATAAATCTACACTACTTGAGCTGTCTGATTTACCCTCTTAATGATCGGCGATTATCAAAGAAAACTGCTTTATATATATGCAATTTCCAAGAGGCTCAACAGAGGATTTTTGGTTTTGACTCTGAAGTGAGTCGACCTAGCTCGCCAGCCGGGGCGCATTTTTGCCCCGTAAAAAAGTGAAGTCCGTCACGGCCATCGTCTGATTGTCATACTGTGAAAAGGCCCAAAACCCACGCGCAACTGTGAAACAGCTGCGGACAGAGTACATAGTGTGCTCTTATTTGAATCTTCTATATATTTTTTCCAATTCTAATTTTCTTCTGTTTTGCTTTGCTGTGTGTTGCTGTAAATAAAGCTTTGCAAAAGTCATCCTGGATTTATTTCAATACGTCACAATAGCAAATTTTGAATTTGATATTAGTTAAAAAAGGAAATTTTAGTTTAACTTAGCAAAAAATAAAGAAACATTTGTTAAATATTGCTCATAAAAATATAAAAAACATATAGAAATAAACAAAAATAATAAAATGTTTGCGAAAAAGCTTCAAAAAATGCTTGTAATATTAAGAAAAATGGAGGACTCATTACTTGCGCGTATTGAAAAGTGTGATGCGGTCCCGGCAGAAAGTGGTTTGGCCGGCTCGGCGAGTAGGCCCTCCGTATTATATATAGAGCTCAGTGATTATAATAGAAACCACTGAAAGTGTAACCGGTGCGAAACTCAAAATGTGGGTGATTCTATTCAAATAAGTCATAATAATGAAATTGCAGGATATTTAAACTTTTTCAACAGAAGCACCTAATGCATTTTTTTAAACAGGTAGTTTATGGATGTTTTCATTACGTTACAGGCTGTCCAGTGGCTAGGAAAAAAGGCAGTATAAAAAAGTGTTGAATATCAGTATTTTGTTAACATTAGAACCGCCATTAGGGGTCAAAATGACAGATGCCAGAATGATAATAGTCGATTCGAAAAAGAAGCACCTAATGCATTTTTTAAACATGTAGTTTATAGATGTTTTCATTACATTACAGGCCGTCCAGTGGCTAGGGAAAAACACAGTATAAAAAGTGTTGAATATCAGTATTTTGTTAACACTAGAACCGCCATTAAGGTTCAAAATGACACCTGCCAGAATGATAATAGTTGATTCGAACCAGAATTTTCTTCATAAGATATGTTAAATGTATGTAGTAGAAAAATAGAGTAATTAAATAAGTTAAGCAGTTTAAATTAAAATTCTGGTGAAAAACACTTTTTATAAATCTTGAAGAAAATACCCGGCGGTGCTAGTGTTAAGGATAAATTTGACTTTTTTAATCCTTTTATAATATTTTAAGTTAATTCTATAAGGAAATACTGGTTGTTTCTTCTATTTTTTTGGTCTTTTTTCCCTTACATCTCGCCACCCTTCATCAGCTCATAAAACTGAAGCATTGATTAAACCATATATTTCAAATAAACTGCTAAACTTATAAAATATCATTCTCTCACATGTAACTATTATACCACACAAAATTATAAAAAAATATTACTTCTTAGTGAAATAGTTGTATTTGTTTTGTCTGATTTCTGTCTTTTATTATGATAACTTAAACTATTATATATATATAAAACCCCTCCGTGTATGACAATTCCGGGGTCAACCTATCCGCGAGAAAAAGAAACCCATTCACCAATGAAAACGTTTCATAGTCGTAATGGAGCGTTCTCATTGGTCAGATTTACAGTGGGAGCTATAAATGATGTCACTACATTTTACTTCGCTTTGAAATCTTTCCACAATTTCAAAAAGTACACTGTTAAAAATTTCACCCATTTGCCACAGCTTTTATAGAATTTCTCTTTTATGACCAATGAGAATGCTCCATAACACAGTAAAGTAACCGTTTTCTATAAAGGCAGTGGAGTGACGCTGTAGCAAATGAGTCAAATTTTTTACAGTGTAAATTAAAACTTCTTATTAAAGGAAAGCGAAGGTGCGTTTTAAATGCAATATTGCTAAAATTTTTATATTCGGGTTGCTTTAATTTTTTTCTTTACAGCCGTGAATGACTCTCGAGAATTTCAAATCTATAAAAAACATTGTGAAAAGTTACCTCCGATTTTAAAGGCAATCTATTTTCTGACCAATGAAACCGTTCCATAGTAGGAATGGAGCGTTCTCAATGGTCAATTTTACAGTGGCAGCTGTAAATGACGTCACTACATTTTACTTCGCTTTGAAATCTTTTCACGATTTCAAAAACACTATTTAATTAGAAATTTTATTTAAGCAAACCGCGGATGCGTTTTAAATTTCATTATAATCCCCACCCCCATCTACCAGATAGTTTTGCTATAGTTTTAAATGCAGATTTCTGTTGAAATTTTCTTTCTTTCTTTTCTTTTCTTTTCTTTTCTTTTCTTTCTTTCCTTTATTTTTTGTTAGATTTTTCCCTTTCCAAGTTTAATCGCTATATTTATCAAAATTGTTTCAGCCTAAAGTGGCTATGATTGACCACAGTTGTAATTTTTTATCATCCTTTAAAAATGCAAACACGTCATTTTGACGGGCTATCTTCTAGTTAATTATATTATATTAAATTTTTGGTCTGCACCTCAATTTTTATTTGTTAAAAAAATTTCAACTCATATTTCACATTTTCCCCCCTCACTCAATAATGATTCTGGATATTTCAGAAGTGTGTACCATTGTAGAGGAAAATATTGCATGTGTGTAGAGCCAGTGTGCTCACTGACATTTGACCAACGTTAGTAATTTGGCTAATTAAAAGAAAAAAAACATTCGCCAAATGAAAAAAGTATCAGCAAAACAGATTCGCCATGTAATACACACACACACACACAAAAAACCCTTTAATCTTTTAACCCTTTTCGGCACACTGTGCCCAGTCCGGAATACCTAATATAAATTCCAAACTTGCAAATGGCACCAATAATATTTTAATAAAATTATGCTTTCACAATGAAAGCTTAAATTAAAGGATTTTTAATTTCTAAAAAAGTTTTTTAATTCCGGTGGAAGTCGATAATTTCTCATTGTACTAACTGAATTTGCCCGTGCTGGAAATGGTTAATGTATCCCCTTTTTCAATATGTTCTAGAATAGCCTAAATTTTTATAACTGCGCAAACAATTGTTACTAATATAATTTCAAATATCCGCTACAAATATATTAAAAATATGTTAATATGCATATGTATGGAAAAACAAATAAAAAGCAAAATTGAGCACTAGCTATTTGGCGACGCTCGTTTATTCGACAAATAAAGAATTTAGTTGCAATTTGGCTCAATGGCGAGCGGCAGCGAGAACTCTGTGTTAAGCACATAAACGTTACCTGTCTGTAAAACATTTTTCTGCCATCCTTCAAAAATTCTTCAATATGTAAAAAATAATTTAACAGACAGATCGGGCAAATATTAAGATGATGTCCACATTCCTTCATTTACATTTATAAAAATATGAAAGTTCGCATAGCCGGTGATCAGAAGCTGTGGATTCAATGTGTGAAACAGCCGCTGTTTTTTGACAACATCCTCTGTTACTCCATTCCCAATTAGTTTAGAATGTACTATATGCCACCTCCTCGTTATTAAAACTCCATTGCATAAGTACACCTGTACATATTTTAAAGTTATTTCGTGTAACACTATAAATGGGAAAATATAATTATTTTTTTTTTAACCTTCCTACCCTGTTCAAATTTTACTTAATTTTGATAAAAACATTTCACACCAGAATTGTTATTTAAAATAATTTAATATATTTAATTGACTTATTTCAACTTTCTTTATGAAAAAAGTTCTGGTTCGAATCGTATAAAATAAATTATAGTTATGGGTCGATTAGACCCATTCAGGGTAGGAAGGTTAATCTTTAGTAACATTTTTACATATGAAGTTTATGTAATAAAATCAGATCGGAAAGTTACAGTAAAAATAATTCATATTCAATATTATTTGTCACATTAAGAATAGAAATCACAGATGAGTAGAGTATTCAGTTAAAGATTCTAAGTGTAAATATGTAAAAAATGAGAACTATACATAATCGAAACAGACAATACAGATTCTGCATATAACAATCCGATTTACTGTAGAAAATAATCAAATTAAACTGAATCACACGGTAAATAAATAAATGTTGAGAACTTAAGAAGGTGTTCTTTTTTTATGCTTTTCGGCTCCAGTTCACATCAGGAGTTTTATTTTATTTTTCAGCTTCTATCACTTTTATGTTTTTCATCTTCACTTCAAATTAGGTCTTCCATGTTACGAAATGAAATTCGTGCTCCAGTGATTTCTTTCCGAATACTTGTTAATATAAAAATTCCCGAAAATACATTTTCACGAAAACGTTTTTTAAAAACTTTAAACAAAGATACCTTTTAACACTCAAGGAACGAAAGAATTTTATCAAACTTGTCGGTAAAAACATTTAGACTTGATAATATTTTTTCAGGCTCATTTCGCTTGTAAATTTATTTAGAGTATCGTGTATTAACGATTTTCTAAAGTATTTCTTTACGGTTTTTGTTATTTAAGTTATATTATCATTAATAAAAATATAATTTTAGTTATACTAATTTATTGTTAAATTTGAGAGTTACTTCCTCATCCAAAAGTCGGGAACTTAACTTCTATTTTGGCTTGATGTGTGTCATATGATACTTTTGGCTGAATTAGATAAATGCAATTTCCGTTTCTTATGCAAAAATATATTGTACGGACATGAATTATTAAAAGAACAAATTTAGATACGCCGTGTATATGTACACATAATATAATTTTCTACATTCCTAATATTATTTAAATATCAATAAAATATAAATAGTAAAATATATTAAAAATGTTTAATCAGTTAAGTTTTTTAATTTGTCTAAATATTCTCAAGTATAATTGTAGGTATGTCTTGTTAAAATAAACTGTCATATTTGAATATCCCCAAAGACAATAAAGTTGATTTTTTTGTAATAAATGAAGTATTCTACAAAATTTAAATTACGGAAAAGTCCCGGACCTATTTTGATGTTTAATAACTTATAAAATTATAAAGATAGATAAAATTAATAACATAAATTGTTACATAGATTAAAAAAGTTTCATTACCCTTCTCAATGAACTTCCACGTGTGCCCCCTTCGTCGCACGGAGAATATCAAGTCGATAGTCAATTTCACGCTAGGTAGTGGAAAGCATGTCGGCCAGGGTTGCCAGTGGGCTACTTTTTTAAAATTTCAATTTCTTGGTTGTCACCACTTTCGTTATATGGTAAAATTTCATATGCTTTCAACTGTACTAATATGTTATTAGTTAAGGGAAATTTTATCGTTTTAAAATAGTGGTGCAAATCAAGAAATCCTAATTTAAAAAAAAGTAGCCCACTGGCAATTCTGATGTCGGCATGTGCGACGAAGCATGTAAAACAAGCATTTGTGACGAAGGGGACACATGTGGAAGTTCATTGACAATGGTCATGAAACTTTTTTGAGTCTATTTAATCATTTATGTTATTAATTTTAATCTATCTTTATAATTTTATGAGTTATTAAACATCAAAATGGGTCCCCGGACTTTATAATCACCCAGTATATTTTAAATAGGTCGATAAAGGACTGCAACATTTCAAAAATAATTATTTAAAATTGCTCGACATATATTTCATAGATATAGGACACAACATGTTATTTTTCATTTTTTAATATGCATATATTCCTATATATCTATTTTAGTTACGCATATAAATCATAATACTTGTCTTATATGCTTCGTTTTCATCATCAGTATTTGTCGGAAATGGCATGCCACTCTTTTGCACAAATGCAGAAACAATTATGCACATATTTCTAAAGTTACTATTTTCTTAAAGTTTTAAAGAGAAATAAAGTTTTAGCATCAAAAATTCTTCTAAAGATTCTTCTTCCTCTCAAGATTTTTACGATTATTTATTAAATAAATAAAAGCACACCAGAAAAGTACTGCCGAAATCTATTATATTTTGTATATTTTATTTTATTTAAAAGAAGAAAATGAAAGCTTCAAATAGCAAACAAATAAACGGATGGGAATTGCGGAAAATAGATTCTAATGTTTATCGTCGGCTGGTCACGTTCTAAGTTTTTTGTTGTGAAATTTCGATTTGTTCTTCAGCAATATTTTGTGAATAGCTGGAAAATGAGTAAATAAAAGAATGTTTCGTGCTCTTGTAAAAGTGATTTTGAAAGATTCTTTAAAAAAAAAATATTTTTTTTAAAAGTAGAAACGAAATTTTACACTTGGAGTCAGAAAAAACAAGAATTTTTATTAACTCTTTGCTGGTTACGTACTCCTCCGAAACACAGACATATGCTCTACGTATTTACTCAGTTGTCAATAATTTTATAAAAAAATATTCTTTATTAATTTTCGACAACAGAAGCTAAAGAAAATACCTAAAAATGTGATTGTAAAATATAGAACAGCAAATTTGTTATAAAAACAAAATCGTGTATTTGAAGTTTGGGCTGTTATTTTTCGACACTCGACCGCAGTGGTTAACCCCTTAACCCCGTCGCGATGGGAGTTTTTTACGAAATTTTTAATGTTTTGTCACCTGTTTAAAAAACAGAAATTTGTTCTTTCTTAAATCGACAAAATGCTCCAATTGAATAAACCAAATTTCACAGTATAATTTTACCGGTGGAAATAAACAAGAATTCTTAAGCCCTTTTTACGGCACGTATACGTGTCACTCCTCCCCAAGGGGTTAACTATTCCCTTCTTTTCCGTTCAATAAATTAAAAAAAAAAAAAACGTTTTTACACCACTATTATTTAAATAAAATATTCGTAACATTTAGTTTAAACATTCTCCCTTTAAATATGCGCTTTACTACATGTTTATTCACGTACTTAATTATTTTTTACTCTTTTTTTCTTTATTTAATTATTAATAGATAATCTTTAACTTTGTGGCCACCTGCCGCATTTACACATCCCTAACGCCTCAGCAATACGACTTACCTCTATACGGGATGGCAAGTTGCTACGCAACTAGGTAATCCAAGAAAGATGATCACCTTGTTCCATTGTCCCATTGCTCCTTTAAATAGCACGAATTTATATTTAAAAAAATAGTGGTGTGAAAAAGGTTTTAAATGATGAATTAAGCAAATTCGTCCTCTCCGAATGGCGTACGGGCAAATCAGTTAAGGAGTTAAACGACTGCCATCGAAATACTCAAGGCCTGAAAACAAAAATTATGACATATCCACTAATGGGCCCATTTCTATATAACGTTGGAATTTACACCGGAAAATTTTGAATAGCAATTTTCCTTTATTTTATTTGTGGTGATTTTTTTTATTTGTGTGATCATCTTATAACACAATAATATCTTTTTCAATTTATTGGTGAAAATTCGGAATCCCTAAATAAAAATTCGGCAAGATGCGGAATGCCATAGTGTTGCCATAGTGTTGCGGCTGTCGGCCTAACCGTTCGGAGTTTTCGTGGTTTTCTTCGAGCCTTGCGTAAATACGGGTTAGGTTCTCTTAGAAAGACCCCCACGAAGGGCACTCCCCCCTGGTCCTATATCCCTAGCGTAGATAATCGGACGACAAAAATAAACCCAACCAAACCGAGGTGTTATCCGATTTCTGACAGCGGGAGGTGTGAAACTGGTAGCTATTGAGCGCCGGTTGGTGACAGTTAACGGGGAGAAATGTGTCTCTGACAAGTCTGTCAAAAAATGAAGTACCCGTTTTCGTTCAGCCATACACTTGGAACTGGCCAAGTTCAAGTGGGAGATGTTGGACCATCGGCCTTATAGTCCAGATATGTCTCCCTGCGATTTCCATGTGTTTGGTCAACCGAAAAACATCTGAAAGGGAAGCGTTTCAACTCGGACGACGTACTCAAGGACGCTGTGAAGGACTGGGTCTCTTCACGGCCACGGGAATTCAAGGAACAAGGAATCCTGCGGCTTGTACATAAGTGGGATCGTTGTACTCAGGCCTATCGTGATTATTTTGAATAAAGTCTACATTTGTACCCACCGTGTTGTTTCGTACCTTTTCATTTAATCACCCCTTGTATATCACGCGATATGTTTTAATTTATTTTAAAAATAATTATTTTATTTAGGTATGTAATCAGGGTGGCGAGTGGTAAGATAAAAACACAGTCAGAATAGATGATAAATACCAGTAAGATTTAGTAAAAGATAAATTTAGTTTATATTATCTCTTTATGTCAGCGGTTCCCAAACTTTCTTGATTCGCGACCCACCTTTCAATTAAAAAAAAATTCGCGACCCACCCAAGATAAAGTTTTATATCAGTGCAACAATTTTTGTAAGATCTCTATACTTTTGGCTAATCCTATCAAATGAAAAATGCTAATTCTCGTACGGAAGATACATTTTCAATAAAAACAAGAATCGTCAATCTCAATGCGTGCAAATGAATACTAATTAAAACAATGTACAAAATACAAATGTAGTTAAAAATACGTTTAATTATTATAAAAACATAACTTTGTTATCAATGAGATTTCTGATATTGGTGTTTACCAATTTAGGATCATATATTAACAGGCAGTTTACCTCAGTACTTTTCTTTCAAAAACAATAAAATAAAAAAAGCATGTTCTCATAAGCATGAAGTGTTGAATTGTTGTGTTCAAGGACCTTAAAGCTAATTTAAATATTTCTGGATATTCTGTTCGTAATTTTTCTCCATCTATCAGGAAATTAAAAAACTTCTTTTTAAATATTATTTCCTATTGGAATTGTCATATCTATTTAAATGGATTAAATAAAAGATATATTTTGATCACAAACCTCGATTGTTGCGCGACCCACCAAAACAACTGCCGAGGCCCACCAGTGGGTCGCGATCCATAGATTGAGAACCGGTGCTTTATGTTATTTTAAGTGTTTTCTGTAAGAAAAGACTGGTAGTTTTCTGTTTTCTTGACTCTGTTTTTCCAGGTTTTCCCTGATCACACGCCACCCTGTGTAATTGATAATATTATTATTGTGTATCTGTTTCTACATTTTACTTTCCTGGTAAATAGTCGGGTGTTAATTTTCTTTCCTTACACGAATAAAAAATATGTGAATACATAAAAGTATTTTCGAAAAGTTTTGTATTCCTTAAAGTTATAACCAAGGAAAGGTTTAGGACTAAAAATACTTTTAAAAGTACAGTTTGTTTAAATATTTTTGTTGTTATTTATCAAATAAATAAAAACACAGCAAGAACATACCGCTGAGAGCTATTGCATTCCATATATATTTTCTTTTTTAAGAAGAAAAGCAAATGGTCAAATAGCTAACAGACAAATAAATGGAACATTGAAAAATATATCCTTATGTTTATCGTCGTAAGGTCACGTCTTGAATTTTTTATTGTGAAGATTCGATTTGTCCAAGAACAATGTTTTGTGAATAGCTCCGAAAGAATAAATAAAAGAAAGATTTGTGTTGTTGTGAAAGTGATTTTAAAAACTTGTTTAAAAGGTATGACTACTCGTGTTTTTTAGGTGCGTTTGAAAATATGTAAATACGAGCACCTATATTCGTAGTTCAGTTTGTCCGTTCGTCCATCTGTACGTCCGTCTGTCCGCTCGCATATAAAAACGCAAAAACTACTCCACAGAATCATTTGAAATTCAAAATATTATTAAACAATTTTGTCGAATCATTTAAAATTTTATGAAAATTGGATATATAGTTCAATTACAGGGGCACTCAAATGTATACCGTTACGTTATGGTCAACGTAATAGAGAGATTTCTTTCGAACATAATAAAATTGATATGCGTCTATTAAGTATATACTATAATATACATTTTGTATGATCTGTGGAGAAAAGAATATTTGTTATTCATTTACCGGGCCAAACAAAAGTATTCAATTTGTCAGTGGTAAAGGGCGAACATTGCTTGGGGCGCGTCTTAATTGTATTAAACTATTTAACATTTTTTGAAATTGATAGAGGTTACTGCGGATTACTACAAGCTATTTCCTGAATAATAGCAGACAGATAATATTTACAGGAATACACAACAGATTTCAGCTACTATACTGTACTTTAAATATTCTATACACTAAGATCTGGATATTTTTGAAAAAATTCCTTATAGTACGTACGCACCTCATTTGTAGGATTGGCGTGCTATTCCCGACTTATTTAACTAAAAAGGAATCAAATTAATCTTTCAGAAATTTTAACGAATGGGTTAGAATAAAATGATTCTTCATTTATGTTTTTACGGTTAATATAATTTACGATCCAGACAGGTATAAATATTAGAATAAAAACCTACAGATCTTTCAACGATAAACCAATGACCTATTTGACCGACGTTCAATGTAGCTACGGGCCCTGATTACTGCACAGGCCAACTAAGCCGTGGCTTTGGGCCCAATGCTAAAAAAGGCCCAAATTTAATGGAATTCAGAAAAAATTTCTTAATATTGCATTTTTTTTGCAAATATTTTCTCAATAATCTAGGCAAGCGTATGATATTATAATGATATCTTACGAATATTCCCAGGGGAGGAGTAGCTAATATTTTGATGCGAGAGTGCGCTGGGCCTTGGGCCCACTACAACCTTAATCAGGCTCTGTGCAGCTATGACTAAGGAAGAGATGGCATGCATTACGGGCGCAAATAAAATATAAATTGGGATTTTTTTTTATTACTTAAAAATACAAATAAGAAAATTATATATTATTTTTCTATATAATCACCGAATTTCAAAACACTTTTTCCCCAACGGATTGGATGTGCTTTTATCCCTTCATCATAAAAAAAGAGGGGCGTGTCTCCTCCCAATCGCTGACGAAATCGTCGACATAAATATTAACACCGAAACTTGCACCTCCAAATGCTTCTTTAACCCTTTCCGGCACGAGCAAAATCTGTAATAAAATGAGAAATAATCGACTGACACCGGAATTCACAAACGGATTTTTTAGATCTTTTGAATTCCTTAATTTAAGGTTTTACTGTAAAAGCAAAATTTTACTAAAATATTACTGGTGCCGTTTGCAAGTTTGGAATTAAAATTAGGTATCCCAGACCGGGCACAGTGTGCCGGAAAGGGTTAAAAGACAATAACGTGCGATAATCACGGGAAATAAATTAAGACAAAGAAGGGATCTTCCAGTATTGTTCAATGATGTCCTCCAACTTTTCACAAGTCAGACTTGCTGTATGGGGATGCGCATTATTTTGAATCAAATACACTTCTCTGATCGGAAATTAACGTCTTTTGCGCCCATATGCATGTTTTGATTGGTCAAACAGCTGGCACAAGTAGATAGCCTTACGAGAATTTCCTGAACGACGATAATGTTTTCGTCAATCAAAGTTGTTGGGGGCCGCGGACATGAAGTCTGTTTTGAAGTTATGCTTGTTCGTCCTCAAACTTTCTGCGTCCGTCAAATATGTTCGGGATGTAAGCAGGGGCGATTGCTAGTTTTATTTCCCCCCATAAACTAGTTGCTTTTCAGTGTGTTTAATTTGTATACTTTTTAGGTGCGTTCGTAATTATGTAAATACGTAGCACCTATTGTTGTCGCTCAGTCCGTCCGTCTGTCCGTCTGTCTGTCCGTCCGCATATAACAACGCAAAAACTACCTAACCGAATCGTTTGAAATTTAAAATACATAATTATAACATAATTTTGTCGAGTCATTTCAAAGTTTATGAAAATCGGATGGATGGATCAATTACAGGGGCAATCAAAAGGTTTCCGTTACATTACGGTCAATGGGGAAAAAAGTTTCAAATGCATTGTAATTGTTTGAAATTTAAAACATATAATTATTGCGTAATTTTGTCGAGTCATTTCAAATGTTATGAAAATTGGATGCATAGATCAACTACAGGGACAATCAAAAGGATTCCGTTACATTACGGTCTATTGGAAAAAAAAAATTCAAATGCATTTTAATCGTTTGAAATTTAAAACATATAATTATTACGTATTTTTATCGAGTCATTTCAAATATTATGAAAGTCGGATGCATAGATCATTTACAGGGACAATCAAAGGTATTCCATTACATTACGGTCAATGGGAAAAAAGTTTCAAATGCATTTTTATGATGTTACACTCATTAGAACATAATAGAATTGGCCTGAATCTATGAAGTATATACTAAAATATGCATTCTGTACAATCTGTGGAGCAAAGAATTTTTATTATTAAATTACAGGGCCACACAAAAGTATTCCACTACATAATGCTTTACGGGGAAACATTGTCTGGGGCGTGTTTTAATTATTTTCAACTATTTCACATTTTATGAATAATATATACGTTTCTGAGGTGTAATAAAAATTACTTTCTGTATATTTACAGGAACACGAAAAAGATTTCGACTACTGTACTGTATCCGATGTACGCTCTTCTATATCAGCAAGATTTGAATATTTTTAAAACTTCGTTATCGTACGAACGCACCTCATTGTGCAATTTCCAACTTGTTTCTTTTAAATTTGTCCGGTTAAAATTTCTCTCATTTTTTCTTTTTCTATTGAGAGTCTAAGGCATTCGGGACGCAAGTAAAGTCGTTTGACGCTATTCGTGATCCCTTATCAGTGACAGCTTTATCGCGCAAAAGAGTGTGACTGTTCGGGACGTGGGTAAAGAGTCTGTCTGCCATTTGGTTTTCTTCACACATATCTCCCCAAATATGCTTGAAGTATTCGTAAGATTTCAGCCGATCTTACGCTTTTCTATGTCAGAATTTTAATGATAATACGCTGTGCAACGTTGGGATGAATCTTTAGCTCACTAATCGTGATGCCGACAGAGGGACGGAAAGAGTAACACCATGTTTCATACGGGTACTGTTACTTTCCCAGTGAAATACCAGCATTTCTTTTTATAGAAAAAAAATGATGAAGCGCGAAAATTCGCCTTATTTAATGAGTGATTTTCTATAAAGAATACTGATGCAGAAGAATTTCCTGGTCTTAAAATTCCAGGAACGGTACAAACTCGACGCATACATAGTCATGTGACATCTCCACCTACAACTCGCAGAGGTTTTAGAGTCTTCAGACCTTTCTGCATAAAATCCGATTCATATTTGGGTCATCCTAGTATAACGTCTACCGTTTGCAAGTGATGTTACAGAGTATAAGGTCACAAAATGAATATTCTCGTCCAAATTATCTTAATAACTGGGCTCCTTTTTAGCAAACTTCTGCTTCTGTTTCTCAATTTCACAATAATTTATTTAAAATTAATCTTTATATTCATCTGACAGCTAAAAGATATTCATAATTCAGTTCAATTTCTGATTAAACCTATTTCTAAGAAGCCCTTTTCTGAAAATTGTTATCAAATTTCTGTTTGTTTTTATTTCTGGAGGAATGCATCATATTTTCTAACTTTGTTTGACTCTGAATTATTTTTAAGGTTTTTAGCACAATTATTCGTATTAAGTTCTTGTTAAAATTTAGTCAATTTTTGTCGTAAATTTTCGAAATCTAATGAATTATTTTTTTTTTCAATTGCATTTTTCTTTAATGTGTATCGGAATAATTTTTAAGGTTTTTAGCACAATTATTAGTATTAATTTCTCGTTAAAAGCTAGTCAAATTTTGACGTAAATTTTCGAAATTTTCTTGTGATTTTTTTAAAATCTGAATTTTTCTTTCGGGCATTTTTTAAAACACTCATCTTCACATTTTTCTGTCTTTCTTGATGTTTCGAATACTTAATTGGTTTTATTATATCTTGTTCTTGTTCTAATTACATCTTATTCGGATTTTTTTTTTATCTTGGAAGACATCTCTCTAACTTTCTATACAATTTAATAATTGTTTTTTTTTTCTGCTAATTCTTGTTTTAATTACATCGTATTCGGATTTTATTTCTTGGAAGATCTGTCTAACTTTCTATACAATTTAATAATTGTTTCTCTTTCTGCTAATTCTTGTTTTAATTACATCGTATTCGGATTTTACATCATGGAAACATCTCTTTAACTTTCTATACAATTTAATAATTGTTTGTCATTCTGCTAATTCTTGTTTTAATTACATCTTATTTGGATTTTATATCTTGTAAACATCTCTCACACTTTCTATAGAATTTCCTAATGGCTTGTCTTTCTGATAATTCTTGTTTTAATTTAGTTTTCAAAAATGTTATTAAGTTTTTGGATTCCGTTTTTTTTCTGACAAAAATGTTTCTTCTATTAGATTACATCAAATTGTAACAATTTATATTTTCTTTCAGCTTTTTTTTTAATTGGTCAGTTAAATTATCATTTTGTAAATGTAATTTTTTAACTTGTGAGTTACAAAAATACAATTTTTGAATAAGCAGATACTTATTTTCTTTTAGAATTTCTGAATTAATAGTGTACAAGGTGAGATTATAGGTGTTGTATTTAGAATTTAAAGTTATTAATTTGTATTTTTAACATTCACTAAACAATAATTTTGACACTTATATAACTTATATTTATTTTATATCTTATATTACACTTATATAACTTATAATTATCAGGAACAATTACTAAGCCTCTGTGCTTTTCTTATCCCCCCCCCCCCCCCACAAAATGTCTTACAATGCTCCTTTAAAGTTAGACTGTTCCTACGGCAAAGGTCATAATAACATAAAACGAAAAGTAATTATCAATATTTAAAAAAGGAACCTTTTAAAAACCATGTAAACTAAGCATGAATAAAACTCTTTATAGTTTAATATATATCTTACCTGCGCTTAAATTTTCGCTATGTTTCTTGACATATTTTTAGAAACATCCCCAAACTAAAATCCTTGCACTTCCAAAACGTCAAAAATTACTATGCGGTTGTCACAAAATCGAAAATATCTGCAGGCCGAAAATGTCTAATATTTTTTCATAGACGTTTTTATTTCAATTTTCACTATTTTTATAAAACTTCCTTGTAATTATTTTATTTAAATACCGAGTCTTTTAGTTAAAAAAGAAACTGCTTTCAATGACACATCGTGCCATATACCATATGCACGATGTACCCATATGGTATATGGCACAATGCCCATTTGCCTATACGTAAAAAATATATTTTCTTAAATGTGCTGTAAATATGTTGACGTATTTTTAGAAGTATTCTCAAGCTAAATTCTTTACACTTCTATAGCGTCAAAAGCTATCATGCGATTTTCATGAAAAAAAAATTGCAAGCGAAAAATATTTGTTATTCTTTCATGGAAACAATATTTTTACTTTCCTATACTTTTGTAAAATATACTTGTACACAAAGGTATTAAAAGAGTGCAGAAACATATCTTTTTTTTGAACTTTAATCTTTTATCACCTGCTTTTTAAAAGTGTAATCTTTTGCCTAACTTAATCAGAAAAAAGTTCGGATTAAATATTGTAAAATTTACAATAAAACTTTATTGGTGACAAAAATATATCATGATTAAAATACGGATGCAACGAATGGTACGGGCAAATCATGATTGGCGAAAACACGTTGTCCATATGACGTTCGGGCACATCAAGAGGCCGTTAAGCATTTGCACTCAGTAACGTGATTCTCACTGACCACTAGTGTCCCGCGTAAATGCGTGCTCCAAATGCTCTTGGCAATAGCAGTTTAAACTAATTTTCTTCGCTTTTTCATTTTATCCTTTTATGGCTTCACAATAGTCAGTGAAAAAGACCCGGATGACAATGTAAAGTCAATGGGAGCGTTCTTTTCAAATACCTCACTGAAATTAATTTTTTTTTCAATTGGATAAACAAGTGAACAAGTTAATCTGTTTCTTGGACTTCCTAGTTGCTGAGCAACTTTACATCCAGGATAACATGATACAGTGTTTTTCAATGCAATGGGAGCCAAAAAGATGTTTAGACGTGGCTGGTTGCTACAGAATAAAGAATAATAAGAAAAATATACATAAAAAAATTACAGTATAACTTAGTACATAAAAAAAGAAAAAGAAATGAAAAAAAATGTTCATTTCATCACAAACTGAGCTAGCCAGTCCATAAAGGCGAAGAAAGCTGCCGCAGGGGAAAAACCGCCTCAATGTAAGAAAAAGACCCTTTACAGAGACCATACATTAAGTTTAACAGAAAAAAAAAATAACAAACAGTATTATATACAAAAAACGCAAAAACAATTGGATAGTTGAGGACTATCCACAACCGGTCTATTTTTTACTTTTTTAATTTTGGTGTCAGATTAAAAAAAAAAAAAGAAATATTTTAAATTTCAAAACCTGTTTAAACCAGTTCTGAAATTGAAACTGGCATAATATAAAAAAAATGCAAAATCGAAAGAGTAAAAACTAGGCCGGTTGTAGATCTTCCACAACTGTCCTATGCAAAAAAAAAAAAAATAAATAAATAAATAAATAAAAAAAATAAATCATGTAAAAATATTAAAATTTGAACTATGAGCGTATATTATGAGCGTTATTAAAAACAACGCTCCCATAGACTTTACATTATCATCCGGGTCTTTTTCACTGACTGACTAGTGTTGCGTCTTAACTCCAAAGTATTTAGCCTCCCAATTTACGATTGACACCTGACAACACTAGTGGTGAGTGAGAGTCACCTGTCGAGTGCAAAGGGTTATTCCTTAGATGCATATTTGCATGACTTAACCCTTAAATGCATAGGATAGAACGCGTTCCAAAAAATGCGCAATTTAAAGAAGCAGAATTCACACCAGAAAAATCTAAATAGTAAATTTTTCTTTATTTAAATTACGAATGGTCTGTCATTAAGTAGAGTAAAAATTTCTCTTTTAAATTTCTGGTGAGAATACGGAATATGTGGATAAAACCCCCAATAAATCGGGAACACTTATGGTATCGAGAATGATACATTATGCATTTAGGGGTTAAGAATAAGTTGTCAGCAACCACTATGCATTAGGAGTACTAATTATGTAAAAAATACCGAAACATTCTACGAAATAAAAATAAAAATCTAACTTAAAATTTCTTGTTCAAACTTTTCTTTTTTTTAAATACAGGCATGAAAAAGACATTTCTAAAAGAATAATCCATTCATTTAAAGGTAAAGTTTTACAAATCAAAATATTATATAAATTAAAGTATTTAGATTCATAGTTATTAAAATATTTAATAATTTGCTATACATTAATTACGACAGTAGATTTACTTGTATTAAAAATATGAAAAACCGTAAAAAGGCTAGCGAATGATATGAATAAAATATCTCTGTTTTTTTTTTTCATTATTTTTCCTGCGTAAATAAACCTTTTTGAGAATCCTGTATATTTTTTAGAAGCCAAATAAAAATTCATACATTTAAGGGTATTAACCACTTAATCGCCGCGACCGTGACATTCATGGGCTACACGTTTCATGGCTTTTATTCAGAATTGTTTGATTCACATCAGTTTTATAAAAACGTGTAGTTGGTTTCCTTCTGGCATCGTTTCATTTGCTCTTTAATGAGCTCAACACTTTTTTTTTTCAAAAAAGTGGATGGAATAATGAATTTGAATTTTTAAACCGTAATTTAATGCGACCATTAAGTGGTTAAAAAGGAATCGCCTTTCAAAGACATTCTACCATATACGAAAAAGTTGTTACATGTAGTATTTATTAAATAAATTTGTTTGTTAATTATTGTCAATTTAACGATTATGAAATAGGTAAAAATGGTAACATTGCTTCAGAAACTAAATTTAAATGAAGAATGTTTTGTTTCTCTTTAGAAATCAATAGTAGTTATTTTTTTAACGCAAGTAACATTGAAATATTGTAGATATATTTATGTGGAGAAGATTCTAAAGATACGTATTCTAAATTAGATTAGTCCATTTGATTATTTAGCTATATACCATTCAGAGATCACTAGTTTCGTGAGCAAAAAGTTAAAAGTTGTCTTCTTTAGAAGAAACATACATGGATAACACTGGAAGGTAAGACAAGAGTATATTTGTAAAAAAAACATGCTCAAGTTCTGAAGAAAATAATAGGAAAGGAGATTTATTGGAATACATCATATGATTGCATTTCTTTTACGGAAAGTATAAAATTAAAAGTCTCGACATTTTTTAAAAATAGAAAACCCCACAACTTACTAATTATATTACACATCAAATAATTTTAAAATTATTATTACTTCTAGGAAAAAGTCCAAAAGTTATGCACGACAAAGTTTTCGTACCATTAACCCTTTCCGGCACACTGTGCCCGGTCTGGGATACCTAATTTTAATTCCAAACTTGTAAACGGCACCAGTAATATTTTACTAAAATTTTACTTTTACAACGAAAGCTTAAATTAAGGATTTCAAAATATCTAAAAATTTCATTTCTGAATTCCGGTGTCAGTCGATAATTTCTCATTTTATTACAGATTTTGCCCGTGCCGGAAAGGGTTAAAATGGGCATTCACAAGATTTCAATTGCACTTATATTTATTATAATCTTCATCATATTATGTACAGCTTTTATATTGAGAAGTTTTTAAGCTTCTTACCCTGTTGAAAATTTATTCAAACTTTATTAAAATATTTTACACCGGAATTGTTTTAAATTCATTTAACATACTTATATAACTTAAATAATTGCTGTTTTTATTTAAATTACTTTATAAAAAAATTTCTGGTTTGAATAAAATGGACGCATTATAGAACTAGGGCGATTAGACCCATGCAGGGTACGTTAACCCTTTCCGGCACACTGTGCCCGGTCTGGGATACCTAATTTTAATTCCAAACTTTCCAACGGCACCAATAATATTTCAGTAAAATTTTGCGTTTACAATAAAAGCTTAAGTTAAGGAATTCAAAATATCTAAAAATATCGTTTGTGAATTCCGGTGTCAGTTGATAATTTCTCATTTTACTAACAGATTTTGGCCGTGCCGGAAAGGTTAATAGAACGTACTACTACAGCCAAAAAAAAAAAAAAAAAAAAAAGAGGGAGTGGTTAATGAAATAATTCATAACTTCGCATATTCCTAAGATTGCAAATCCGCTTAAATCTATTATAATTTTCCTTAATACTGCACATAATTTTAACATAACAAGTTTTGATCTGAACAACACTGACAGGAAAATATAGGGAGGTAAGAAAAAATTATTGCATTAACAAGATTCTGACAAAAACAAAAATCTAACAAAACAGCCAGATAAAATTGTTAAACTGGGGCTATTTGATATCTTGATTTATTATTTGTTGAAGAAAGTGCATGAAAATTTACTTAGCCAGAGCTGCCAAGTCTCCGGCTTTTTGGATACCAGTATTATAATACAGAAAATGATATTTTAATTAATTGGAACATTTAGACGATTTAAAATAACCAGATTTTCTCTAAGATTTTACCGGTGTGGAAAAAGCCGGAGACTTGGCATCTCTGACTTAGCAGATACACATGGGATTGTTTTTTTTCATGTAGACACCAATACATTTTCATAGATGCATACATATGTTAATTATACAACAGTCTGAACCAAAATTTGCATTTCCAAATCATAAAAAATTTATAAGAAAATGTATTTGATTTCTATGAGGTACGTTTTCGTTTTCATTTTGAAATTTTGGTTAAATAAATTTTAGGTTGACAGATATTTCTCTTGGATTAGGAATAATTAAAAGATGTTGGTATCAATCATAGCTCCCAACTCTTACGCATTTTTACTACCACTAAAATTGTACAGAGATTTCCATTTGTCTAATCATACGACTTCGACAAATAATTAACAGAATATTTACTGTTAAAATTTTGTGGTAGGAATATTGCGTAAAAGTTGGAAGCTATGCATCTATGCATTTTTTCACAAATAATAGAAATTATTTTCAGACTTATTTTCAAATCTATTTTAATTCGAATCAGGCTGATAAATTGTTTGTTATCTTCCAAAATTTTACGAAAAATTAATTAGATTTTCTATCTAAGATTATTAAAAATGCAACATTCGATATACGATACATAACATTTTAACAATATATTAATTTTAACTTTTAAAACTAATTTTGTTACAAATGCGCTTTTCACATTAAAGTTTACTTTTTTTTAGAAAAATTAATTATTGACCATTTAATGATTCATATATTTTACCCTAATTCTGCTGATTGTAAAATTATTAAAGACTTGAAAATCTTAATTATCAATCTAATTTTCAACACTTACGCGAAACGATTCTATCTAAATTAACATTGAAAATTTTAATCGATTTAATCTTATGGTAATTATGTTTAACAAAGAATTTACTTTTTAATATATTAAGCTACCTGGAAAATAGCATTATAATTTAAATTAAATTTAAAAATCCATTAGTGAAGTTCATTTATCGAAAACACTGTTGCAATAAAAACAATTAACGACATTATAAATAAAAGTGATAAATTTAATCCTAGTTTTATAATACCCTTTTCTTTTAATTATTATTATTTTATTTTAATCTTATACATAGTTTTCAAAGCATTTTTCAGATACACATGATTTTTTTTCTAATTCATCATGTATTCATTAGATTATTATTTTGAATTATAGACCATGCATTTTAGATCACAAAAAAAATGGATTAAAAAATGATAATTCGTTATACTTTACTATTCCTAACAATTTAATTTTAAAAAATGATAAAAAATGAACATCTTTAATTCGATTAAAATAAATAACATCCTTTAATAATTATTTTAATGATAAAACTACATTTGAAAGGTACTTGTGAAAACTTTGTTATAGTACGAACGCACCTCATTAGTCACGCTTGACATGCATTTTCAGATTTTTACTCTATTAATATTATACTCAACTCTGACACATCATGAATATTCTTGATCTTAGACTATTTTATTCTATACTATCATTTTTAACACAATCAAACTAATCAAACTTAATTTTTAATGTATCCTACGAATTGAATACTTCGAAATGCGCGAAAAAAAAGCTTTTTTCCTTTATTTACGATTTATATTGCCGAGCTGTCTAAATGACAGACCAGATGTTATGACCAATAAGGTTATCCGAGCGAAAAATCCCAGCCTGCGGTCGCCCAGTTAGCTTAACAAGTAAAGCATTGGCCTTGTAAACCAAATACAGTCGAGCCTCTCTATAACGAAATTCCATACATCGAATTTCTCTATATAACGATTTTTTAGTAAGAACGGTCCCGTTTTCGCATGATTACATTAAAAACAGTCTCTATAGAGCGAAATATCGATCTCCATATAACGATTTTTTTCATAAATTGGTCTTAATTTATTTCGTTTTAAAAGACTTCGAAATCATATGAAATCAATTTTCCATCACTCTTTTTTCAAACAGCTTAAATAATTAAGAAATAAAATGTTAGGATAATAAAAGAAATTTAATAAAAGATTATAAACATTTCAAAACATAAAAAATAATATTTGTACAAATGTCACACATTAAATACGATTTTTAACATCATTCTCTATACATCAAATTTCTCTATATATCGAATTTTTTACTGGAACGGTGGATTTCGTTATATAGAGACTCGACCGTATCTCGGTTCGATTCCCGGCCTAGGCTATTTTTCGCTCATTTGGAAGTATTCAATTCATATGTTATTCTATATTTAATTACATTTAGCGCATTGCTTGCATCGAAAATCAAAAGATAGAAAAGGAAAAGTGAAACATAATTATTGAAAACTGAAATATAACGTTAACATGAACAAATTTGAACCAACAACAGAACTCTGATATATCATCTATTTACATGCGCCACAAAGCACTCGAGATTTTTCACTCCATAATGCATCATTCAACTAATCTTGCTTTCATTTTTTTCACTCAACTGGTAGACGGCAGGTGCTGAGTTCGAACTCAACCGCGGCCGTCGGCCAAACCATTCGGAGTTTTCGTGGTTTTCTTCGAACCTTGCGTAAATATGGGTTAGGTTCCTTTAGAAAGGCCACCATGAAGGGCACTCTTTCCCAGGGCCTACATCCATAGAGTAGATAACCGTCGACTAAAATTAACCAATTTTTTTTTTTTTTTTTTTTTTTGTTCATTAGTGTGAAATCCTATATTTGTGCGTATATATTAAATTACAACAACATTTGATTTTTATACGTACTCAGCATATATATATGTATATATATGTATGTGGTTCTGTGTGCGTGTGTATGTATATAAATATGTATATACATATGGGAAAATAAATATGAAAATATAAAATGAAATAAATATTTTAAAATTTATTATAAATCTGATACAAAAGATGAAATGTGGTTAATTTAAATCTGCTGAAGTTATTTCATTAAAATGCAATGTTAAAATAATATAGACTTCTTAGGTGCATAAATATCGCATATAAATTAGGATATTTGCATATCAACATGCTTCCGATATGCAAGTTAGAAGTACGCCCAACACAAACCAAAGAACACATTTTTTAAAAAATAACCTTAAACGAAGTGCACCTTACCTTTCACAAGGGCAACTGTCACCCGTCGAAATTACCTAATTTTATCCAAACAAACAAATGGCACCAATGATATTTTAATTATTTTTTTTATTTTATAATGAAAATATGTATCTTTATTTTAGAAGAGCATAGTACATTCGCGAATGTACTATGAATGAATGAATTAGTAAATGCTGAGCATGAAGGACTTCTCAAGAAATAGCCTTTCGAAAAAGAAAACCGTTCTGCGAATTAAATTTGAAATAGGTGGCGTCTATGTAGAATGGTTTATTAGCGGTTGACCTACGCCTGCTGCCATTTTGTCATTTAGTTCCAAAATCATGATTCAGTATTAAGCCATTCGTGCCCAGCATCTTTTGCGTAAATTTTATTTGGTTGGCACCACTATTTTTAGAAGATTTAAGTTTAGTTCATTAATCACGAAAATGCATCATTTAAATAAAATAATTATTGCTTTTCTTTTTTCCTGGTGTCAAAAACAGTGCTGAATGCACCTTTTGAAGCGTCCCTAAAAGGGGACGCTAGGCACTAATGGGTTAATACATTGCATGAGTCCTCCTCTGTATCTATCTTCATGCCCAGCATTTAACACGGACTCAAGAGTTAACCCGAGTTAGTGAATATGGGAGTTAGTTCATTAATACATTCTGTTGTCATTCAATTATTTCATCATTTTACGAAATCTTAGGAAAATATCTTTTAAAGTTCTAAAGAAGTTTTATAAAATCCTATAGTATTATAGGCTGTTTTTCTATAAGCTTGTATGAAAACTATAGAAATACCAATGGGAGTTAAATAGAAATGTCTGTAGAGAGAAAATGTTTAGTAGAAGTTTAATGGAAATTTCTGCTCTACAGACATTTTTATTGAACTTCCAACTTTTCCAAATTTTATGAAAATTCCAACAATACCAACCACATGCACAAGTCTTTTTCACGAAATTTTGAATAACAGCAATACAATAATAGTAATTTTTCCTTATACATTAGCTGCCAACTTTTACACATTTTTCCTACCACAAAAATTTTATAATAAATATTGTGTTTTTAATCGTCGAAATCTTATGATTAAACAAATGGAAAATTCCTATACAATATTAGTGGTAGCAAAAATGCGTAAAAGTTGGCAGCTATGCTCACATACGTTCTTGTTGTAATTTGTTATTATCTAACAATAAAATTACTATTAGAAATCCTTCTATAATAAAAAAAAACTAGTCTTAAAAGGAATGACTCCTGGAATGATGCTGATGTGTAAGGTTTCCGGAAATAACGCGTCCGGACGGACCACTCCTTCCATGAGTCGAATAAACCAATCAGGAAAGGGCTCCGTCTATGTATCGCGAAGCGATTCCAACCGGGATTGCAAAGCAATACCGAACGGAATCGCGAAGCTATTCCATAGGATATTGGCGAGGGCTGCAAGCAGGGGCAGCCTACAACTTGGAATCGCTAAGCGATTGCGCGGGGGGTTGGCGAGCGTAGCGAGCAGGGGGGCGGAGCACCCCTATAGTTTAAAAGAACTGCATAGCTGCCAACATCTTCCGCTTTTTTGGCCCGGAAAAATTTATAGAAAATTTTAACATTTCAAATCGCCGTTATCTGCCGATTAAATAAATCAAAAATTTCTATTAAATTTGCCGGGGCAAAAAATCAGAAAAGTTGTTACAGTTGATGGAACTGTAACTGCTCATTCCAATTATGTTTGGGGCGCTGCACTCCAATTTGCCACCCCCCCAAAGGGGAACTTTTTAAATTTTTATCCACAGCACTCGTGTTGCATATCTTTAGAAAGGTCTGAAATTGCCTTTTCCTATTATGGATGTCTTGTGTGTTCCTCTCCGCTCTGCCCCAAGGGGGGGGGGGCATTTTTAATTTCTTTACAACACCAGTCGTGTGACACATCATTTGAAAGGTCTGCAACTGCTCATTCATATTATGGGGTATTGGTGAGTGCAGCAAGCAGGAGCAGCCTAAAACTTGGAATCGCGCGGGGGGGGGGGGGTTGGTGAGCGTAGCGAGCAGGGGGGCGGAGCCCCTTTGTGATATATATTAAAAATAATGTTTTCGCATAAAATGAAAAAACGTAGTAGCATTGGCATTTCTTTGAAATAAATTTTTGTTAAGAGATATTTTCTGTTATTTGCTTTTCGGAAATGTTCAAATTCAACGTAATGCATGCCATCAAAAGAATAGCATTTTCCTTAAGGGGATATATTCAAGAATTACATCAATTTATAATTATTTATTCCGAAACATATTATTCAAATAAGAATGTCTGAGGAAAAGTCTATAAAATTCAATAGAAATGAAGGATGTAATGCTGAAATTGTTTTTTTTCTTTAAAATATCAGCCGACTCAAATGAAATTAAATAAAATTATATGATAAAAATAGAGTTTCTGTGCAATTTACTTACATTGTATGGAATCGAGAACATAAAATCGAAGAAGTTAATGTTCTTATCAATTTTTATTTATTTAATTTTCAGGCAATTCTATGTTATTAAAAAAAAAGTAGAATTGATAATATGTTTTGCCTAATCCTATAAAGCACATAAGTAAACATATATTTTTTGAAATATTTGATTTTACTGTTTTCACTGACTTTAGAAATAATTAAAAAAACTGAGTATAGAAATAATTAAAAAAAATAGGAGTTTTATCAAAATGTTCATTTTTTACCATTTGGATCGACCTATATTATATTTATGATACAGCAACAAAATTTTATTAATCAAACTTTCGAAAATTAAATATATTGTATGAAAACGAAAAAAAATAATGTTATTGAAATTATATGTTACTGAAATTGCATGTTTTTAAAATTATATGTTATTGAATTCTACGTTCTTGAACAAATATTAGAAATGATAAATATTTAAAAAAAAAATCATAAAATGAAATTTTGTTTTAGCATTGAAATTATTTCGAAACGAATTTCCGTTAAAATATATTTTCTATCTTTATGTTTTACGGAAATGCCGAAATCAACGTAATGAATGCCATAAAAAGAATAGCATTTTCTTTAAGGCGATATATTCAATATTTACATCAATGATTAATATTTTGTTTCGAGATAAATTCAAATAAGAATGTCTGAGGCAAAGTCCATAAAATTCAATAGAAATGAAGGGTGGAATGCTGAAATCGAATATTTTTCTTTGAAATATCTTCTGAAAAAATCAATTTAAATAAAATTATTACATAAAATAAAAATTCTGTGTTATTGTAACTACATTGTACTAAATCGAAAGAGTTAGTGCACTTATAAACTTTTATTTATTTATTTTATCCTGAGACAATTATACGTTATTGAGAAAAAGTAGAATCGATAATTTGCTTTGTTTGATATTACACAGTCAACGTGTAAACATATATATTTCTTTTTCTAAATGATCGGCTATTGTTTATTTTCACGAAGTTCGGAAATTAAAAAAAAAGTGTGTTTTTTTTCAAACAGTTTATCATATCAATTAGGATCCACACGTATTTAAGATTATAATAAAGTAACAAAAATTAAATAATCAAACATTCGAAGATTAACTACATTGTATGAAATAATAATAAAAAATAATTTTCTTATCAATTTTTATTTATTTATTTATTATATCCTGAGACATTTTTATGTTATTGAAAAACGTAACCTACATATTAGAAATGATTTACATTCTCAAAAATCGCAGCAGCATCGGAATTATTTTGAAACGAATTTCCGTTAAGAGATATTTTCTATTTTTTTAACTCTTCGAAAATGCTACAATTCAACGTAATGGATGTCATCAAAAGAGTAGCATTTTCCTTAAGGGGAAATATTCAAGACATACATCAATAGATACATATTTTTTCGAAACGAATTATTCAAATAAGAATGTCTAAGGAAAAGTCTATAAAATTCTATAGAAATGAAGGACGTAATGCTAAAATTATATTTTTCTTTGAAATATCCACCGAAAGAAATGGATTTAAATAAAATTATTAGGTAAAATAAAAATTCTGTGTTATTGTAACTTACATTGCTGGAAATCGAATAAGTTATGTTTCCATTAATTTTCATATATTTATTTATTTATTCTATTCTCAAACACTTCTATATTATTGAAAAACTAGAATTGATAATATGGTTTTATTAATCCTACATAGCCCATAAGTAAACATGTATATTTTTTCAAAATGGTTGGTTTTATTGTTTTCACTGAATTGAGAAACAAACAAACAAAAGAATTTTATTAAAATGTTCATTTTATCAATTTGGATCCACCATATTTATGATCATAATACTGCATCAAAAATAAATAAATCAAACATTCTAACATTAACTACATTGTATGAAATCGAAAAAAAATGAAAAAGTTAATGTTCTTATCAATTTTTTTTATTTATTTTATTCTGAGACAATTGTACGTTATTGAAAAAAAGTAATCTACATATTAGATATGATAGATATTAAAACAAATATTTTCTCATAAAAGGAAAAATCGTGGTAGAGTTGGAATTACTATTAAAAAAATAGAAAATATCTTTCGTTAAAAAACTTTTTCTATTTATTTTTTTTTTTTACTTTTCGGAAATGCTCAAATTCAACGTAATGGATGCCATCAAAAGAATAGCATTTTCCTTAAGGGAATATATTCAAAACTTACTTCACGTGATACATATTTTTTCGAAACATGTTATTCAAATAAGAATGTCTGAGGCAAAGTCCATAAAATTCAACAAAAATGAAGGATGTAATGCTGAAATCCTATTTTTTTCTTTAAAATATTTGCTGAATGAAATGAAATTAGGGTACGCACAGTTCTACCACTAAATTTTAAGAATAGAAAGTTAAGAATTTTCAAAGTGTTTCACTGCAGAAAAATATCGTAAAATCTGAGAATGAAAGTGGGGGTTACAAATGTTGTGGTTTAAAAATTAAATGTAAATTTTCTTATTTTTAATAGTGGTGCCAGAGTCCTTGGAAATTCCAAGGAGTGTGCGAACCTTGTGAAATGAAATAAAATTTAAGATAACTTCTGTGCAGTTTAGTTACATTGTACGGAAAAGCGAAAATAAAATCGAAAAAGTTAATATTCTTATCAATTTTTTTTTTTTTTTTTTACTTTCAGGCAATTTTATGTTATTGAAAAAAAGTAGAAATTATAATATGTTTTGCTCAATCCTACAACGCCCATAAGTAAACATATATATTTTTAAAATTTTTGGTTTTATTGTTTTCACTGAGATTAGAAATAAAGAAAAACATTAAAAAATACGTGTTTTATCAAAATGTTCGTTTTTTCTATTTGGATTCATGGATATTTATCTATATAATACAGCAACAAAATTTTATTAATCAAACTTTCGAAGATTAACTACATTCTATGAAATCGAAAAAAAAGGGAAAAGATAATGTTCTTATCAATTGTTATTTATTTATTTCATCCTGAGAGAAATCTTTGTTATTGAAAAACATAATCTACATATTAAAAATGATTTTAAAAAAAAGAATTCTCATAAAATGAAAAACTGTAGTAGCATTGGCATTACTTCGAATTAAATTTTCGTTGAAAGATATTTTCTATTTTTTTACTTTTCGGAAATGCTCAAATTCAACGCAATGGATGCCATCAAAAGAATAGCATTTTCCTTAAAGGGTTATTCAAGACTATTCTCTACAATGCTATTCAAGACTTACATCAATTCATACATACTTTTTCGAAACATACTATTCAAATAAGAATGTCCGAGGCAAAGTCCATAAAATTCAATACAAATGAAGAATGCAATGCTGAAATCGTTTTATCTTTAAAATATCAGCCGAATGAAATGAAATTAAATAAAACTATAAGATAAAATAAAATTTCTGTGCAGTTTAATTGCATTGTATGGAATTGAAAAAATAAAACCTAAAAAGTTAATGTTCTTATCAATTTTTATTTATTTATTTTATTTTCAAACAATTCTATGTTATTAAAAAAGCAGAATTGATATGTTTTGATTAATCTTACAAAGCCAATAAGTAAACATATATTTTTTGAAAATGGTTAGTATCATTGTTTTCACTGAGTTAAAAGAAAAGCGAGTTTTATCAAAATGTTTTTTTATCCATTTCGATCCACGAATGTTTATAATACAGCAACAAAAATTAATTAATGAAACATTCGAATATTTACTACATTGTACGTAATCGAGAGAGTAAATTTGAAGAAGTTAATGTTATTTTCAATTTCTATTTATTTATTTATTTATTTTATTTTCAGACAACTCTTTGTTATTGAAAAAAGTAGAATTGATAATATATTTTGCTTAATACTACAAGGTCCATAAGTAAGCATATATATTTTTTGAAAATACAGTCGAGTCTCTCTATAACGAAACTCTATACATCGAATTTCTCTATATAACGAATTTTTAGTTGGAACGGTCTACTTTTCGCATGATTGCATTAAAAACAGTCTCTATATAACGAAATATCTATCTCCATATAACAAATTTTTTCATAAATTGGTCTTAATTTATTCAGTTTTAAAAAAGCTTCGAAATCATATGGGATCAGTTTTCCACCAATTATTTTTAATTTATCGTTCAGTTCTGAGTATTTTTTTATTACTTTTCTCCTCATTCTTTAAATCCAGAGAATTCATCCCCCCCCCAACACACCTTTCCACATCTTTCTCGAAACCGAGTCAATTGCATTGTTACACATATAAGAGAGGAATCAATGAGAGGTACATAAGAGAGGCCTTCAAATGGAGGAAAATGTTAACTATAATTTTTCATTCCTTGCTAATATTTGAGCCTTTTTTCAAAGCATAAGAATTTTAAAATCAAAAGAACAAAAAATTACAGATATATTTGTCTGAAATTAATGCAAGTCTTCCTTATTTGATTTTTAATAAGCTTTCAAATAAATGTCTGTCCTCATTTTTTGAAACAATTTAATAATTAGGAAATAAAATATTAGGTTAATATTTACTTTTAAACATTTCAAATTCTTAAAAAAATATATATTGGTTCAAAATTTACACATTAAATACGATTTTTACACCATTCTCTATACATCGAATTTCTCTGTATAACGAATTTTTTACTGGAACGATGGATTTCGTTATATGGAGACTCGACTGTAGTTAGTATCATTGTTTTCACTGAGTTAAACGAAAAGCGAGTTTTATCAAAATGTTTTTTTATCCATTTCTATCCACGAATGTTTATAATACAGCAACAAAAATTAATTAATGAAACAGTCGAATATTTATTACATTGTACGTAATCGAGAGAGCAAATTTGAAGAAGTTAATGTTCTTTTCAATTTCTATTTATTTATTTATTTATTTTAATTTCAGACAACTCTTTGTTATTGAAAAAAGTAGAATTGACAATATATTTTGCTTAATACTGCAAGGTCCATAAGTAAGCATTTAATTTTTTAGAAAATGGTTGGTATCATTGTTTTCACTGTGTTAAAAGAAAAGCGAGTTTTATCAAATTGTTTTTTTATCCATTTCGATCCACGAATGTTTATATTACAGCAACAAATATTAATTAAAGAAACATTCGAATACTTACTACATTGTACATAATCGAGAGAGTACATTTGAAGAAGTTAATGTTCTTTTCAATTTCTATTTATTTATTTATTTATTTATTTATTTTATTTTCAGACAACTCTTTGTTATTGAAAAAAGTAGAATTGATAATATATTTTGCTTAATACTACAAGGTCCATAAGTAAGCATATATTTTTTGAATAAAATAAGCTTTTTAAGAAAAAAATATCAACCGACTTCAAAAAAGCGCTAAAAAGAATTAAATAATTCAATAAAATTCTCTAATGACAAAACGTTATCCAATAAGCACACATCGGATATCAGGTACCGGCATAAAAAACGGTTAAATTTAATATGTATAATTTAATATCCACCAAACATAGATTTTAGAGATAATATTATTTTACAAGAGATGAATTGACATATTTATGATTTAATTTATGAATATATACATATAAAAAGTAATGAATTACTTTTTGAAGTTGGTGCCAAACAATCACAATCGATAATGATTATCCCCATTTTAATTATGATACTAGGCATAATTTAACTACAATTCTTAATATACATTAAATAGTTTGGCACCAACTTCAAAAAGTAATTCATTACTTTTTATATGTATATATTCATAAATTAAATCATAAATATGTCAATTCATCTCTTGTAAAATATTATTATCTCTAAAATCTATGTTTGGTGGATATTAAATTATACATATTAAATTTAACCGTTTTTTATGCCGGTACCTGATATCCGATGTGTGCTTATTGGATAACGTTTTGTCATTAGAGAATTTTATTGAATTATTTAATTCTTTTTAGCGCTTTTTTGAAGTCGGTTGATATTTTTTTCTTAAAAAGCTTATTTTATTTCCTACTTTTTAGTTATGCATACCGTAATACATAATTATGTATACTGGCACGCGATAGCTCTTTGCAATGCATTACTAATGTACGCACTTTGCTAAGTTCTGATGTATTCAGTTTACTTGTCACTGTTTGATTGTCAACTTTTCTGAAACCACTTACAATATCGGTTAGTATCATTGTGAATCTTAGAATTTCTTTGTATGGTAACTTCTTCAGACAAAATCTGCCACTTCGAAAAACTACAGCATTTATGAAATCTTAGTCTGCATCGAATCCTACGGTCATCGAAAGTGGGTATCAAAAGGTGACAATCCATCAAGTAAAGTGTCCTTACACATAAGAGCGCGACATAGTGTTCCATATATGAGCACGCAGCAAAATGACTTCATATATTAATGTATAGTAAAATGCTTTTTTAGTGCAGTCAGTCAAAAGTACTCCCCCTTCACTCAGAAAAAGGAAAGATTTTAGCAAAAATCGCACTATGCTTCAATCGATAAACAGCAACAATCTAATACCTATACAGGCAATAATGGCATCGGAAATGAGCAGTGGCGATTCGACGAGGAATCTGAAACTCATAACCAATACCTGGCTGCCTCTGTAAGAGAGTGACAGCATTTGATTCCCAAATATTTCTTTTATAGACGCTTTTGTCCCAACTACACTGTTAAAAATTTGAAACTTTTGCTGTACACTGTTAAAAATCTGCTGCATTTTTTTGCTACGCACACCAGCGCTTGTATAGGAAACGGTTACTTGACTGTATTAAGAAGCATTCTCATAGGTCGCAGTAGAGACATTATATACAAGCGGCGGAGTGCGTTGCAACAAAATGCAGCAGATTTTTAACAGTGTATCATCACTTCACCGCTTACATACACTGTTAAATATCTGCCGCATTTTGCTGCAACGCACTCCCCTGCTTGTATAGAAAACGGTTACTTGGCCGTGAAATGGAGCTTTCTCATTGGTTGGAATAGAGATATTATATACAAACGGTGGAGTGCGGTGCAGCAAAATGCAGCAGATTTTTAACAGTGTAGAAAACGATTAGTTAAATGTATTATGAAGGATTCTCATTGATAAAAATAAAGATATTCTGTAAAAGCGATGGAGTGACGATGCAGCAAAAGTTGCAAATTTTTAACAGTGCATTGCATTGCCAGGCATTTTTTATTATGGAATTTGATGATGATTTCCTGGAAGAATTCAATTGTACTCGTATGAGAAGTTAACAAGATTGACGAAAATTGCCCGCTCATCAAGATGCTTGGTGACTCGTTTTTGTCCAGAATCGTTTCAACCAATTATGTACTGTACTACTTGTGTCGTCATATTCATATCGAGGAATCCTACTCTGTAAAAAATTTGACACTTTTGCTATATCATCACTCTATTGCTTTTATAGAAAACGATTACTTCACCCAATTACGAAGCATTCTCATGGATCAAAAGAGAGATATTCTACAAAAGTAGGGGAGTGACGATGCAGCAAAAGGGTCACATTTTTTACAGTGACACTGTAATCGGAAATGAGTGGTGGCGTATTCGATGAGGAATCTGAAACTCATTACCTATACCTGGCTGCCTCTATAAGAGAGTGACACATTTCATTCCCAAATATTTCTTTTACAGACGCTTTTGTCCCAATTACACTACAAAAACTTGCCTTTTGCTATATCATCAGTCCACCGCTTTTATAGAAAACGATTACTTTACTGTGTTATGGAGCATTCTCATTGGTCATAAAAGACATATTCTATAAAAGCTGTGGTGTGACGCTGCAGCAAATGGGTCAAATTTTTAACAATGTATCATGGAGCATTCTCATGGGTCAAAGGAGAGATATTCTATAAAAGCGGGGGAGTGACGATACAACAAAAGGATCAAAATTTTTACACTGTAAAGTGTACACTGTAAAAAATTTGGCCCTTTTGCTGCATCGTCAATCCACCGCTTTTATAGAAAACGATTACTTCAGCCTATCGTGGAGAACTCTCATGGGTCAAGAGAGAGATATTCTATAAAAACGGGGGAGTGATTATGCAACAAAAGGGTCAATTTTTTTACAGTGTACACTGTTAATAAATGTGAACTTTGTCCAGTTAGGATTTCACACTTTGAAAAAAAGATCGTGTGTCTATGTAAGTGTAACTTAAAAACATGAAAAATGAACGTTTCTAATTGGTCGATTGCTTCGAAAAGATATTGAATTTTAATGTTTTAATTTTTAAAAAAGTTCTAATCAACAGATTTTTATGAAATTTGAATGGGACCACATGGGCCCCATACGCTTTCAAACAAAAAAAGAATTATCAAAATCGGTTCATATTTACGAAAGTTATGCGTGAACAACAAATACATACAGGTCGAAATCATAACCTCCTCCTTGAAGTCGGTTAAAAAGGTTATTATCATTGTTTTCACTGAATTTGGGAGAGGAAAAAAAGTAAGAGTTTTATCAAGATGTTCATTCTATCCATTTCGATCCACCATTATTTATGATTATAATACAGCAACAAAAATTAGTTAATCAAGCATTCTAACATTAACTAAATTAAACTCAATCGAAAAAATAAATTTGAAAAAGTTTATGTCCTTAACAATTATTATTTATTTGTTTTATCCTGAGAAAATTTTATGTTATTCAAAACGTAGTCTAAATATTAGAAATGGTATATATTAAAAATAATGTATTCTCATAAAATGAAAAATCGTAGTAGTATTGGAATACATAGAAACAAATTTCCGTTAAGAGATATTTCTATTTTTTTTTTTTTTTTTTTTTTTTTTTTGGAAATGCTCAAGTTCAACGTAAAGGATGTCATCAAAAGAATAGCATTTTCCTTAAGAGGGTATATTTAAGACTTACATCAATTGATACATAATTTTTCGAGATATATTATTTAAATAAGAATGTCTGAGGCATAGTCCATAAAATTTAATAGAAATGAAGAGTGTAATGCTGAAATTGAATATTTTTCTTTGAAATATCCGCTGAAAAAATCAATTTAAATAAAGTTATTACATAAAATAAAAATTCTGTGTTATTGTAACTACATTGTACTAAATCGAAAGAGTTAGTGTACATATGAATTTTTATTTATTTATTTTATCCTGATACAATTGCACTTATTGAAAAAAGTAGAATCGATAATTTGCTTTGTTTGATATTACACAGTCCACCAGTAAACATATATATTTCTTTTTCTAAATGATCGGCTATTGTTTGTTTTCACGGAGTTCGGAAATAAGAAAAGTAAAAAGTGTGTTTTATCAAACTGTTTATCATATCAATTAGGATCCACACGTACTTATGTTTGTAATAAAGCAACAAAAATTAATTAATCAAACATTCGAAGATTAACTACATTGTATGAAATTATAATAAAGAATAATTTTCTTATCAATTTTTATTTATTTATTTATTTTATCGTGAGACATTTTTATGTTATAGAAAAACGTAACCTACATATTAGAAATGATTTACATTTAAAAAAAATGCATTCTCAAAAATAAAAAATCGCAGCAACATTGGAATTATTTTGAAACGAATTTCCGTTAAGAGATATTTTCTTTTTTTTAACTCTTCGAAAATGCTACAATTCAACGTAATGGATGCCATCAAAAGAGTAGCATTTTCCTTAAGGGGAAATATTGAAGACATACATCAATACATACATATTTTTTCGAAACGTATTATTCAAATAAGAATGTCTAAGGAAAAGTCTATAAAACTCTATAGAAATGAAGGACGTAATGCTAAAATTATATTTTTCTTTGAAATATCCACCGAAAGAAATGAATTTAAATAAAATTATTAGAAAAAATAAAAATTCTGTGTTATTGTAACTTACATTGCTGGAAATCGAATAAGTTATGTTCCCATTAATTTTCATATATTTATTTATTTATTCTATTCTCAAACACTTTTATATTATTGAAAAACTAGAATTGATAATATGGTTTTATTAATCCTACATAGCCCATAAGTAAACATGTATATTTTTTCAAAATGGTTGGTTTTATTGTTTTCACTGAATTGAGAAACAAACAAACAAAAGAATTTTATTAAAATGTTCATTTTATCAGTTTGGATCCACCATATTTATGATCATAATACTGCATCAAAAATAATCAAACATTCGAGCATTAACTACATTGTATGAAATCGAAAAAAAAAATGAAAAAGTTAATGTTCTTATCAATTTTTATTTATTTATTTTACTTCCAGGCAATTCTACGTGATTATAATACAGCAACAAAAATTAGTTAATCAAGCATTCTAACATTAACTAAATTAAACTCAATCGAAAAAATAAATTTGAAAAAGTTTATGTCCTTAACAATTATTATTTATTTGTTTTATCCTGAGAAAATTTTATGTTATTCAAAACGTAGTCTAAATATTAGAAATGGTATATATTAAAAATAATGTATTCTCATAAAATGAAACATCATAGTAGTATTGGAATATATTGAAATAAATTTCCGTTAAGAGATATTTCTATTTTTTTTTTTTTTTTTTTTTTTTTTTTTTTTTGGAAATGTTCAAATTCAACGTAATGGATGCCATCAAAAGAATAGCATTTTCCTTAAGGGGATATATTTAAGACTTACATCAATTGATATATAATTTTTCGAGATATATTATTTAAATAAAAATGTCTGACGCAAAGTCAATAAAATTCAATAGAAATGAAGGAATGCTGAAATCGATTTTTTTTTGTTTGAAATATCCGCGGAAAAAAAATCTATTTAAATAAAATTATTACATAAAATAAAAATTCTGTGTTATTGTAACTACATTGTACTAAATTGACAGAGTTAGTGTACTTATACATTTTTATTTATTTATTTTATTCTGAGACAATTGTGCGTTATTGAAAAAAAAAGTAGAATCGATAATTTCCTTTGTTTGATATTACACAGTACACAAGTAAACATATATATTTCTTTTTCTAAATGATCGGCTATTGTTTGTTTTCACGGAGTTCGGAAATAAAAAAAATAAAAAGTGTGTTTTATCAAACTGTTTATCATATCAATTAGGATCCACACGTATTTATGATTATAATAAAGCAACAAAAATTATTTACTCAAACATTCGAAGATTAACTACATTGTATGAAATAATAATAAAAAATAATTTTCTTACCAATTTTTATTTATTTATTTATTATATCCTGAGACATTTTTATGTTATTGAAAAGCGTAACCTAATTATAAGAAATGATTTACATTAAAAATAATGCATTCTGAAAAATGAAAAATCGCAGCAGAATTGGAATTATTTTCAAACGAATTTCCGTTAAGAGATATTTTCTATTTTTTTAACTTTTCGGAAATGCTCAAATACAGCTTAATGGATGCCATCAAAAGAATAGCACTTTCCTTAAGGGGGTATATTCAAAACTTACATCAATTCATACATATTTTTCGAAACATACTATTCAAATCAGAATGTCTGAGGCAAAATCCATAAAACTTAATAAAAATGAAGAATGCGACGCTGAATGTAATGTTTGAGGCAAAGTCCATAACATTTCAATAGAAATGAAGGATGTAATGCAGAAATCAAATTTTTTATCTTTGAATTATCCGCTGAAAAAAAATCAATTTAAATAAAATTATTATATAAAGTAAAAATTCTGTGTTATTGTAACTACATTGTACTAAATTGAAAAAGTTAATGTTCTTATCATCTTTTATTTATTTATTTATCCTGAAATAATTCTATGTTATTGAAAAAAGTAGATTTGATATTTCATTTTGCTTAATATTGCACAGCCCATAAGTAAATATATATATTTATTCTTCAAAAATGATTGGCTATTTGTTTTAACGGAGTTCGGAAATAAAAAAAAATAAAAAATGAATTTTATTAAAATGTTCATCGTATCAGTTAGGATTCATACGTATTTATGATCATAATACTGCAACAAAAATTAATTAATCAAACGTTCGATATCTTCCACATATGTTATTCATTAACATTAACACTAGAATTACTGGGAATTTTACTTAAGGGAGACCCGAACCCCATTTCGTCAAAAAATCAGCAAAAGTTCAATTTTTTTTTCTCAGAAAACCATAAAATACATATTTGCGAATATCCATGCAAAATTTCAGAACTCGGGGAACCTTGGAACAGGTAGAAAATGAGCTTTTTAAATTGTACTCACTATAGAGTTTAAAGGACTAGCGGCCATTTAAATCGTGTTTTCCTGAAAATGACTTTTTTCATATTTTGCCTAAGTTCAAAGTACTAAGGCTCAGTGGTAAAATGATTTAGAAACAAAGTGTTTATGTTTTTAGAATCTTAAAAAAATTGCAACCAAAGTAACGAGAGATATATTTTTTAAACTATTTCAAAAAATTTTACATAAATTGGTAAACATGAAAATTATAACGAATTTAAGGAAATTTACCATGTGTATTTTTATTTTTATTTTTTTAGCCGATTAAAATAGAAAATTAAAAAATATCTTTCCTTAGTTCTTTTCTATATACTATAACACTATTTAAGAAATTTTAGTAATACCAAAATATTGAAAATTGAATGAGGAGTAGTAATTTTAAAAAGTGTATTTTTCGACAAAAAAAAAATCATAAATATTCCCATAAAAATATACATTTTAATAAAAAGGGAATTTTTTTGCTAATTATTCCTTACAAGAAGATTCTTAAATAGTACACCAAAATTCATTACTTTAAAATCAATAATAAAAATTTGGGGGGTTTTGTTACGGGTCTCCCTAAGTTTCATTAAAATAATTATCACCTGAATTTTTATTTTAAAAATTTTAAATTATATACACAAGCTTGTTTTTATTTGTTTATTTGAATCCCCTTCTGAATTTTATACACATTGTTGCAAGCGATTCTTTTCTGGTTAATTATCAAACAGCTCTGCTACCAGCGATGTGGGACTTAAGTCCCAGGCTCTTCGGCAAACAATCTTCACATCGTCGTGTTTATTTAAAAGAAATTTCATAAACAAATTTCTGATTCGAACCGGTATAAATTCATTTGCTAACGGTGAAAATGACTGCTCGCCGTAATTCTAGAGTTAATTAACTAACTCTAAATACATGAAGACTAACTCTAAATTAAATAAAAAGAATATTGTCCAGAAAAAGTGATGGCATTGAGCAAACAGGCTGTACACACTAATTGTATATTACAGCATTATGTAATATTTTCCTTCGAAAAACAAATTAAGGAAGGAAATTCTCCCCCCCCCCAATTTCCTTTCTTTATACTTATTCATTTAATCCCCAAAGCTAGGTGATATGCCTTATCATATAATAAACCTATAACCGAAATTGGAACAAGTCGAATAATTCTGCATAAAAACTCATTTGTGGAATTTAAGAAGCGTTGCCCCCCGTTAACTCATTTATACTTAACCATTAAACATCCAAAACTGTTCAGAAATTCAACTTATCAGAAAGAAACTACATACGAAATTAAGGGTAAATCGGATAACTCTACATAAAACTCTATTTAGCTAACTTAAGGGCCGGTAACCCCCTTTATACTAAACAAACCACAACTAATTATGGAAGCTTCTTACCAATATGAACCTGTATCAAAAAATAGAAACAATTTGGTTAATTGTGCATGGAAAACAATTAACCTAAATTATGAGGGATAGTTATCCTTATCCCCCTTTATACTTATCCAAAAATTCCAAAAACAAATTAGGGAAATGCCTTTTCAGAACGAACCAATATCCAAAATGTTAAGCAAATCGGTAAATTTTGCATGAAAAACCCATTAACCTAAATTAAGAGGGGGGATTAACTCCCCCCATTCCCCCTCTTTAAACTTATCCAATGGACACCCAATACTAATCCTGGATACCTCATCAAAATAATCCTGCATCTAAGATTTTAATGAAATCTGATAATTCAGCATGTAAAACCCATTTATATAAATTAATGGGAGGGGCCCCTGTTCCCCTTCTTAATACTTATTCAATGAACACCCAATATTAATCACGGAGGTGCCTCATGAGAATAATCCTTGACCTAACATTTGAACGAAATCTGATAATTCTGAATAAAAAACACATTTATATAAATTAAGGGGAAAGTTTTGAACGAATTGATTGCTTGTTCAAAAAGCAATGATTTGTTTACGGCTTTACGCTTTTTCATTTGCTCAAAACGTTTTTTTTTCCCTTGATTGATTCTTTCCTTGATTTTTTTTTTCTTTTTTTTTTACAAAACGCTTATCAAGACTTCCTATTTTACCGGGTGTTCTTTTTGTCTCGTAGCAAGTAAAAATTATTTATCCTCTTCGGTTTTTATCATATTAAGGGCATTCGTGTGTGCAATATCAAAAAATCGTTCAAAGAATATTTAGCAGTTTTATTACATAATCATTTATTAAAATTAAAACTGAATTATTATTTTTTCCGTTTTTGTATTGATTTTTAAATTGATTTAAGCACGATTTTATGTTAAATTAGCTCACCCGTTGGCATTGCTCTGGTCCATTAAAATAACGCTCAAAAATTCGAATATATAATTAAAAATCGCTGAAAAATTTTAAAAACTCAACATGAATTTTAGGAAAAAATATTTATGCATTCGACAGTCTTACAGCCTAGTGTCATACTGTGACTCAATTTTGCGATGACTGGATATGTAACTTAACCATTAATTTTAGTCTAATGTTTAACCATAACTTAAATATTAGACTAAAAAAATGTCAATTTTCTAATTTTTCAAATAATCAAACAGTGGTAGTGACCCTTAAAATTTGTTTTAAAATTCCGAAATTTTTCTGGAGATCTTTTTTTATACATAGAACAAAATAAAGGGGCGCCCCACACAAATTTTAAAAGTTCATATTTAAGGACCACCCTCATATATATATATATATATTTCACGTACATAACAAGCCGATTTTTTTCTTCAAATTCTGGTGAAAATATGACATTTGTAAATTGAAATTTACTGGTTCCATAAACCTCTCAGTGACCCTGAACTGGTTAAAATGGCGAAATTTCAACTGTAACCCCTTGCGCAGAGATTTATTAGTACCGGGGAAATTCCCACCAGTAAATTTCAATAGAACTTTTTTTTTTTATTTAAACGACTTATAAAAGCGGAATTTCAGTATTATGAGAAAAGCAGGAATTCCTTTTTACTCTTTGAAAGTTACTTCGGTGGTAATTTATGTTATGTAAACTGTTATGAAATTTAACCCTTTCCAGCATGCTATGCCCTGTCTCGGATAACTAATTTTAATTTCAAACTTGCAAACGGCACCAATAATATTAATATGGATGTTTGTAAACAAACTGGCTTTTTTCGCGACAGCTCAACTTGTGGTTGGCAAAAATTCGAATTAAATTGCATTAGAAAATTCTGAACTAAATGTAATGTTTACGTCGATATAATAAATTTCATTTTATTGTATTATACGCAGGAAATAATACGTTATAAATTACTAACTCTCCAAGAATTATTATTTTTGGCAATTGCAAGTTGAGAAGTACATTCCTTTTCAGGTGCGTGACGTCGCATGCACATTACCTGTATTTTAATAAAATTTTGCTTTTACAATTAAAACTTAAAGGATTGTTAATTTAAAAAATGCCGTTTATAAATTCCGGTGACAGTCGATAATTTCTCATTTTATTAACAGTATTTGCTCGTGCCGCAAAGGGTTAAAACGTCTTTCTGAATTAACCTTCCGAAAAAATGATCAGATCATTCATTAGTAATTTAAAATATTTTTAAGTATCCCGAATGAAGTAGCTGTGCATTTTAAGTCTGAGTTCTAAAAGCAGCTTAGGTTCGCAAATTTAATTAACCTATTAGTGTTTAGCGTCCCTTTTTAGGGACGCTTCAAAAGGTGCGTTTAACACTGTTTTTGACACCGGTAAAAAAGAAAAGCAATAATTATTTTATTTAAACGATGCATTTCCGTGATTAATGAACTCAACTAAAATCTTCTAAAAATAGTGGTGCTAACCAAATAAAATTTAAGCAAAAAATGCTGGGCATGAATGGGTTAAGGGGGTAGTAAGGTTAATTCGAGGGGAAAAAAGCATATTTTCTATCATTTTTTGTAAGGATACAATTAATATTTATTTATTTGTATAATTATAGTATAATTATATGTCATTTAAAGAGTATTCTGTGAAATTTTCATTAAGAAATATTAAAAAATGAGCCGATGACAGCGAATCTTCGAAGACGTCCCAAAAAAAAGTTGATTCGTGGTGAACCGCATAACTCATGACTGGATCAACTGAAATTAAAAAACCAAATTAATTTATTTAGGTGATAAGTTTCCTCAGGGAACGCAGTCGAGTTTTTTTTTTATTATTATTGATTTTTCAATTTTTTACAAGGCTCGGAAGTCAAAATGCTGATTTTTCATAAAAAAAATCTGATATTTTGTTTTTTAAAATTAAGTTAAAGTAAAAAAATAAAAAAAACTCGACAGCGTTATCTCGTAATTTATATAAAGAAAGAGTGTGTAAAATTTTAAAAAGATCGGTTTAGTAGATTTTGAGCTACAGAGTTCACCGCGAATCAACTTTTTTTTGGGGACGTCTTCGAAGATTCGCTGTCATCGGCTCATTCTTTCATATTTCTTAATGAAAATTTCACAGAATACTCTTTAAATGACATATAATTATACTATAACTATACAAATAAATAAATATTAATTGTATCCTTACAAAAAATGATAGAAAATATGCTTTTTTTTCCCTCGAATTAACCTTACTACCCCCTTAATGTAGTATCACGAATGAAGTAGGTGTGCATTTTAAGTCTGAGTTCTAAAAGAAGCTTGTTCTCAAATTTAATTAAGAAAACAAATAAGCTAAGAAATCTAGACGCTTTACTTCATTTGCCTGCTTTCATGTTTCACTCACTTGAACTATTTGTATTGATCGTAAAAACTAATTTGCGGGCAAACAGAAATTACGAAAAACTATATCAGAAATTCAAAAACTGAAAAAAATGCACGTATTTTATAAGAAAATTTCTTATGAGCGATAACAAATATTTTCACTTATTGCGATAAAAATTCTCGAGATGCTGAGCTCGTATTTTAAAAGTTATTATTGTCTCTCTTATCCATATCTAGCACTATCAAGTTTGAAAGTTTTCTTTTGTGATCCTTAAATAGAAAAGAATAAACTGCAATATTGCTGAATTTTTGCAAAAATATTTTCCGTATACGTGAAAGAAAATTCTTCTTCAGCAAAATAAAAATCAATTGAAAAATAAAAAAGTGAATATATTTTTAAACATTTTAGTATTAACAAAAAAAAATCTCTATGAAACAAGAGCAAATTATTATTTTTTATGAGGTAATACTGAATTATTTTATAGATAATTCGCATATAGTATTTTATTAAAACTTGATTTTTATTATTTTAAATAGACAGTGCTATTAGAATGTACAGAATTATGAACAAAAAGGAACTAACATAAGCTTAACTCTATTAAGCGCAATGCATTTCGATCCCTGAAATGTTAAAATGGATGAAAAACACCGTAATTTTCAAATAAACTTATTTATAAACATAAAAAAAGTTATTTCTCACATTCATTTCCCACCCCCACCCCGTAAATTCTGGTGGAAATATGTCATTTAGGATTTTAAATTAAGTGGTTCCATAAACCTCTAACTGTTCCTGAACTGGTTAAAATAATGAAATTTCAACTGTAACCGCTTACGCAGAGATTTATTACTACTAGGTTAAATTCACACCAGTATATTTCAATAGAACTTTTTTTTTTATTTAAACGCCTTATAAATGCTGAATTTGAGTTCTTATAAGAAAAGCAGGTATTTTTTTTATATACTGTTGGAAAGTTACTTCGGTGGTAGTTTATATTATGTAAAGTGTTATGAAATTTAAAATGTATTTCTGAAATAACCTTCAGAATAAATGATCTGATCATTCATTAGTAATTTAAAATATTTGTAAGTATCAAGAATGAAATAGTTGTGCATCTCATGTCTGAGTTCTAACAGAAGCTTGTTCTCAAATTTAATTAAAAAAACAAAAAAGCGCAGAAATTTGGACGCTTTACTTCATTTACACGCTTTCATGTTTCATTTATTTGAACTATTTGTATTGATCGTAAAAACTATTTTGCGAACAAACAGAAATTACGAAAATCTAAATCAGAAATTCAAAAACTGAAAAAAATGCACACATTTTATAAGAAAATTTCTGAAGAGCGATAACAAATGTTTTCATTTATTGCGATAAAAATTCTCGAGATGCTGAGCTAGTATTTTAAAAGTTATTATTGTCTCTCTTATCCATATCTAGTACTTTCAAGCTCGAAAGTTTTCTTTTGTGGTCCCTAAATAGAAAAGAATAAATCTTCAAGAATGCTGAATTTTATGAAATATTTGAAATTAAAAATATTTTCTTTATACGTAAAAGAAAATTCTTCTTGAGCAAAATAAAAACTCAATTGAAAGATAGAAAATATAATTTTTTTTCTAACATTTTAATCTTAGCAAAAATAACACTTTCACTATCCAACAAAAACAAATGATTATGTTTTCCTTTTTTTTTATTAATAATGAAATAATTAGTAGAGAAAGTCGCATATACTACCCCAGTAGCCAGACAATATTGGGACAATATTGGCTACATCTTGGAACAATATATGCACATTGGCATGATATTGGCATGAAATATTGCTCCAATATTGGTATGTTTACATTTTCCCCTCATTTAACCAATATTTGCAGCCAATTTTATACCAATATTAGGGTTTCATTGGAAATATTGCCAATAAACGCCAATGTTGGTTAAATATTGGGGTTTCATTGGAAATATTTCCAATATCACGTCAACATTTGTACAATATTAGGAATTCATTAGAAATATTTCCAATATAACGCCAACATTTGTACAATATTGGGAATTCACTGAAAATATTTCCAATGAAATGCCGATATTTAACGAATATTGGCGTTTTATTAGTAATATTTCCAACAAATGAAATATTGGCGCAGCGTTGGATCAATATTGGTTTGCTTCTAGGGAAGAAACGAACTTTTCGAAAAGCTAACTCAGAACTTCAAAAATTGCATAAAAACAAACATTACTCGTATTTTATGAAAAAAGTTCTGAAGAGCGAAAACAAATGTTTTCACTTATTGCGATAAAATATCTCGAAATGCTGAGCTAAAATTTTAAAAGTTATTATTGTCTCTCTTATCCATATCTAGCACTGTCAAGTTTGAAAGTTCTCTTCTGTGATCCCTAAATAGAAAAGAATAAAACTGCAAGAATGCTGGATTTTTGCAAAAATATTTTCCTAATGCGTGAAAGAAAATTCTTCTTCAGCGAAACAAAAACCCAACTGAAAGGTAGAAAATTGAATATTTTCGTATAATATTTTAATCTTAGCAAAAATAACAGTTTCCTTATCCAACAAAAATGAATGATTGTGTTTTTCTTTTTTTTTATTAATAATGAAATAATTAGTAGAGAATTAGCATATACTATTTTATTAAACTTAATTTTTTTACTTTAAAAGGTTATTTCAAAAAAAATAAATAAATAAATAAATAAATAAATAAAAATAAAAAAATAAAAAAAGCTATTTTTTAATCGAAATTTAGTGGTTTCATAAACATATAGCCGCCCCTAAACTGGTTAATCCCTTAACAAGTTAATTCTTTTCCGTTCAATAAATTGAAAAAAAATCGGACTCGCACCACAATTTTTTAAATAAAGTATTCGTAAAATTTAGTCTCAAATTACCGCCTTTCAATAGTATGAAATTATATATAATAAAATAGTGGTGTCAAAAATCTTTAAATGATGAATTAAGCAAATTCTTATTGCCCGAACGGTGTACGGGCAAACAAGTTAGGGGGTTAAAATAATGTGACGTCAACTATAACCGCTTCCTCAGATATTTATTACTACAAGGGAAAATTCCCACCAGTAAAATTCAATAGAAATTTTATCTTTATGTAAACGCCTTATAAATAATGAACTTGAGGCATAAACTATGAGAAAAACAGGTATTCAATTTTACTGGTGGAATTTTACTTCAGGGGCAGTATATATTATGTGAAGTGTTATGAAATTTAAAACTTCCTTCAAAATTGACGTTCATGCTAAATGATTTCATGGTTTATTAGAAATTTAAAAGTTTTTAACCCCTTGCGGCGCGGTGATATATCTATGAAATCACATAATTTTAATTCCCAAACACTACATTGACAATGGAATTTTGGTAAAAAAAAAATTACGGTTTTTTGAATATGTGAAATGTAGCTCTATCTTATTTAAAAATAAAGTTGTTTTCAAATTCCAGTGTCAGTCGTTAATTTCAACACTTAAGCAATAAATTTGCCCTGCGCCGGAAAGAATTAAACATCAAGAATGAAGTAATTGTGCATCTTATTTCTGCGTTATAAAACAAGCTTCTTCTCAAATTTAATTAAGAAAACAAATAATCGAAGAAACTTGGACGATTTACTGCATTTGCAAAATTTATTTTTTCACATAAATTCCAATTATTTATATTGATTGTAAAATCTAGTTTGCGAACAAACAAACTTTTCGAAAAGCTAACTCAGGACTTCAAAAATTGAATAAAAACAAACATTACTAATATTTTAGGAGAAAAGTTCTGAGTAGCGAAAACAAATATTTTCACTTATTGCTATAAAAAAAATCTCGAAAGGCTGAATTAGTATTTTAAAAGTTATTATTGTGTCTCTTATTTAGCACCATCAATGTTTGAAAGTTTTCTATGTTATTCCTAAATAGAAAAGAATAAAACTGCAGGAGTGCTGAATTTTCGCAATAATATTTTCGTTATACGTGAAATAAAATTTATCTTCAGCAAAATAGAAAGCAAATTGAGCGATAGAAAATTGAATATTGAATATTTCTTTTCAATATTTTGATGTTAGCTAAAAAAATGGTTTCTATATCCAGCAAGAAAAAAATGATTACTTATTTATTTATTAATTTATTGTATAAATTACTATTGAATTATTCCGTACGATATACGCATAAGGTACTTTATTAAATTTGTTTTCTATTAATTGACCCCTTTACAACACGACTTTCTTCTATTCATGTTTGCTTGTTCAAGTTTTTACCGGCGGTAATCAAAACCTGTGGATCTTTTTTTCTTTTTAACTATTTGGAAAATAGTTGTTGTTCTAGGTAGAGAATTGGGAAATCTGAAGTATATCTGAATATTTTTATTGATTGAATTCCGCTCTTAATTTATTTTTTTTTTCCTGATGGGCTCCCAAATGGTCCGCGAATTGAACATCAGTATTTTTTAACAGAAAATTTCATGATATGTTTGCGCTAGAATCAATTTCCAAAAGTGGTTTCTTGACAATTTACAAGAAAAATCTAAAAAGAAAATTTCTCTAAGAAAATTCTGATGTTCATTTATCGGACCATTTGGGAGCCTTGTGATTGGTCCTAGTTTAATGTTCAAAAATGGAATACCTTTTGTTTATTTTATTCGTTTTCTTATTGGTCCAAATTTAATGTCCAAAAATGGAATACTTCTGTTGCCACAATGACAAAAGTAATATATTATTTTTTTAAGAAATATTAATAATTTAAAAAGAAATAGTGATAGAGATTTCAAACAAATTTCATTAAAAAGTGTATTTTTTCTCTACGCAACGTTATGAAAATTTAAGTTGTGCGATGTTTAGAAGCTTAAAAATTTATAGTTCCGAAAATTGTAAAACTGAAATTTCATTTAATATTTGTTTGTTATGGGCCCAATAATAGTAATGTTGAATCCATGTCATAATTAATAGGAGGCAGTCAGAACTCAGTCTGATTAACTCCATCAAATACATATGAACATTTTAACCAGTTAAAAGTGTCTATTTTTAAATTTATGTTTTTTTTTATTGTTGGTCTCGTAATATTAATATTTAATGCACGGCGTAAGTTACATATGACTCACTATGATCATCCTAAAAATGTTTATTATTATTATTAATTTATTTATAAGTCTTTAAATTTTTAGTCATTTAAAATATTATTTTCCAAATAGTCGTCGTCCAGGATTCGTACCAGGGATGTACTGGCTGTAGCCGCTAATGCTCTTCCAACTGAGCCGTCCCAGACACAAACACTGGTGGACTATTTCACCGAAATAACCTTAACGATAAAATAATCTGGTCCGATACTATGGATCAGCCCAACAGAATAAATTGAAGGTCAGTATATGGAAACTGCAGAAAACGCATGCATACGGAATTATATTCGATTAATTTATAAAGCGATTTTTCAAACGGTAAATCAATTATAACACATGTAAATTTTCCATGTGGGTGAAAAAAGTCAAAGGGGTGAAAAAAACAGGATTCGAACCAAATTTCATATTTTGTTAGTCAGTAAATATGATTATTATTATAAACTAAGTAGGTAATATAAAGTCAAAACTTTTATTGCAATTCAAATGCGTATTTTCTCACCGAATATCGTACATACTTTATTATTATAAACTGCGATTTAATTATGAATGGTATTTGCATGTAAAATATACATATGTACTTTGTATAAATGAAATAACAATTATGAATAAAGAGGTGGAAGACATAGAGTATAGAGCAGTGTTCGAAAGGGTCCTGGTTCCAGTATTTTCCAATTCATAATTCCTCCTTAACCCTTTATCTACCGACGATACCAATAATTACCATTAAAATTACTCATTACAAAATTATTTTTATTCGTCAATTACTTGTAATACTGATTAGAATGATTTACAGATATATTACTTTATCTTCTTCTTAAACTACTATTGGTTACACGAAACGAAATTATTTTTAAAAGAAGGATTTATTTTGCCTTTGTATCTTTTCCGCTTTCTTGGCGCAGGAGGAGGGGGGGGGGGGTGGAGTTTTTCAATTCGGAAATATTTCTATATTTATATTGTAAGAACATCATATTTGTACATTTTATAATTCTACAAAATGCTAAGAAAACAATATAAAATACACGTTTTGGGTGGAGTTATAAATATTCCACAAAATCCCTGCAAATTCAAATTAAATTAATCTTTCTAAATCCTTCAAAAATTTATTAAATTATTAATGAATCTTTTAATTTAAACAATTTTCTTAAAATGCTTTAGATTGTATAATTTTCATGATTTCATAATGTGGTAGATAAAGGGTTAAATAAGACTAAATTTCAGGCGTTCGAACTTGATTTACTTTTCTATAAAATAAGACTGATATTTCAGTTTGATAATTACGGTGCCACTACGATCCCTGGTACAGAGTCTGCCATTTGAGAATGAAATAATCATTTAACTAATTAATAATTTTTTCATGATTATTACAAAATTTTTAATCTTTAATCACCGGTTTTTAAATAAAAAAATTTTACGGAATTGATATAGTTAAAAAAAAAAAATGATCGATTTAAATAAGGCAAAATTTATAGTGAAATTTTACTTATGAGAATAATAAATTTTGATTGGAGTACGGATGCCTCTATGAGGTACGAGAGAATCATAATTGGCAAAAACACATTACCCGTACGATGTAAGGTCAAAAGAGGGAAGCCGTTAAGGAGGTTGTCATAAGTTTACGCTGATACTTTAGATTGGATCAAGAAATTCCTTAATAGCACCAGTTAATGTTAATTAGAAAATTGTCCTTTATTAAACGCTTATTATCGTGACAATTCTCGCAGAAATATGGTAAACATTTATATTCGTTTCCAATGTTGGTATTTGTGCGGGATATAATGATGTCTTTCACTGCCACCAGCAGGGGTTCTTAAGGTTGTCACAATAAGTTGGAGACGGTATGCCTGACTACCACCGAGGTAAACATCCACCACTAAAAATGAATGTATGATTTTAGCCATAATTATGAATGAAATTCTGCTCGAATATATAATTTAAATAAGGAGAAAATTTCTATAGAATTTTCTTAGTGGTTTTTTGACCTAGCAGTAATAGGCAACTAAGAAAACGGTTACTGTTTTTGACGCTTGACAATTCTTTTGTTTTTATATTCAATGATTCTTTTTTTAAAAAAAAAAATTAATTGTGTGGTATGCCTATTCAATAAAGAATGATTTATTAAATATCTTTTAAAATAATCTTAAAACAATATTTACGTACAAAATGCATTTTTTAAAATATCTTTTAAAATAATCTTAAAACAATATTTACGTACAAAATGCATTTTTTAAAATAATCTTAAAACAATATTTACGTACAAAATGCATTTTTTCTTTTGATTTTAAAATTATAAAAAAAAAAAACCGTCTCCATTTTAAATTATTATTTTACTTTTCTACCAGCATAGTCTTTGAGGATTTAATTATTGTTTAGCAGTTTAAAACTATAGAAAATTCTATAAAGGGATACCACATAATTAAAATTTAACTAAAAATTTTAGTATCTTTCAGACATTACAATTTTTTAAAATGTTACGTCAGATTAAAACTTAGCGACAAACATTCATTAATTTTTTCTTGCCACTAAATTATATATTTTTTCATAGATAATTATACCTCAAATTATAACATGTAACTTAAGATGGTAACTTTCATTCTATTCAAGTTTACATTTAGGCTTTTCATTTACATTTAAATTCCGAACTAAGCTTGCAAAAATTATACATAGGATAGTTAATTAAAGATTAAAATTGCTATTTACTTTCTTAAAACAAAATTTTCTCAAACATTGCGTTTCTGTTTGTTTGGAAATTTCTTTTAATACTCCTTTAAAAAGAAAGTTTAATCCAAGTCAAATTAATTCCCCCCCCTGTGTTTTTAATTAAATGTTCTTAATTTCCACATTCCCAAAACACATGTTTTTTTTAGAAAACTATTGCATGGCTATAAAGTTATTTTGAACAAATATAAAGATGTTCATTTTACTAAAATAATTTTTTTTCACTAGAGCTCCATTTATAAGTGCTTCATTTTTAAAAACCTTAATTTGAGATGTAAAATTACAATTTTAAGAATTTAAATTAAAAAAAAATCTTAATCCTGCTTTTTTAAAACCAAGAGTGTTCTTGTGCATACTTCATTTAAAGCTGTTGGATTTTATTATTTTAAATTTTAGATTAAATTGAAGACGGAGCATAGCAAAATAATTTAAAAATTATATTTTAAAAAGGGATTTTGTTCGGTTCCTAAAGATATTATTTAGGGTGGTTATAATTAATGTTCCATTTTGAAATAGTTATAAAAATAAAACTATTAGTCGAACTATTATCTACGAAAGACGTGTAATAGTTTTATAATAAAAATGTTATTATTATTTTATTATTATATGATAAAATTGTTATTTAATTAAACTTAAAGCATATTAAAAGTATTATTCAAAAGTTTTGAAAAAATTCCTTTATTCTAAAAGGTTTTATAGTGTCCGTACCAAGGCCTCCAATTTTAATCCGTGATTTGAAATCTGTACCGTAAATTTCTAAAACGGGTTTTTTACTTAATATTATCGTAAAAAGATCTTGTAAGTGGATCATAATATAGCACTATTCTTTATTTCTTGTATGAACTGGAAATTTCTGACAGGAAATTGAGGCCAAGAAGTCTGGGCTGAAGGGAACGAAAAAAATATTAAAACTCATTTCTATGTAATAAGCGTTAAAACAATGATGGTGATGAGATGAAATGAGCCAAACTTTTTTATGCAAATTAAAAATGTTATTTTTGTTTTAAATAATCACGATGCTAAATTAGAAAAAACATCATACACAGTCGAACCTTGTTTACGGTAACAATCAAGGGGAAACACTTTTAATCATATTATCCGAACTAAAATACATTTCATACAACTGGACGGGGCAATCGGACACAGTTTGAGGTAAAAACAATTTGCTTTAAGAGTATTCGAAATAACGAGTTTTGGCTCTATATTAAGATTTTAACGTGATGTTCTAAGATCAAAATGAACATAACTGCTCTTGCATCAAATTAATTCTAGAACTATTTCGGTTTTAGAGTAAAATCGGGAGTGATAACGTTATCCTAGTAGTCTAAGTCATAACATTTAAGTTGCAAATGGTTATAGAGAATACAAGTTCGATCCCAGTGTTCGATAAATGATTTACGTAGTATTTTTTGGCGATAAATCATTTCAATAATGTCAAATTTTATTTCAGAGCAGAAGTTATATGATTTGTATTTTTTTATTCGAATGCTTTATAATTGAGTAAAATTTAAAGGACAAAAATGTATATATTTTAATAATAATAATTTTGTAACAAAATATTTGTAAAATAAAAGAATCGTATGTAATAATAAATGAATTAAATTGAACTGATCTGTAATTTTTAGAGTATTTGGTGACCATTGTCAAGAAGATGTACGAAGATATATATCAAACTTCCAATTACAAACGAATATTCTTTATTGCTACCTTGCATTACTTTTTTCAAAACAAAAATCTTTTGCATATTATTTTATAACATTTTCCAGAGAAATGTACTTCGAAAGAATTTTTATAAAAATAGTGGTGCAATAGTGGTAGAAATACCAGGAGATACAAAAGTCAGGACAAACTTAAAAAAATGAATAATCATGAAGAATCAAGATACAAAAATACGGTTTGCACCGAACGGATGGAGATGAAACCGGCTTTTGTGTAACAACGAAAAAAATAGTTTTGTTGGCGACCAACAAATGACACTATAGTATTGCCACCAAATTGTTATTGCACCAAAGTTATTGCACCAAAAGATGATTTACAAATGAAAAATGTTGACAACTTACAAGTCAGATTAATTACAGTTAATTAGTACTACAGTAAATGTTCAATGTACTGCCCATCATTCATAAGTGCAGCTGTGAGATTAGACACCACACCATTCATAGCATTTAGTAGCATTTCTTGCGTTATTGCACACACATTTTGGCGGATGACATCTTTAATTTCTGCTAGTAATGCCGTTAGTCGCCAACAAAACTACATTTTTTCGTTGCAACACAAAACCCGGTTTCTTTTCCATCCGTTTGGTGCAAATCGTATCTTTGTATATTGATTCGTTTTCGATTTATTTCGATTTCGTTTCGATTCATTTTTAAAGTTCGTCCTGACTTTTGGATCACCCGGTATATTCGCCTGTAATTGAAACTTTGCGATAACCCAAGTATACAAGGCTGCCGCTGGCAATTTTTCTTTTATTCCATCTCGTACTTTTTTATCAGAGCAGAAATCTTTCACAGAAGCTTCGAGAACTTTGTAAGATAAATATAGAACAAAACTTACATTTTTAAAATAGCGGTGACGGTAAAATATAAATATAGTCAACAGTGGCAGCCTTGTTTATACACGTATTCAGAAAATTATGTCGTTGCATTTCCTTTAGAATAAAAGATAGACGTAATAGAAAATATTCATGTTAACACTATAAAAGAAATCACCTCCGTTTCCAAGGTTTAATAATTTGACGTTTATTAATTTCTCTACGAAACCACGAAATTTTAATACCGAGATGCAATAATAACACCGGAAATCTAATTTTAAAAAAATCAATTTTATTATGTATATGAAAAATCACTTATTTACAAATATATTCATTTATTTTATCTTCTTAGCAATGAAAATGCTTTGTCCGTTTAGAGGTGGATAATTAAATAATGCTTGAAGATGTAAAATTAAATCCAAGTACTTTTAAAATATATGTTATAAATTAATATCTGGAAATAGTAAATTTTTAGTTCAGAGTTTTAGATTCAGAAAAGTAATATATAAATATAAATAGATACAAATCGACTGAAAAAAGTATGACATTGCATTTCCTTTAAAAAAAGATAGAAGTAGTAAAAATATTCATGTTAAGCTATAAAAGAAACTGTCCATGATTTAATAATTAAATAATAATGGAGGATAAAAAATTAAATTCAAGTAATTGTAAAATATATGTTATAAATTAATAACTGCAAATAATAAACTTCCAGTTCAGATTTTTAGATTTAAAAAAGTAATATATACTTATAGAGGGATATAAATGTACTCAGAAAAGTATGTCTTTACATTTCTTTTATAAAAATGATAGAAGTAAAAGGATATACAGTTTTTATAGCATGGCTATAAGTATTGAATATATTCACCGATCCAATAGTATACATCTTTAAATAAATTTTCTTAAAATACTGCTTTCTACATATGTAATCTAATGATTAATATAATTTATTAAAAAGGATTTGTTTAAAGAAATATGGATGAACATTTTTAAAGCTAACCCTTTATGTTTTTAACTCTGTGTTTTGAAAATTATGATGAAAGATTAATTTTTAGATACATGATCTATTGTCATATTAGAGCATAAACTGATTGAAGTGATATGTAAATTCATATGATTTTAATACTTAATATTGACTTCAAAATTTTTTCTAAAATTTAAATGATTGTTTCTCATTCATTTTAAAACTGTTTTTCAAATCAATTTGCATTTCATAGTATAGTATTATAAGTTATCTTTCAGGAAAAAAAGATTCCTTTGAAAATTGGTATTACTTTTTCGGTAATATTCTTCCATCTCTTTATTTCATTCGATCTCCGTTCATTTAATCTTTGAATCAAAATCAGTTGTTCCACATGCCTTATTGAAAAAGACTTTTCCACTTTTGAATAGTAATTAACTTTGAAGTTGTTTGATTACGTTTTTTAGCGCAATAATACAAATCTCATTTCTGCGCTAAACTGTTTTTTCTCTATTGTATAGATTATTTCCGAAAAGTTAAGCTCGCTTTTTAAATTTTAAGTTGTGACAATCCTAATAAAAAGAGGTTATACCTGGTTACTTGTTCCTTTTCAGCGAAATGTGTACAAATTTATGTATTATGGTGATTACTGAAATCTTTTCTAATGCAAACAGCTGGTTAGCACTATTTCTACCGGTGTCAAATGACGCTTTTTAAAATATTTCCACTTATGATTTTTGCTTATTAATTTTTAGACTGGAAAATTTACAAACCATTTTTAATACATTGAAGCTTTTTTGTGATTATTATATTAAAAATTACGATAAACATAGATCAAGTCATTCAAAAGGTGTCATTTAATAGCAGTAGAAATAGGGCAGAGTGGCCAGTCATCAGAGAAAAACACAGTAAAAAAAAAAGAATTATTTACCAATATTTTCTTATAGAAAATACTTCAAATATTATACAGGGTTGAACGAGTTTTTTTTTTCTTAAACAAAATACTGGTACTCGACACTTTTTTACTGTAGTGTTCCCTGAACACTCGCCACCATGTTAGATTAAATTATGTGTATAGAAATAAGTACGAATTAGCAATTCACTATTAAAGTTAGCAATTCTTATTGAAAAAAGACAGATGCGTACTTTTATAAAACAGCTAAACCCAAGATATATTCAAGTAATATGCCTGTTCACACATGCATCCACAATCTATTTACATTTTTTTTTATCATAAATCTAAAAACTTCAAATTTATTACAGGGTTCAAGCTCAGATTTTTTACACAATGAACATGTAAGGTTAAAGTTTACAATGCGTGAGAGTTATAGAAGTCCATGGATTTGAGTACGAAAAATAAGGGTGACTATGTAATTTTAACCCATTCGTGTCCAGCATCTTTTGCGTAATTTTTATTTGGTTGGCACCACTATTTTTAGAAGATTTAAGTTTAGTTCATTATTCACGAAAATGCATCATTTAAATAAAATAATTATTGCTTTTCTTTTTTACCGGTGTCAAAAACAGTGCTGAAACAGTGCACCCTTTGAAGATTCCCTAAAAAAGGAAACTAGGCACTAATGGGTTAAACAAATTTACTTTCAATTATATTATTGAAAAATTATTTCAATTCTTATTTAAAATGAAGCGTATTTAGCATTAATATTTAAAAAAAAATCATTAATTATTTTGTCACTTTCTTAAAATTCTGAGAAATTATAATTCTACAAATATGTATTTTCTAAATCGGATATTAGATATAAACATAACGTATTATTTGATTTCTATTTCGTCCATTCTTAGCAGTATAGCAATTTTAATTTCTTAGATTACTGTTAATATTTACTATTTATCAACATCCCTAATAGCGTGCATGGTCACAGTGACGTCACTGTGAGTCACTTTGGTCACATCACATCTGTGACCAAAATGCCACCTCTCAGTGACGTCACATTGTGACTGAGATGTGACTTTCTTAAAAATCTTTAGAAATTTATAAATATCCTTCAAAGATGTTATTTACTTTAAAAAACATGCTTCTGGCAATTTAAACATCGTCGCTTTTGTCACAGTTTCGTCACAATGTTAATGTCAAATTAGTCACAAATGACACATTTTTCACAAATTTGTCACATTGTGACCACTTTGTGAAACGTCACAAAAGAGCTCTAAAACGGCCATAACGACTTCACGTTTTAGTCACAGTGACGTCACATTGACGTCACGTGACGTCACACCGACAATGGATGGTCACAAAGTCACAATGTGACTTCACAACGACGTTGCAGTGACGTCACTATGCTTTACCGGATATTTCCGTAAAATACTACCTTCTTTTTTATTTATGCTTGTGTTTAAATGAATTTATTAAGAACAAAATAATAAAATTAAACTATATATGTATATATTAACTACTTCTCTGATTTTTCCGTGCTTCGTGCGGGCAACGAGTTTTTGCCAATCATGATTTTTCGTATTACGTACGGACAATTATATTCTAATAATGAATTATTAGTCTCACCAGTAAATTTTTATTGTAAATTTTGAACTATTTAGTTGAATTTTTTTTCTTATTCAATTCGCCAAAAATTTCTATTTTCAAAAACTGTGGATAGAAGATTAAAAATTCTGTAAAAGACATAAAAAAGCAGGAATTATTTCAAAGTTTTTTTTTTTTTTTTTTTTTTCAAAAATGTTGATCATTTAAATGTTAACTTTGTGTTCCGCCCATCCTGATAAGTTTTATGTTAAATTACTTTCATGATTAATCAAAAAATAGTTATTTGATATGGGAATTTAATTGATTGTAATACTTTAAATTTTAAATTTGGAAAACATTCTACATATTTAAATGATTCTTTCTCAATAATTATGCATTTTAATTTCTCTAACAAAGTTTCCGTTTCATAACCATTACTAAAACTATACATTAAAATTTCAATAAAAAAAATAGAGCCCTTTGAAAATGATTTACTTATCCTTTCTCAGAAAATTCTTTCATGTCTTTATTTCATTCGATTCCCGTTTATTTACTCATTAAATCAAATTCAGTTGTCCCACATTTCTTATTGAAAAAAGATCAGCCAATTGTGAAAAATGAGTGACTTTGAGGTTGATTGATTGCGCTTTTTTTCGGTGAAGTAAAATTAATCTTAAATTCAAGGGATTTTCATTTCTGTGCTATAGTTTTTTTTGTTCATTGCCTAGATTATTTTCCTAAAGTTAATCTTCCTTTTTAACTTTGTGTTCTGTCAATCTTGATAAAATGTTATATACATATATATATACATTATGTTTTTTTTTCAATGAAGATATTATTTCATTTCTATTTGGTCTATACTTTGTTCTATAACAAACTTAATTAATTGTTAACAAATTGAATTTAAATGAAGTATTATATTAGTCCATTCAAATTAGGCAGATTTTTGGTTATTTTGGTACATAATTCCGAAAGTTGTAAAACTTGGTAACATTGTCTTGGAGGGTCGTCTAATGAACATACTAAAAGTCCTGATAAATAGGGGGTGAGCCCAGGGAGGGGGGAGATAAAAGAAGGTATCATTTTTTTTTGTTAATATCACGTATTCTATAAGACTTACGGAAATATTTCAAGTACAAAAAATAAAGACAAATAAATTCTCTAGAAAAAAAATTGTATAAATTTTTCTCTAGAGTCTATAGGAAACGAGATAAATGTATTCAAAAGTGAAGAAATTTGACACAAGTCACATCAGCGCCAGGGAGTGAATCAATGGCACTCACATTACACATACACATGCTTAACTGAAGTTTAAACTAAGGTTAATCAAAGTTGTAGATAGGAGAATGGAAGTTTGGACAATAACTTCAACAAATGGCGCATTTTGTTGACACAAAACATACTACAATGAAAAATGCATAAAATACTATAAATTTGGAATAAAAATATACTCAACTACGAGATCGTTTTCAAGAACCTAGGTCCCATGGGAAATTTCGAAAGATGTTGATATGTGTTCCATTTCTATTAGGACATCATTGTCAAAAGGTGGTGGACTGTTTGAGAGTTTTAATGAGAATAGCAACAGGGGAAAAGTGTACGAATCCTAACTTTTACATCTACAATTGTGCCTACAACCAGTTGTGCAATGACAGAAGATAATGGTTTAGTGTTACCTCAAGAGCACATAGATCGGTGGTTGTGATAGGCACTAACATATGAATAAACTTTCGTTTTCAACTACAAATGTCAAGAGCAAATCATTTTCCTTCCACAGCTCTATTTGCAAGTATATATTTTTAACTGAAGGGATTAAGGGTGTAAGAAGAACAAACATATCCACATTCTGCTCAACAATTATCACTTACGCTAAGTTAATCGATAGCAATCTGAACAATCAGAGTGTCGACGTCATTAGAACTTTGCTAGCATGAGACTCCTTTGATATTTTGAAACACTTTTAGTGACTATCACATAGTTTTCCGCTTCCGAAAAGCATAGTAAATTGACTGTAGAAAAAATATTTTTTGATAAATTTTATATTGTAAGAATTTTCTAAAATGAAATAATGTAAAAAAATAATTTAAAATTAAATTATAAAATTAAATTCAACATATATGTAGCTTGGGTTATATAAATATTTACATGAAAACTCTGGAATGTATAAATTTACTCTCAGAGAATTAAATCTACTCTAATAAATGGATGCATGTTGTGTGAGTCCTAAAGTAAAAGTCCTAATGTTTTCCGAAATTTTTCGTCCTTTTAAATCTTTTTAGGTGCGTTCGTAATTATGTAAATACGTAGCACCTATTGTTGTTGCTCAGTCCGTCCGTCTGTCCGTCTGTCTATCTGTCCGTCTGTCTGTCTATCTGTCCGTCTGTCTGTCCGCATATAACAACGCAAAAACTACCCAATTGAATCGTTTGAAATTTAAAATACATAATTATTACATAATTTTGTCAAGTCATTTCAAATTTTATGAAAATTGGATGGATAGATCAATTACAGGTACAATCAAAAGGATTCCGTTACATTACGGTCAATGGGGAAAAAAGTTTCAAATGCATTTTAATCGTTTGAAATTTAAAGCGTATATTTATTACATAATTTTGTCGAGTGATTTCAAGTGTTATGAAAATCGGATGCATAGATCAATTACATGGACAATCAAAAGTATTCAGTTACATTACGGTCAAAGGGGAAAAAGTTTCAAATGCATTTTAATCGTTTGAAATTTAAAATGTATAATTATTACATAATTTTGACGAGTCATTTCAAATGTTATGAAAATAGATGCATAGATCAATTACAGGGACAATAAAAATATTCCGTTACATTATGATCAATGGGAAAAAACATTTGAACATAATAGAATTGACATGAATCTATGAAATATGTACTGAAAAATTCATTCTGTACAATCTGTGATGCAAAGAATATTTATTATTAAATTACAGGGCACACAAATGTATTCCACTAAATAATGTTATACGGGGAAACATTGTTTGGGGCGTGTTTTAATTATATTAAACTACTTCACATTTTATGAATAAGATATACGTTAATGAAGTATAATAAAACTTACTCCCTGCATATTTACAGGAACACAAAGGTATCGACCACTATACTGTATCCAAAGTACTCTCTACTATATCAGCAAGATCTGAATATTTTAAAACTTCATTATTGTACGAACGCACCTCATTTGCTACGCTTCACGTGCAATTTTCAATGTTTACTTTGTGTCTAAGTCTGAAAATCAACGGGTCTGATGTTATAAGTAAATGATGCAACAAGTCTTCGTTACATGCTCTTCGACTTATTTTTCTTATATGTGACTCTCGGTACCTTCGAAACTCTTTGTTTCGAGCTTCGCCAGCTTCTTCCGATAGTTGGCCGATTGGAACAGCAAAATTTGCAAATATATCTTTTCCGTGGATTAATAACTTGTGAACAAAAGCTGGCATATAATACTACATTTTTTTGCTGTTTTAACCCTTTAACGTTCATTGGTTTCTCTTGGAAACCACAAAATTTTAATTCCGATATGGAACAACGACACCGAAATTTTACTTTAAAAAAATCCATTTTATTAGATATGTGAAAAATCACTTTTTTCTTTTTTAAAAATGTATTTGTTCGCAATTACCGGTGTCAATCATTTATTTTAACATCTTGGCAATGAAAATGCTTTGCCCGTTAAAGGGTTAAATGCAAATTCGCCAAATTTTCCAACATTAATTACTTCGTCACAAGAGATAACTTGCATTATAATTGCAAAACGTTTAATAAGTTCTTTATCCAATCCAGTGATCTCAGCTGTTTTTTCATACTCAGCAAAAAATATCCTTGCAGTGTTTCCATCGTGTGTCAAACCACTCCCCTGTTTAACAACATCAATTAGCAAACCTAATTCTTTTCTAAATTCACGTTGAATTTTTCTCTTAGTTTCTTCTTTTTGCTTTTTTTGGTCCTCAGTTCTAGCAATCGAAGCTTTAAACGGTAAATTGTAAGAAATATGAAGCAAATATTACATAGACCATATCTTTACATGGAGACTAGATACACTAAATCTGTACGAAGATGTGTTTACATTTCTTTCAGCAAATTTATCAATGTTATTCATTTCCGAAGGCTTTGCACCACAAATATAACATGTTGAACAGGAAGATGTACTTGAAATTGCCTTAATAACTTTTCCATCAATCATTGTTAAATTCATTTCATGATCAAAGGTTATATTTTGATGTGCTGTAGACTGAAGTTTTTTTATTTCTTCTCCCATTCGCTGATATTTCTTTTTTGACATTTCAGTATTCTCGCTGACAAATTCAAATATAACAGGGCGACAATATCTAGTGAATGATGGAGTTTGATTTTACCAAATAATTTAAGTTCCACATGATAACGTAATAGGAACAAAACTAGTCATAAAAATTGAACTATCTGATTCTAATGAGCATCCGTCATCAAATTTTTGTTTATACATGCTTTGATTTGAAGCACCATCCGAATTTTAAGTGCTTTTTGGATTCAAATTGTATTTTAAATGCATCTAAAAGTCTAATTACAGTTAAGTCTATAAATGATTGCAAATTGATTTGAACAAAACTGTAAGTAATAAATATATATATTTTTTGGAACATAGCAGTCCAGTTTCGCTTGTTGAATATAATAGTACGACTGCCACTGATTGTTAACTTCGTCAATGCAATTTTGCCTTAAAGTGACATATTGCTCCTTAGAAAGATCGATATTTAGCATCATTGCTACACACTTTTTCTTTGAAAATACATTTGCTTCAGTCTTTTTCTGTCTCAAAAGTTTTTTATTTGTAAAATTTCATTTTGATTTTTTAAAAGATGATCAATCACTTTTGATAGATCCTTAAAACCCTCAGGTGCTAATTTTTGTTTTGCTGCATGCAAAAGGGCTTCTCCAGAAGTAGCCTCTCTTAAATTTTGAGTTAGTCTACGTTTATGAGTTTCGGTTACATCTGAAAAAGGTATCCGAAATGTTAATTTCTGCGAATTTTCAACTTCAGATGGTTTGAATTCATTATCAACTTTGCAGGAATTCTGAAGCCAAGAACTGATTTTAGTATTGAAACGATCTAATTTTCTATGAGATTTCTGCCATCGATCTTTCAAATGAATGCAAAATGTACGTAAACGCTCCTTTAAATTTTCTTCATTAATTTCTGAAGGAATTAATCCATAGTGCTCACTTACAAAACTAAGCATTTGTATATTATAATTAAAACCATTATTTAATTTCTTTAAAAACAGAAACGAATCTCTGTTATCATCTTTCGAAGAGTATAAAAGAGCAAAATTAAATGGTCTTACTTCAAATAAAAAAAGAAATAAACTAAAATTAATTTTACTACATAATAATTTTATAAAACTCAATCCCGATAGTAAGAAATTAGTTGCGAATTGGGTTCTAAAATGTTGCAAAAGAATGTTGCAGTTTTGTAGAACGATTTTGAAGAGTTACGTAGACATTGTAAATGTTGCCAATAAAAAATTAAACAAATATTTTGCGAATGCCATTTAGATATAAGTAAAAAGAAGATCGGTAGTAAAATTATCGTCTGCTAAGCTTTTTCTTTTACTTTGTTTTTCAAGTTTAATTTAGTTATTCAGTAAGACTAAAAGTCTTGTTTTGAAAAAAAAGTTCATAATAACCATGCAGATCTATTGAATAGAATTTATTTTACTTATTTAAACCTATATATATATATATATATATATATAAACATATACAAAGTTTTATACTATTGTGAGAATCCTATGTTCGACATCTGCTATACTTTGATCCACTGTGCTGCGCCAGGTTAGCATAAAAATGCGGAGTTCTTTATTTATCCGCACAGATATCATATATGCATCACATTGACGCGTTATTTTTCTTGACGTCAATTTGGCGAAAACTTCGTTTTCAAATACCAGTTACATACATATTTTTAACTTATATTATTTTAAAAAGGAAATAATAATTAATGAAAAGATGTTTAGTTGATAATTATAGAATAAAACAATTTATATCATTCGAAAAATAAAATAAAATTAAACAAACACTTCAGTGATAAATAAATAACAATAGCCGGGTTTCCATGTGAAGTACATATAATTGTCATTTTGTTGCAATCGCGCCAATGTGATTCGTATATGACATCTGTGTCTATTTCTCTAGCAGAATCTTCTAATTTGACAAAAAATTGAGAAATTAAAATAATTATGAAAAAAAGCAATATTTTTTAATGCTTAATATGTTTTCAAGGGAGATCAAACTAGTCGCCAAGGACGGCTAGTTAAATTAAATATTATGTAATTCAATATTTTATTAATCTTTTTGGCTTTTACAGGGATTCTTACAGTTGAACAGCTGAGTTTTCCGATGAGTTAGTTGAAGAGATTCAATTTGAACAATGAATTTTTTATCTTCGAAATTTACATATTGCGCAATATCCTGACGCAATGGCTAAAAATGGATATTTTAGGTTTCAGTGCTAAATCATACGTAAAAGATTATTATCAAAAGTTAAAAACACAACTATTTTATAATATGAAATTTTTCCTATTTTTTTCTTTTTATAAACTTTAAACTTTATGATTTGAGAAAAAATCTTTGTGTTGGTAAAAGCTGAAAATCAATTTTGGATTCAGTCGTACAGAATACATAAGATACAATTATCAAAAGCTAAAAAACAGGGTGTAACCCAAATTTCGCAGACTAATGTTATCTAATAACATTTTGAAACATGCATCATTTTGTAGACAGTTAATTTTCATCATTTTGTTTAAGAAAAAACCTTTTTCTTTCCCCTTACATGTATTTTACAAATCGTATATTCTGCATACGTATTTAAGAATAATTAAAGATTTCAAATTTGTATTGCAATATTAATTTTACTCTCAGCCAGTTCTTTTTATGTATCTGACGAAATTATATTTCTACTGAACCACGATTTAGAAGCAAAAAAATATGTTCTAACTTTCTCTATTATTCGGAAACATCTTAGTCAGGGAGCCGAACGTCGATTTACCTATGTATCGAGTAAAAGGACCGGACATACATCAAAATGTAGGTCTCAATGTGCACATTAAGAATATCACCGTCTGGCAGCTCCTATCCTGCCGGAACGCAAGGCAGCTGCACTTTTATGACGTCAATTTTGAGTGTTTACCTATGTATCGAGTAAAAGGACCAGAAATACATCAAAACGTTGGTCTCAATGTGCACATTAAGAATATCACTGGCTGCCACAAACATCAAAATGTAGGTTTCAATGTGCACATAAGAATATCACTCGCTGCCAGGTCTTATCCTGCCGGAACCCGGTGGCAGCCACACTTTTATGACGTCAAGTTTGAGTGTCTGCCTATGTATCGAGTACAAGGACTCAACATACATCAAAATGTAGGTCTCAATGTGCACATTAGGAATATCACTGGCTATCAGGTCCTATCCTAGCGGAACCCGGTCGCAGCCGCACTTTTATGACGTTAACTTTGAGTGTTTACCTATGTATTAAGTACAAGGACCGGACATACGTCAAAACGTAGGTCTCAATGTGCACATTAAGAATATCACTGGCAGCCAGGTCCTATCCTGCCGGAAACCGGGGGCAGCCGCACTTTTATGACGTCAATTTTGAGTGTTTGCTTATGAGGACCTGGCAGCCAGTTATATTGTAAATGTGCACATTGAGACCTACATTTTGATGTATGTCCGGTCCTTCTACTCGATATATAGGCAAACACTCAAAGTTGACGTCATTAGAGTGCGGCTGCCACCGGGTTCGGGGAGGATAGGACCTGGCAGCCAGTGATATGCTTAATGTGCACATTGAGACCTACATTTTGATGTATGGCTTGGACTTGTACTCGATGCATAGGTAAATACTCGAAATTCACGTTATAAATGTGCGGCTTTCACCGGGTTCCGGCAGGATAGGACCTGGCAGCCAGTGATATTCTTAATGTGCACATTGAGACCTACATTTTGATGTATGTGGCAGCCAGTGATATTCTTAATGTGCACATTGAGACCTACATTTTGATGCATGTCTTGGCCTTGTACTCGATACATAGGTAAGCACACAAAATTGACCTCATAAAAGTGCGGCTGCCACCGGCTTCCGGCAGGATAGGACCTAGCAGACAGTGATATTCTTAATGTGCACATTGAGACCTACATTTTGATGTATGTCCGGTCCTTGTACTCGATACATAGGCAAACACTCAAAGTTGACGTCATAAAAGTGCGGCTGCCACCGGGTTCCGGCAGGATAGGACCTGGCTGCCAGTGATATTCTTAATGTGCACATTGAGACCTACATTTTGATGCATGTCGGGTCTTTGTACTCGATACATAGGCAGACACTCAAAATTAACGTCATAAATGTGCGGCTGCCACCGGGTTTCGGCAGGATAGGACCTGGCAGCCAGTGATATTCTTAATGTGCACATTTAAACCTACATTTTGATGTTTGTGGCAGCCAGTGATATTCTTAATGTGCACATTGAAACCTACATTTTGATGTATGTCTGGTCCTTTTACTCGATACATAGGTAAACACTCAAACTTGACGTCATAAAAGTGCAGCTGCCACCGGGTTCCGGCAGGATAGGACCTGGCAGCGAGTGATATTCTTAATGTGCACATTCAAACCTACATTTGGATGTATGTGGCGGCCAGTTATATTCTTAATGTGCACATTGAGACCTACGTTTTGATGTACACTGTAAAAAAAATCTGTAACCTTAGTAATCTAAATTAACCGAAATCTCTTATGCTTACTAAAATTTTATGTGTACACTGTACAAGAAAATGACGTCAATCTACAAAACTTGTAAGCAAAACTAAAACCATCTGTAACTTTACAGAAGAATTTACTAAAATTTTGGTAACTTTACTAAAATTTTATCTATAATGCTCGTTATCGTCACTTAAAAAGTTCTTGGAATACGATTTCCCAAAAAAATTCTTAGTAACCTTAAAATTTCTTTGATTCAAAGTGAAAATCTGTATCTGTTACATGAATTTTTATTGTTGCCGTTACATAAAAAGTTCTTGGAATACAGTTCTACTAGAAAAAATTTTGTAATCTTCCAAATTTTTTTTTACAGTGTATGTCTGGTCCTTGTACTCGATACATAGGTAAACACTCAAAATTGACGTCATAAAAGTGCGGCTGCCTTGCGTTCCGGCAGGATAGGACCTGGGAGACAGTGATATTCTTAATGTGCACATTGAGACCTACATTTTGATGTATGTCCGGTCCTTTTACTCGATACTTAGGTAAAACGACGGTCGGCTGCCGGACTATCTATTATTCGGTCAGTTTTAATCGTAGTAAAATAACCCGACTTCGTTTATCTTACTTGGCACTGTGAAAGGAAAAGTTCACTAAATATAAATTATAGGACTAAGGCACCTTATAAAAATTTGAATTTACTAATTAAAAAAAAGTTTTTATTGACCCAAATCGCTTTTAAAATATTTCTTTACCCCATTTGCCATCGTTGAGAGTGAACACTCTGTATATTGCATTACATTATTTTATGTAATAACTAAGTGGAATTTTTAGTGTAATAATTTAAGGGCTTGTTTTTAATTTGTAGTTATTTCTATAATATAAAATTCTGTTCAGTGAAAAAATATATATATTTCTTAAACTAACTGTCGTAGTACATAATTTGATATACATAATTAAAAAGAAATGAAATATTAAAAAAATCATTTTCTTTAGATTTGCAGAACACAAACTTAACAAATAAGCTTAACTTTTTAAAATGAACTAGAAAATGAACAAAAACCAGTCTAGCGCAAAAATGCAGATCCCTTGAATTTATTTTACTTCACAAAAAAAAAAACAAAAAAAACTAATCAATCAACCTTAGTGTCACTCACTTTTCACAATTGGTTGATTTTAGGAATAAGATATATGGAACTATAGTATTTGATTTAAAGACTAAATAAACGGGGATCGAATGAAATAAACAAAAGAAAGAATTTTTTTAGGAAGGATATATAAGTCATTTTCAGAGGGTTCTTTTTTTTTCTAAGCTTTAATGCATAATACTAGCAATAGTTATGAAACAGAAATTGGAATAGAGAAACTGTAATTTAAATCAAATGATAAAGTATCTTTTAAAAATTTACAAATCTTTCAAATTTTATATACAGATATTAAAGCGATTAAAACACGATAGCATACACTATTTGTTTATTAATCTTGAAAGAAAGCCAGTTTTAAAAATTATCTTTTATTAGTAATGGCAAAATACGAAGTTAAAAAATATTTATATGGTTAAACTTGAAATATGCTGTTCTAAATCAGTTAAAAATGAATTTAAATAAAAACAAAGGCCTGTTTTTAGGAAATAAATTGATAAATAGTAAATATTAAAGTAAGTCTACAAATAGGCCAAATCGAAATCAAATAATGCGTTATGTTCCCACTAATCTACTTCACCAATTGCTTTCAATTTCACTGATTGAATTGCATTGAAATACAAGCGTGTTGTTAAATTGAAATTAAAAACCTCGCACCCGCCCGTCCCCCAGTTTGCTATTGCAGGCAGTGCTTGTTTAATTTTTTTTCCTAGACCGATTATGTAATATATCATTAGAAGTCACTTTGACTACTGTTATATATTATGCACCCCACACTTTCCCCCCGGGAATGTAAATAAATAAAATATTTCGAATGAATTATTAATACTGAAATACTTCGGATAGAATACTGAAATACTACCTTTTTGAGTTGTTCCCCCATTTTATCTGACAGGCTATCCACGGCTAAAAGCTAATGTACCCTCCGGTTCTCTTTGTATGTATGTATGTATATGTATGTATATATGTACGTAACGCAATAATGTTTGATAGAAATATCTGATTTGCTTGAATTTTTTTAAATAAGTTCCTCCTGATAAGGCACTTCCTTGATTAGTTTTTAACGCCACATAGGTTAAATTTAAAGGGGAGGAGGGGTTTAATGGAGAGCTGATTTCCACCCTTAATCTATATATATAAAAGGAATTCTGAGGATAATTGAGGCACAGGCGAAAGCAAATCTTGGCAATGCGCCAACTCGGTCCAGAGGAAGCAAATCTTGGCAATGCGCCAACTCGGTCCAGAGGAAGCAAATCTTGGCAATGCGCCAACTCGGTCCAGAGGTATAAAAGCAAGATAGAAAAAAACGCGCAGGTCTGTGCATTCAAGTACAACCACCCATATGTATATGCTGAAAGTTTGTTCTGACGCTCACCCGACGCACGTGGAGTGCCGATGGTCCGGGGAGAGTCACCGGGGGATCCGTCGCGAGCTGAGAGAGAAGCGTACCATACACATAAATTATTAAATAAACCTTCAAATTAAGCCCGGCGAAGCGGGCTGGGTATGCTAGTTTATATAAACAGGTTTTTCACGCAGAATTTTTGGATTCAAATGTCTGGAATTAAAAAAAATAAAAAACACTACTTTTGATTTCTGACATTAATTGAGCTGATCAAAATAAAAAATAATGCCGAACTGGCAACATTGTTTAAAACACTTTTGAATATAAATTTCTGTGTTTTTTTTAGAATTTTAAGATGTTATTACTGTAATAGTAATTATTTCCGGCAATAGTACTTTCCTCTAGTGCAATATTAATAATAACGTTAATATTTAATATTAATGATAATCCAAATTTCTGTAGCTAATTTTTTTAGTTGAGATAAAAAATTTCGCTGGATATTTTAACATCCAAACAACAATAAAAAGAAAAATCTCAAGCTAAAAGTCATTTTTTAAAAAATATTTTAGTCATTTAAAAACTAAAATTTAGTTCTGGAACTTCTGGTACAAAATAAGCTATACATTTTTGCAATTTTTTAACAAAATGGATCGAGTTTACGGAGATCTGGGAAACTTGACATGCGATTTGATTGATTATTTTGATGCAAGGGGAACTGATTCAGCGTAATTGATTTTCAAAATAGATATTTTGTTTGCATGTAGTTGCTTACTTCGAATTTTCTTCAAAATTCCGATATATATTTTTTCAATGTAGGTTAAAAAGATATACAATGTTTATTAAAGTATAATATACGTATATACATATGAATGCACATACAAATACTTTTGGATGCTTGCGAATATTCGCATACATCTGTATAAATACAATCTTGCATACGTAAATGTTTGAATGTGTAATCTCGAATTACTAGGCGTAGAAATGCTACTTGCTCATATGCAGCACTACTATACTTGCTCATATGCAGCACTACTATACTTGCTCATATGCAGCACTAATGTATGCATATTTGTAGAATGTACATATGTATGCATATACCGGGTGTCCCAAAAATGACTGATGGATTTTAAAATTCAATAACTTGCAAACGGTGACAGCTATTTAAAATTTTTTTGCAGGAGGGTTATGTATAATGTCAGGAGTTTTTTTTTTACCGTAATTTTCTATTTTAGTTCGAATTTCAAACAATAGGTGGCGCTGACGGCGATTGAAGGCCAGGTCGACGCTTCACTCTGCACTGATCACCTGGCCTTCAATCGCCGTCAGCGCCACCTATTATTTGAAATTTGAACTAAAATAGAAAATTTAGGTTAAAAAACTCCTGACATTATACATAACCCTCCTGCAAAAATTTTTTAAATAGCTGTCACCGTTTGCAAGTTATTGGATTTTAAAATCCATCAGTCATTTTTGGGACACTCGGTATATACTTACACTAAAGAATTATAATTAAGTTGCATATAAAATGCAAATTCTGACATGATTTCGAAAGTTCATCGGTTGTATGAATTTTAGTACCAATAATATTTGAGTAGGTTAATTAAATACATACTCCCTAACCTACAATATTATGCAATGTACACTATATATTTATTGAATATGAAGTACTAAAAGAAAAAAAAATGTATTATATTTTTTGTTTATCAGACGTATTCAAATAAAATACAAAAATAAAAACAGAGTCTAAGTGTACTTCGCAGAAATTTTTGTATCATTCCATTCATTCATTATACGAGGGTAATTCGGAAAGTAACATCCGTTTATTAATTAAAAAAACTGATGAAAGGAAACATGTTTTATTACTTACGTATGAAAGACACATTCTTCAGCTACTTCTCAACATAATTGCCGTATTAATTAAAACAATTATCATAACGGTAAATCAGCTTTGAAATTCCATCGTCAGAGACTTCTGCCGCCGGCCTATTCAACTGCGATTATTTTAAAATTCAACTCGCACCACTCTTTCAATCCAAAGAATTTTAACATATTTTACTACAGAATTTTCTGACAAATGCACTACCAAAAATGTTTTAAAAAATAGTGGGTCAAGTAAAATATTACGAGAGCAATTCGGAATTTGTCAGTATGTATAAAAGAATGTGTTAAAATTCTTTGGATTGAAAGAGTGGTGCGAGTTAAATTTAAAAATAATTGCAGTTGAATAGGCCGGCGGCAGGAGTCTGTGACGATGGAATTTCACAGCTGATTTATCTTTATGGTTATTGTTTTAATTAATATAGCAATTATGTTGAGAAGTAGCTGAAGCACGTGTCTTTCATAGGTGAGTAATAAAACATGTTTCCTTTCATTAGATTTTTTTAAATTCATAAACGGAGGTTACTTTCCGAATTACCCTCTTATATACACTATATGGCCAAAGGTGACCGGTCACTTGCGATTTTAAACATTTTGCTAAATATAGAGAAAAATACATGAGGAATTGTACTGAAACTCTAAGTGAGTAAACATAATAGTACAGGTCACACATTTCTGTGAAGATTTTTTTCCAGACACTTTATAAGGGATCTTCAACAAATTTAAAAATAACGAATATCTTTTGGATAACCCTGTCAAAACGAATGCAACAAAAGCACCCAAACTGTAGATTATGATTGATTGGCTTTTTGTAATATACTGTGTTTATTTTATGTGGATAGCAAGTATCTCGTAGAGAAATTAAGATTTTTATAAATACAGTCCCAACTTTTTCCAAGATTTTTGCTTATAATTTGCAGAGTTCTTAATATAAAAAAGTTCTTTTCTGAAAATATTGCAATCTACATTGTACACACTGTCATCAGAATTAAAAAATAATAAAAAAATGTATGAAAAATGAGCAGGTTTAATAAATAATTTTTCATGCGTTAAAGATATCAAAATTTCATTTGCTTATTCTGTTAGCTAAATGTATAGAGCAACTTCTGTAAAAGTTTGAAAAACATAGCTTGAAAATTCTGAAAGTGATCTCTATAGAATCAAATAAATATCCGATTTTCCCAAAATGAAGCAAAACAATCAGAGGTTTTATCCAAATATAGTAGTGCGTGCCATATTGTGTATTCTATATTGCCGTTAATCAATGAATATATGGCTATAACCCCTCATCTCTTTGCCTCACTTTGTAATAACGGATTTTGAGCTCATTCTATAGACAATCAGCAGCATATCAGATTCAACATACCTTCTTGAGTGAAAGCAGCACTTAGCATACTAAAAAGGCCTTCATACTATAAAGAGAAATGCATCATTCAGATTACAAAGCTGTAAACATTAAAGGAGTCTTGCCTTTTATCTTCCCTTGCATTAATAGCATATGGTGTTTAAGGACGTTTATTCAAGTCACTTAGAAATAGGTAATTTAACCCTTTGAGGGACAAGCAATAACTACTTAATGGTCGCATTAAATTACGCCGTAAAAAATCAAATTCATATTTGTCACCAGTTTTTTTGAAAAAATAAATCACTCATTTTATGCCAAGTAAAATGATAACAGAATAAAACCAATTACACTATTTTATAAAACTGGTGTGAATCAAACAATTATGAATAAAATCCGTGTAGCTTGCAGCCCGTGAATGTCTCCGCTGCGACGATTAAGTGGATATTCTATATCTAATATTGAAGTCTCACCGGAATAATAGATTAATTTTAATTAAAAATAATGAAACGCGTTTTTTCAACATTTTGCGCTGAAAATGTAAAATACAAAAGTTTGTTAAAAGTTTCTGGTGAGAATTTCGTTTAAATTAGGTGCCATAAAATCTACCCCACCGCCCCTCAAGGGGTTAAATCATTTAGTCTGAACGAGGTTTTAAGAATCATACACAATATCTTTTGCGAGCACAAATATTTTACCGCCGCTTATTTCGAGGATAAAATCGACGATAAAATAACAATTCTCAAAAACTCGAAATTTCCCATGAGTTACCATCACTGATCTGACTCAAAAATTTAAAATTAGAACTACTAGAAATTTGAGTCAAGATTTATTTTGAACTAAAAAAGTTTGACTTTATTAATTAATGTTTTTCTACTTGTTTATTTTAAATTTATATCATAATCAAATTTCTGATTTGTACCGAAATATGTGATAGCCGTCAAAACTTACGGCGTTTTCATATCCATCGCTATTTTCCTATTGAAAAATTGTCTTTACTTAACCACTAAACTTCATCCTTTTTTAAGTACAATAAATCAAAATACGAGATAAACACCACTGTTTTTAAACTAAAATATTTGTAATAATTGATTTAAACATTTGTGCCAGCAAGTAATGTGAAATTGTATTATTATTTTTTTGTCAAAACTCTTTTGCCATTTTGTCATAATTTTGTCATTTCATAAAGTAAAAAAAAAAAAAAAAAACTTTTATCATTTTTTCTAGTATGCATTTGAAATTACAATTTGAAAAAAAAATGACAACCTTGAGAACAATCCTTTTAAGAATTATAATCATTTGTGTATTAATTTACGGTAATAAACGTGTATATAGCGGGGATTTTATTAAAAGTCTTTTTTAGTCTTTTTTAAAGAAAATATATTTTTCATAATAAATGTCTGGGGAATACGATACCCGATCACATTCTTCTTCTTGAAATATTGTTTTTAATTAAGATAAAACGACTTTTTTGAGCAAAATATGTTGTAAAGTGCGAATATATCATAAAAGGCAAATATAAACTACACCTTAAGATATCTGTTAAGTTTCTGTTTGTGTTTTGAATACAAAGAATTTTGCGAGTTATCTAGCGCTTTTGCGATTATTTCAGTATTTACTAATCTTATACATATTTAATTTATTTCCTTGTATTTACTATGGAATATTTATATACTGTTTTTTTTTCATACAGTCATACATTTTACTGAACTACTTTTCTTTCAACGTGACCGGGATGCATTTTAAAATAGTTTTCATTTATTGCGTTAAAAGTCTGACTTTTTTTTATAATTAACCATATCATTTACAAAAAAACTACATAAATTTCTCAGATTTTTTTCATTTAAAATTCAATGTTTCGAAAAAAGGTATTTGAATGAAAAATCTTCTAACTCGAAATATTATTTGTAGAATTTCAAAATTTTTTCATTTCAATGAACATATACATATAAGTTATAATTTTCGTTCACCATTCTTACAAATATTAATTTAAATAAACAAAAAAATAATTTAAATTGAAAATTTCGAAAAAAAAACTTGCAAATTTTTTATTGAATCATGGTTTGTACGGTTACCGTTATTTTTCTGCTGATATACCAGCATTTCTTTATAGAAAAATAAATATAGTTCAAAAGTGCAAAATCTGCTTTATTTAATGATAGATTTCTTATAAGAAAATAATGGTGGCAAAGAATTTTCTGGTTACGAAATTTTAGGACTCGTACAAACCATGTAAATATGTTATCAAAAGTCTTTTTCTTTTTCTTCTTCTTTTTTTTTTCAAATTTGTTGAATCTAAATTGAAGTAAAACAATCAATAAAGAAATCTTCGAAGTTTTACCCATTTTTCTTTTACAGTTCTTGAGTTAGAGCTCTTTACTTGCAAGAAATAGTTAAAAACTCCATCATGAAGGAAAACGCAAGACAAAGTAGACAAGAAGTTGCTTCTATGACAGCCATTGTTTGAAAGCTAGCTTTTGAAAATAAAACAAAATGAAATAATTGATACATCCTGTTCCACATTAGATATTATACGTAATTTAAACGCCATTTTTAACAAAAAAAAAGAAAAGAAGAAGAAAAAGGTTTTTTTTTAATGCTATCACTTAAAAGGAACAAAAATGAAGATTTTCGTATTCCGGATATCCTCAACTAATTGTGTGATTTATTCTAGAAAGCTGTATGTCTAAATAATTCTAACAATTACAATTTTCAACAGCAAAAATACAAATTCTGTTGGTTTTTAATCACTAAACTTATTCTTTTTTTATGTACAATAAATTGAAAATATGGGTTAACCCCTCTTTTTTCAAGTTAAAATTTTTGTAATATTTATTCTAACCATTTCTGCAATTAAATAGCGTTAAACTGTATTAAAAAATAGTGGCTTCAAAAAACTTTAATTGAGGAATCAAAAAATATTTTCTTGGTCGTACGCCGTACAGCCAAATTTAGTTAACCCCTTTAGTGGCTCTGGTACATCTACCAAACCACTTAATTTTAATTTCAGAAGATCACATTCGCACCAGAAATTTGGTAAAAGAAATTTCAGATTATTATATGCGCGAAATATAGCTTGTTCTGTTTTATAAAAAAATTGCTTTGAAATTTCGAATTCATTAATTAATTTCAACAATTTAGCAATAGAATTGCTTACCACCGCAAAAGGTTAGCTTGTTAATTATCAAAATTAAAATTTAACAAAAAAAAATAAATAAGTATTTTTAAAAAGTATGATATACATACATGCAGGGATGTAGTGGAGGGTATGCACGGGTATACACCGTATACTCTCTAGATTTTTTAAGGAGCACCGTATGCCCTCTGTTTTTAAAGAAAGCTATAGTATATATATTCTAGTGTATACCTTTTGCCCTTGAACGTATATCCTCTACTTAGAACGTATACTTTGTTTTTACGACTGCACTACTAAATATATGTATTTAGACTCGTGACAAAAAGTCATAGAAATTATGTCGCTGCCTCTATGCTCGTCGCGTTTATTCGTAAGTATATGTGGAGTTTAAATAAATGTCACATGAAAAGAAAATCATTCTCCTTTTTAACATGTATATATGTAATTTTCTCTTGTTACATATAGTATTTGAAGTCACCGTATAATTTTAGTTGGCATAATTCGTAATTTGTATATAAAACTCTTTAAGTGTTGTCAGTACCTACGTAAGTATAGGCTGCAAATGCTCTGGTCATCACTAATTTCTTGTAGTTTATTTCGCTGTCTTTCATCACAGAAATTTTTGGAATGAGATAAGGGGAGTAAAATGGCTTTGAAACAGTATTGTCCACAGCATTCTATGTCCCGATTTTTGTAAGACACCTAGGTACTCCATACTCTAGCAAACAGGTTTGTAACAACAACAACAACAACAATAATGATATTTGTTATTATTATTATACTGGAGTCCAGATCTTTTCGTTCCCAGATTTAGGTGGGACACCCGGCAATTCCATACTCTAGCAACATGGTTTACAACAATAACAACTAGCAACATGGTTTACAACAATAACAACATTAAAATGATATTATTATTATTATTATTACGGATCTGACTACGGTCTGTTCTAGAAATATTAACAACTATAGTACATATTTTAGTAAAAAAAATATTTCCAAAAAAAAATGTAATATGTTCAAATATACATTCATAGATAAAAGTAATATAGCATAGAATAAAATCTGTTAAACTAGATTTTAGACGTAGCGAATATACTATTCAAAATATTTAAAAAATCATGATGCGATTGGAAACAATCTATTGTCTGAATGTTTGCATGGCAATCTGAATTAATTTTAGTTGAATAACAAATGCCGATAACACTCACAAAATCCCGTTGGATATTAAATGCTGAAATTGCTAACCATCACAGAAAGGAGAATTAATATGTTAGATAAATTTCGATGTATTTGGAATGTTGCTGTAATTGTTATGCCTGCTACCATAATATTCCCATTTCATTCTTTTGTAATATTTTGAAAGAATGTTCTTGGATATTAACGACACAATGTCATTAAAATAAAACTGATGTAAGTATTAGGATGATTTTACGAAAACAGTTGATGATGATGAAAGTGGAAGATATTTATTTATTTATTTATTTATTTATTTATTGAACAAAAAAAAATCCAAAGCATTTTTTAAACATTAATTTAAAGATGGTTTCAGTGTTGCCATATGGGCTACTTTTTTTAAATTCAGATTCTTGATTGCCACAACTTTTTACAAATGATAAAACGTGCTTTATTCAATGACATAACAATTAAGTCGAAAACAAAAGGTAATTTACCGTTTCAAAAAAGTGGCGCCAATCAAGAAATCTGAATTTAAAAAAAGTAGCCTACTGGCAACACTCGATGGTTTTATAATACATGCTCATAAAACTGAAGAATTAATTATAATTTACATTTAAAATAAATTGTTATAGCGATAACACATGAAACGCATCTCACTCATCATCAAGAAACTTATCTCACATGAGACTAATACTACCAAAAATTATTAAAAAATACAGTGGACTCTTGTTAATTCGAATTCTTCGGGAGAACAAGATATGTTCGAATTATGGAACGTATGAGAGAAAAATATATTTAAAGAGGTACTATTACAAAGGAATTGATGTTATAGCATTTTTTAAATATATTTCGGCTGTTATCATTAGAATATGACTTAATATTAAATTAAAAGATATAAATAAATATATAAAATAATTAAAGGATTGAGACAAGCACAAACGAAGATGGGGAGGAGATGTTATTGATGGACAGACGCGGCACTAAAAAAATAACAGATATAAAATGTATGGGATTATATCAGGGGTGCAAAAATCTAGGCTCCAGGAGGCAGTTTCTCACCACTAAATTTATTTTGTTGATTTTCGTTTAATATTTCACGTAAAAGTTTTGCAAGAATGTCATTAAATTTTATACGATAAAAACTTTTATATTTTAGTGGTGAGAAACTGCCTAGATTTTTGCACCCCTGGATTATATGTATATTTGTTTAGAACAATTATGACAAAAATGCAAGGAATAAAGTTATTTTAAGTATCTGAAACCTGAGAGAGTAAGGAATCTGAGAAATTAAAGAAAAATGAAAAATCGCAAATTCGCTAGTTCGAATTAACCCTTTAACGATCAAAGAATTTTCATTGCTAAGATGTCGAAATTAATGAATGACACCGGTAATTAAGAACAAATATATTTCTAAATAAGAAAACGTGATTTTTCACATACATAATAAAAGGGATATTTTTAGATAAAAATACCGGTGTCAGTGTTGCATATCGGAATTAAAATTTTGTGGTTTCATGGCGAAATCAATGAACGTTAAAGGGCTAAACGAAGTCAAGAGAAAATGAGTTCGAATAAATGAAAATTGTTAACTTTATTCTGATATTGAAAATTTCGGGGCTTCATGTTTTGTTCGAATTAAGCGAAGATTCGATTTATCCGATTTCAAATCATCAATTCAATTGATTTCAATTTATCAATTCCAAATGATATATTCATATTTATTTTGTCTGACTCGTGTCTTTTATTATGAATAGATAAAATATTATTTCTATGCATTCTAGGTGCGTTCATAATTATGCAAAAACGTTGCACCTATAGTTGTCGTGCATTCCGTTCGTCTGTCCGCATATAACAGAGCAAAAACTATCCAACTGAATCGTTTGAAATTTAACATATACAATTATTTCATAAATTTGTCGAGTCATTTGAAAATTTATGAAAATCGGATTTATAGTTTAATTACACAGACAATCAAAAGTATTTTGTTGCATTATGGCCAATGGGAAAAATAGTTTCAAGTGCATTTTAACGATCTTAAATTCTGCCGAACGGGATAAAATTGAAATGCATCTGTGAAATATATACTACAATATATATTCTGTACAATCAGTGGGGAAAAATACTTATTATTCATTTACAGGAACACGCAAAAGTATAACATTACATAATGATGTAAGAGGTAACAGATTCTGAGGCGCGTTTTAATAATGTTAAACTATTTCTCATTTTATCAAATAGATATACGTTGATGAGGTTTGCTCCAATTTACTTCCTATATAATAAAAACAGGTACTAATTACAGGGACATACAATAGATTTCGAATATTATACAACATAATATTCGAAAATTATAATTTAAAATGTTAGAAGCAAAAAATAAAATAAAATAAAATTGGAGACGGCCTGCTGGTTCAAGAACTGCCTGCAAGATTGTTGTACCCCTGTACATGATTTTATTTTTAAATTCTACATCACTATATTTTTAAAGATAATTTTGGTGAATTCCTTATGCACATGGTCAAAATTTTGCAAAACGAATTAATTTGTTACGAAATGTCATGTAATAATATCGCTATGACCAAAGGGAAAAAAACAACGTGTGTATGCTTTCTATTACTGATATATATATATATATATATATATTTGTAATAGATGAAAATGATGTGTAAATGATGATATTTTTGTATTGTTTTAATCCTGATATTTGTTTTTATTGCGACATGATAATCGATATTGTGCTATAATGATCTGAAAATCCGATGTATTAAACATTTTTTAGATATTAATTTTTTTCAGTGAGATCTTCTGTGATTGAGTTTGCTGCTATCGTTAAAGGGTGCAAGTGCAATGAGATCTTGGATGGGAACGCAATTAACTTCTTTACTATGTAAAAAGGAGATCATCCGCATGCAAAGGTGACTGTTAACTATCATGGACCTGGAAAATTTTAGATAATTATTATCGCCCCCCCCCACGACTGTACTTAAAAAAGAAAGGAGACATACTATAAATCAGGGTTCGAACAACTCTATCACTAAACTTTTATAGTATTTTCAATGTACGAGGACAATTCGGAAAGTAACCTTCGTTTATGAATTACAAAAAAAAAAAAAAAAAAAAAAAAAAAAAAAAAAATGAAAGGAAACATGTTTTATTACTTACGCATGAAAGACACGTTCTTCAGCTACTTCTCAACATAATTATTGTATTAATTAAAACAATTATCATAATGGTAAATCAGCTTTGAAATTCCATCGTCACAGACTTCTGCCGCCAGCCTATTCAACTGCGATTATTATTCAAAATTCAGCTCACACGAATCTTTCAATCCAAAGAATTTTAACATATTCTTTTATTCATATTGACAAATTCCGAATTGCTCTCGTAAATTTCACTTGACCCACTATTTTTTAAAACATTTTTGGTAGTACATTTATCAGCAAATTATATAGAAAAATATGTTAAAATTCTTTGGATTGAAAGAGTGGTGCGAGTTGAATTAAAAAATAGTCGCAGTTGAATAGGCCGGCGGCAGAAGTCTGTGACGATGGAATTTAAAAGCTGATTTACCGTTATGATAATTGTTTTAATTAATACGGCAATTACATTGAGAAGTAGCTGAAGAACGTGTCTTTCATACGTAAGTAATAAAACATGTTTCCTTTCATTAGTTTTTTAAATTCATAAACGGAGGTTACTTTCCGGATTGCCCTCGTATTTTACTATAGAAAAATAATGCGAAAATTGTGAATCGATGTGGTGTTTGCGAATTCTGTTTCTTAAAAATTAAATATAAATTTTCTTATCATTAATAGCGGTGTCAGAGTCCTTAGAAAATATAAGGAGTGTGCGAATCCTGCAAATTCAGATAAAAGAAAGAGATGTATAAAACAAAATATCATATGAAAATGAAGTCATATGACTATCATATGAAGAGCCGACAGCCCAAAGCCCTCTGTCATGGAGCACAAGAAAAAATCCTTTATGTTATTGAAGAGTAGTAATAGAGTAACCAGGGTTCGCACAGTTCTACCACAAAATTTTAAGAATATTTTCGAAGTGTTTCACTGCACAAAAATATCGTAAAATCTGTGAATGAAGGTGGGAATTTCGAATTCTGTGGTTTAAAAATTAAATGTAAATTTTCTTATTTTTAATAGTGGTGCCAGAGTCCTTGGAAATTCCAAGGAGTGTGCGAACCTTGGGAATCTAATGAAGCATGATTGCTGGAAGTGAAATGGTGCATATATTAAAAATTGATGGCTTTGGTGGTTGATTCGTAGGTTTAGCATTCTGTTTGTCCTACAAACAATGTATGAAAACATAGAAAACTGGATGAAGGAACACACAATTCTAAGCCTATGAGTCAATCGCTAGTGGTATTAATTTTTGGCTTATTTGGCTTATGCACCCAGTGTTGCCAGATGGGCTATTTTTTTTAATTCAAATTCTTGATTGGCACCACTTTTTACAAATGATTGAATGTGCCTTATTCAATGACATGATAATTAAGGTGAAAACAAAAGGTAAATTACCGTTTCAAAAAAGTGGTGTCAATCAAGAAATCTGAATTTTAAAAAAGTAGCCCACTGGCAACACTGTATGCACCACTTTGCTTCCGACAATCATGGACAATTAGATTCCCTTCTTTCATAAAATAAAGTTTTTTTTTTCTTGTGCTCGATAACATAGTGTTTTGTGCTGTCGGATCTTGCACTATTAGGAAAAATATTTAAATGCAGAGAATGGGTTGAAACATATTTGCATAGTAAGAAGTTAACTTTATTCGAGACCACTATCAATGAAAATTAAATTATATTTTTACATTACATTATTATATATAGTGCAAAACAATGTTATATTATAATAAAAACAGTAGATGTTAATAACAACCTATGAAAACCCCAATATTAAACATTAAAATATGAACTACATAATATCTTTTTTTTTATAAAATGGAATATATACTGTTGCAGTAACTTTGATTTATTATATAAGAATATACCGGGTGATCCAGAAGTTCCGGGAGTTTTGAAATGTTAATAATTTGCAAACTATAAACAATGGAAGTGTGCGGTTTTCACAGAAATGCTTAGAAACTTATGGGATTTGTTTTTTCGATGACACAAACATATTATGTTAGTTACATTTTTTGCCAACAGGTGGCGATAAAATTGATAGTATTATTTTTTATGGTATGATAAAGCTCACTAAAAAGAAAGAATTATTGTCCAAAGGTTATAAATTTTCCTTATAACGCCCATAGCTAATAAGTACCGCCGTGAGCCGATGCAAAACAGCGTGCACAGCATCTTCAGAGCAGAAAGAAATTCCAGAAGAAATTTCAGTTCATCGTGATTTTACAATTGTACTGCATTCGCACTCACTATGAGCTGATGATTTCCATTGAGTATTGGCAATAAATTCTACCTCATTTACGATTGCAACTGACATTTGGGTTGTACCTGCTTCGATTACGATCTTCCAATGAGCCATTTTCTCAAACTTTGCTTACCATAGCATTTCAGATTTGTAATCGCCATCATATTTTTTGCAGTTTTAACTTCCCGTATTGTACGATCAGAAAACAACTCGACATGCAAAGAAAGCATGTCTAAACATAGCAGTTACTCATCAAATTTTGTTTCAAAATTTCCTTTCAATACAATTTTAACAACTTAAAAAAAGTGTTTGAACATAAACCACCCTTAAAACAAAATCTCATCAATATCCTAGAAAAGATGCTTAGAAATGAACTCATGTGTCTATATAACGCATGGTATAGGTATATTCAGTCTTGTACAGCAGCGCCACCTGCTGCTAAAAATTGTAACTATATATATTTTTAAAAAATTCATTCTAAACAAAAATCCCACGTGTTTCTGAGCATATATCTGAAAACCGGACCTTTATATTATGCATAGTTTCCTAATTATTAACATTTCAAAACTCCCGAAACTTCTGGATCACCTGGTATTTTGGGATATTTTAACCCATTAGTGCCTAACGTCCCTTTTTAGGGACGCTTCAAAAGGTGCATTCTGCACTGTTTTTGACACCGGTAAAAAAGAACAGCAATAATTATTTTATTTAAATGATGCATTTTCGTGATTAATGAACTAAACTTAAATCTTCTAAAAATAGTGGTGCCAACCAAATAAAATTTACGCAAAAGATGCTGGGCACTAATGGGTTAAGCACAACTTTCGCATTCATACGAAATGTCATGTAAGAAGAAAAAAATGTCTCTGCATGACTGCTCAAAATATATTGAAAAAAGCTAGAAAATTGATTTCATGTCAAGAACTGATTTTTAAGGATTAACGACTTAATGATTTTTTTTTCTATCCAGTGGAGAAGCACTTCACATAAGAAAGAAAATGCTAAAAAATATTTAAATTTCTGACATTTCTGCATGCATGCTATGAAAGTAAATTGGTTAAAAGTCTTGCTCATTTGATTTATAATTTAAAAGCCCACATATATTATACAAAATGATATTTGTATAATTCAAATAAAATTATGTACGGCCACATGAAAAATACTGGATACATGATAATCCATGCATGTTTATTTACGGAAATGTTATTTCAACAGTTTTAAGAGGGATTGTGGCTGCATTGAAATTAAGTTTTATATGTGGCGGACATAAAAATATTTTCTATTCAGTTGTAATTCAGTCTATTCAGTCTATTCCGTTGTAAAAAAAAATGCATATACGTTTCCGTCTATTAATAGAAATAAACAAAGGTAAATATTGATCTGCGATAAGCTTTTTCTAGCTAAGTTAAATTTTAGCATACGATGTAGAATATATACAAACATGGTGAATCATTTACAGATCTATGCAAAAGAATGGGCCATCAAAGTATTTTTACGTATTTTGGATGTGTTGTAAAGTGTTTGATAACTTAAGCTTAATGCATGATATTTCTTTCTTGTTAATAAACTAATCAGAAATTCCGGTTCACATATGTCATTTTTATGGAGCGTCTCATTTTGCTGAATCTGTGATCTAACGATTTTTTTTTTTGAAGCTCATTTAAAAAAAAAAAATGCTGAAAATATTTTTTATCAAAATTCATCTTGAAAAAGTTGCTAATTTCGCATACATAAAATGTACATTAATTTATTAACTACTTAATCGCCACCCCCAATTATTTAAAAATTTCCAAAAATCATGTGAAAATGAAACAACTAGTTAACACTTTTTGACACGGGTAAATTCTGTTAGTAAAATGAGAAATTATCGTCATCACCGGAATTTACAAACGACTTTCTTAGAAACTAAGAATCCTCTAATTTAGGCTTTAATTGTGAAACCTAAATATTGTTGGAGCCGTTAGCAAGATTAAATTTAAAATTAGGTATCCCGAACGCATTTTCAGAAAGAATCACGTTTTGAGCACCAGTCTTGGCGAGTTGGCGAAAGCGAGAACGTTCAGCTAGCTGCATCGCCAAACACAAAATAAACTAAGTTCAAATGTGTCATAAAACATATGATTAATAGAATTATATTTATTACAAGAGAATCTCTACTACTGTTTTTAAGTAACTTCTCAATTTCTTTGAACATAGCGAGTTAAGGAAATAATATTTTTGAATTGAGAAAAAAAAACTATGTTTAGATGTTTTGTGAAATTTAAAACATTTTAATCTGAAAAAGCTCGCTGTTTTAAACTATGATTTAATCGTAAACAACGGTGAATAACATTTCCTCATATTATAGTCTTCGATTAATAACATTTACGGAAAAAATAAATGAACAATAAGCGCGATTTCTTTGCAGAAGGAAGAGTTGCTGTTCGCTAGGCGTATGACGTCACAAACAAGAAAGGGTGCGTAGCATTGACTTCATCTCCGCGCCAATCGTTGTTCTGGCGATAAGGTGCTCAAAACGTGATTCTTTCTGAAAATGCATCCCGGACTGGGCACAGTGTTCCGGAAAGTCTTTTAAAGCAAAAAGGTATCATTGTTTATCAATTGTTTGTGAATTACATAGCTGGTTATTTCCAAGCGAACTTGTTTGTCCTGTTACACGGCTCAAAATCGTTATGCTTATTAGCCACCGTTATTTTCGCAAAGTTTGCTTCGCATTGTTCAATTGATGAGATATCTTCAATAAAATAAGTCACATTTTTCCCCTCTAAAATTCTGGTAGCCAAAAAATCGTAGTATGTAACAGAGAAACAAGCTCGAATGAAATAGCCAGCTGCCAACTTTTACGCATATTTCCTACAACAAAAATTTTATAGCAAATATTGTTTTATTTAATAGTCTAAATTGTATGATAAAACAAATGAAAAATCTCTGTTCAATTTTAGTAATATCAAAAATGCGTAAAAGTTCGCAGCTATGTAATTATACATTTTTTAGCTAGAAAGTAATAAAAATTTGTATCTGGCTTTGTAATAATAAAATCAAAACATTACCTAATCGCTTCTTGACGAGCATCTCTTACGGAATACTTAACTTCTTATCATCTGCTTTTCAAAACAGAAATTTTCTCCTAGTTGAATAAGAGCAAGTTGGAAACTGCACGTGAAGCATAGCAAATGAGGTGCGTTCGTACGATAACAAAGTTTTAAAAATATTACTCTAATATATCAATCTCATAAAATTGTAAATAGTGAATTACAATTAAAACGCTCATCAAACAATGTTCTCTATATACCATTATGTAATGGAATACCTTTGTGTGGCCTTGTAAATTAATAACAAATGTTCTTTGCACCACAAATTATGCAAAATGTATATTAATATGTACTTTATAGTTTCAAATAAATTTTATTAAGTTCGAATGAGTGTAACACCATTAAAACGCATTTGAAACATTTTTCCCCATTGACCGTAATGTAACGGAATTCTTTTGATTGTCCCTGTAAGTAATATATGCATCCAATTTTCATAAAATGTGAAATAACTCGACAAAATTATGTAATAATTATGCATTTTAAATTTCAAACGTATAAAATACATTTGAAATTTTTTCCCTATTGACCATAATGTAATTGAATACTTTTGATTTCCCCTGAAATTGATCTATGCACCCGATTATCAAAAAATTTGAAATAACTCAACAAAAATTATATAATAATTATGTATTTTAAATTTCAAACGATTAAAATGCATTTGAAACTTTTTTCCCCATTGACCGTAATGTAATGGAATACTTTTGATTGCCCCTGTAATTGATCTATGCATCCGATTTTCATAAAATTTGAAATGACACGACAAAATGATGTAATATTTATGTATTTTAAATTTCAAACGATTCAGTTGGGTAGTTTTTGCGTTGTTATATGCGGACCGACAGACGGACGGACAGACAGACGGACAGACGGACGGACTGAACGACCACTATATGTGCTACGTATTTACATAATTACGAACGCACCTAAAAATGCTCGAATTAAATAGTACAAAATTTACAATAAAAATTTACTGTTGGGGATAATCGAATATGATGAGCAGGTCAAATTAGTCACTCGTTCTGAAGGGGTAAGTGCATAAGATTGGGTTATTCATACCTCATGTGTAGGTATAATTCTTTGCCCGGAAAACTGATCAAGTAAAATAATATCGACATAACATTGGTAATCAGGATTTAGAAGAAAAAGAAAAATGCAATTTTCATAATTTTATGAATATGTAAATGTTTTTAAAAACTCAAATGGAAAAAAAAACTAAAAAACTAAAAGAATAATATTTTATATTAAATAATTGTAGTAATGAATTTTAACTATCTTCAATTCTGCTGCTCAATTCTTTTGGCAACCAAGTACAAATGTTTTCTGTAATACATGGTTGCCAAAAATGGGGTTCAATGTGATCTCAATCACTTTTTGTAAAAACGAATAACAATAAAAAAAAACATTTAATGTGAGAAACATTCTAATTAAAATTATGAATTAGACCTTTACATCAGAATTCCTAGAAAATAATTTAGGCATGCATTTTCAAAATGGAACAGAAACTTCAAAATGTCCAGATGAGTTCACATTGACACCATCTTAGAACAGCAGGTGTTAACAATAAGCATAAAATAAAAAGGGGAATTATGAGCCTTATTTGACGATCAATTTTAACCTAACCAGCAAATATGTTTAGACATTTTCCAAACGTAGGCTCCAATTGTTTAATCAGGCATGGTACATATAAGGGCACTCTACGGTGAGACAAATTCATACAGGTGTTTTTACATCACTGCCTGTAGAGAACTTTTTACTATATAAATTTTTCTACATTTTCGGAAAAAGGAAATAGTCACTGTAGTCACTGGAAATTATAGTGGTTAGTTCCAGACTTTTCACTTGAATTTTTGCGGAGTTTCTTGAGCAGTAGGAGAACTGGCTTTCTCTTGAAGGAACAAAACCGTCTTTCAACATGCTACAACAGATTTTTTGATTATATTTTCGAAAAATTATGCATATAGTATTTTATATAAATACAAGGTGGCAAGTGGTAAAGCAAAAATACAGTATAAAAGATGCTAAATACCACTATTAAAAATCGCCATCTTTGATTTTTTTAAAATATTATTTAAAAATTTCCTATGAGAAAATACTGGTGAACTTGCTCTTATTTTGATTGTGTTTTTCCCTGACACTTGACACCCTAATGCACTGTTAAAATGTTCATCAAACTGTCCAGTCACTTGACAGTTTTCTTAGAAAAGAAGTTAGATAACCGTAATTTAACGCTATTCTGTCCAGCAATAATAATGTGAAAATGCAGTTAAATTTCTGTTAGGTAACAGTTTTCTATAAAAGCGGTCGAATTACTGGACAATCGGCTTCAAACATTTAACAGAGTGTTAAGGCATTTTTTGAACTCATGCTGCAATTGTTTATCCAGGCATGGTAGAAATAAGGTCACTCTCCGGTGAGCCAAATTCCTACAGGTGTTTTTACATCATTGCCTGAAAAGAACTTTCCATTTAAACATAGGTGCCAACCTAACATGGGTTATTCGCAATACGTGCGTTAATTTGACCCTGGTTTAATGAGTTTCGAACCAGACATTTTTCAAAAAAGTGAAATTAAGTGTATTCCACTAACAATCTTGAAAAAATAAATAAAGATTCATGAAATATATTTTCTGGTTTGAAATGATGTTAACCTGGATCAAACTAATCCAGGTATAGTATAAACTAACCCAGGTATAGAAGATTAGTTGAAAGTTGGCAGCTATGCATTTAAATGTTTCTACATTTTCCGATAAAGGAAATATTCACTGGAGTCACTGGAGTTTATGGTGGTTGGTTTCAGACTTCCCATTAGAACTTCTGCAGCGTTTCTTCAGCGTTATGAAAATTGGCATTTCATGAAGAAACATACCATATTTCAACATGCTAGAACACATTCTTTGATTATACGTTTGAAAAATATGTATATACAGTCGGCTCTCGTTAATTCGACCTCGTCGGGACCACAAGAAATGTTCGAATTATCTGAGGTTCGAATTATGATAAAAATTTGAATTGAAAACATGCTTAATATGGTACTATTACAAAGGAATTAATATTATAGTATTTTTAAAATTTATTTCGTCTGTTATCACTAAAATAAGACTTAATTTTAAATTAGAATGTGTAAATACATAAACTAATTAAAAGATTAGGAACAAGCACAATGGAAGAAAAATTTAAAGCGTCACTCATGGACAGACGGGGCACTAAGAAAGTGTATATCAAATGCATTGGATTATATGTATACTCGTTCGGAACAAGTTTCACAAAAATCAAAGAAAAAAATTATTCAAGCGATCTGAAATTCGTGAAAAAGAAAAGTAAAATGAAAAATCGGAATTCTCGTTAGTTCGAACTAAGCAAAGTCAAGAGAAAACCAGTTCGAATTAATAAAAATTTTTAATGTTATTCTGCCATTGAAAATTTCGGGACTTCATGTTTAGTTCGAATTAAGCGAAGATTTGAATTATCCGATTTCGAATTACCGAGAGTCGACTGTAATTTTACATAACTACAAGGTGGCGACTGGTCAGGCAAAAATACAGTAAAAAGAGATACTAAATACCGATACTTTTTTAAAAGAGAAAATTGCCATCTTTAATCTTTTTATATTATTGGAAGTGTTTTCTATTAAAAAATACTGGTGATTTTTCCCGTATTCTGATTGTGTTTTTCCATGACCACTCGACGTCCTGAACTACTTTACACAGTTAAAAAATGCATCAAACTGTCCAATTATTCGATAGTTTTCTTAGAAACCATTTACATAACCATAATTTAACGCTATACTGACCAGCAATAATATTGTGAAAATGCTGTTTAATTATTGTTAGATAACAGTAATTAAACAGCATTATCATTCTATTAAAACTGTCGGATTACTGGACAGATGGCTGCAAACATTTAACAGTATGTGGTTTCATTTTTATTTTAGATTTTTAAATCGTTGTCTGTTATTTAAAGCATGACATTTGTTACCGAAAAATAATAGTCTGGAAAATATAGCGTTTTTAGTCCATTTACAGAGACATTTAAAAGTATTCCATTACATTATGGCCTAGGAGGGAATTTCGTAATTATATAAATAGGTAGCATTCATAGTCAATCGAAACGCCTGTCCGCCTGTCTGCATATATCTGCGCAAAACTTCCCCTAACAAAACTGTTAAATATTTAATGCTAATTTACTCGTTGCAGAATTTTTGTCAGTCATTTTAAATTTTATGAAATTCGAATCAAACATAAAAGATTTCAATAAATGTTTTCTTCCTTATATTACAAGTAACTTATTGAGTGGCACCCCATGATAGGTAATGATTGTAGGTCGCCATGTTGGTTATCTCATAATAAGTTTGGTATTCAAGCATTTTTGCAAAAGAGTGCAACAGCTATTACATCATGTTCTGAGCATTTATACAGACAGTTATAGGACGAACGCAACTCATTTGTAATGTTTTGCGTATAACTTTTATTTTCATTATATATGCATTATACCTTTCGAAACAGTCTTCAAATTGCGCAAATCCTTGACCAAAA